>JAYJMM010000068.1:805000-1187541 GCA_037349105.1 Limnomonas spitsbergensis | reverse complement strand
GTGGGAGAGTAAAAGTACGTTTTTAAGGGAGATCGATACCTCGCATCAGAGGAGGAGGGCAGGGATACAAGGGTGGGCGCAGCAGAGGAGGAAGGCAGGGATACAAGGGTGGGCGCAGCATAGGAGGAGGGCAGGGATACACGGGTGGGCGCAACAGAGGAGGAAGGCAGGGTTACAAGGGTGGGCGCAGCAGAGGAGGAGGGCAGGGATACAAGGGTGGGCGGAGCAGAGGAGGTGGGCAGGGATACAAGGGTGGATGCAGCAGAGGAGGAGGGCAGGGATACAAGGGTGGGCGCAGCAGGGGAGGATGGCTGGGATACAAGGGTGGGTGTTTGTGGGTCGTCGAGTACTGGTGGAAGCTGCGCATGCATGCCAGATGTTGCTCAAAACGGCGGGATACTGATGGAAGCTGCGCCTGCATGCAAGATGTTGCATCTAAACGGTGTGGTGCTGTGTTCGCTGGCTCAATGATGCGCATGTGGGCTGAAACTGCACACAAAAATGCAGTGAATGCTCTTGAAGTAGGCGAAGGTTCAGGCACGCTTCATACCAGTAAAAGGCAGGACCTGCAGCTTTAGATAGTCGCACCTCATCAGGATGGGCTGCAGCAGCGATTTGTCCACCCTCGCTTGCAACACCCCCGCTTCCATAGAGGCCCTTTGGGCACTTGGTACGATCGGAATCGAGGACGATAAATAGCAAGTTATGCATGTATTTAATGGCATGCGCTCCTCTTGAAAGATGACGGAATTATGCAAAAATGACGTCACTTATTTGCCAACGTTGGCAAGTAATGCCATGTCATTTGAATGAAACGTTGGAGAGTAAAAGTACGTTTTTAAGGGAGATCGATACCTCGCATCAGAGGAGGAGGGCAGGGATACAAGGGTGGGCACAGCAGAGGAGGAGGGCAGGGATACAAGGGTGGGCGCAGCATAGGAGGAGGGCAGGGATGCAAGTGTGGGCGCAGCAGAGGAGGAGGGCAGGGATACCGACAAGGGTGGGCGCAGCAGAGGAGGAGGGCATGGATACAAGGGTGGGCGCAGCAGAGGAGGAGGGCAGCGATACAAGGGTGGGCGCAGGAGAGGAGGAGGGTAGGGATACAAGGGTGGGCGCAGCAGAGGAGGTTGGCAGGGATACAAGGGTGGGCGCAACAGTGGAGGAGGGCAGCGATACAAGGGTGGGCGCAGCAGAGGAGAAATGCAGGGATACAAGGGTGGGCGCAGCAGAGGAGTAGGGCAGGGATACAAGGGTGGGCGCAACAGAGGAGTAGGGCGGGGATAAAAGGGTAGGCGCAGCAGAGGAGGAGGGCAGATATACAAGGGTGGGCGGAGCAGAGGAGGAGGACAGGGATACAAGGGTGGGCGCAGCAGAGGAGGAGGGCAGGGATACAAGGGTGTGCGCAACAGAGGAGAAGGGCAGGGATACAAGGGTGGGCGCAGCAGAGGGGGAGGGCAGGGATACAAGGGTGGGTGTATGTGGGTCGTCGAGTACTGGTGGAAGTTGCGCATGCATGCAAGATGTTGCTCAAAACGGTGGGGTGCTGTGTTCGCTGGCTCAATGATGTGCATGTGGGCTGAAACTGCACACAAAAATGCAGTGAATGCTCTTGAAGTAGGCGAAGGTTCAGGCACGCTTCATACCAGTCAAAGGCAGGACCTGCAGCTTTAGATAGTCGCACCTCATCAGGATGGGATGCATCAGCGATTTGTCCACCCTCGCCTGCAACACCCCCGCTTCCATAGAGGCCCTTTGGGCACTTGGTACGATCGGAATCGAGGACGATAAAAAGCAAGTAATGCATGTATTTAATGGCATGCGCTCCTCTTGAAAGATGACGGACTTCTGCAAAAATGACTTCACTTATTTGCCAACGTTGGCAAGTAATGCCATGTCATTTGAATGAAACGTTGGAGAGTAAAAGTACGTTTTTAAGGGAGATCGATACCTCGCATCAGAGGAGGAGGGCAGGGATACAAGGGTGGGCGCAGCAGAGGAGGAAGGCAGGGATACCGACAAGGGTGGGTGCAGCAAAGGAGGAGGGCAGGGATAAAAGGGTGGGCGCAACAGAGGAGGAAGGCAGGGTTACAAGGGTGGGCGCAACAGAGGAGGAGGGCAAAGTACAAGGGTGGGCGGAGCAGAGGAGGTGGGCAGGGATACAAGGATGGGCGCAGCAGAGAAGGAGGGCAGGGATACAAGGGTGGGTGCAGCAGAGGAGGAGGGCAGGGATACAAGGGTGGGCGCAGCAGAGGAGGAGGGCAGGGATACCGACAAGGGTTGGCGCAGCAGAGGAGGAGGGCAGGTATACAAGGGTGGGCGCAGCAGAGGAGGAGGGCAGCGATACAAGGGTGGGCGCAGCATAGGAGGAGGGCAGGGATACAAGGGTGGGCGCAGCAGAGGAGGAGGGCAGGGATACATAGGTGGGCGCAACAGAGGAGGAGGGCAGGGATACAAGGGTGGGCGCAGCAGAGGAGGAAGGCAGGGATACCGACAAGGGTGGGCGCAGCAGAGGAGGAGGGCAGGGATACAAGGGTGGGCGCAACAGAGGAGGAAGGCAGGGTTACAAGGGTGGGCGCAACAGAGGAGGAGGGCAGGGATACAAGGGTGGGCGGAGCAGAGGAGGTGGGCAGGGATACAAGGATGGGCGCAGCAGAGAAGGAGGGCAGGGATACAAGGGTGGATGCATCAGAGGAGGAAGACAGGGATACAAGGGTGGGCGCAGCAGGGGAGGATGGCTGGGATACAAGGGTGGGTGTTTGTGGGTCGTCGAGTACTGGTGGAAGCTGCGCATGCATGCCAGATGTTGCTCAAAACGGCGGGATGCTGTGTTCGCTGACTCAATGATGTGCTTGTGGGCTGAAACTGCACATTAGAAGGCAGTGCATGCTCTTGAAGTAGGCGAAGGTTCAGGCACGCTTCATACCAGTAAAAGGCAGGACCTGCAGCTTTAGATAGTTGCACCACATCAGGATGGGCTGCAGCAGCGATTTGTCCACCCTCGCCTGCAACACCCCCGCTTCCATAGAGGCCCTTTGGGCACTTGGTACGATCGGAATCGAGGTCGATAAATAGCAAGTAATGCATGTATTTAATGGCATGCGCTCCTCTTGAAAGATGACGGACTTATGCAAAAATGACGTCACTTATTTGCCAACGTTGAAAGTAATGCCATGTCATTTGACTGAAACGTTGGAGAGTAAAAGTACGTTTTTAAGGGAGATCGAAATCTCGCAGCAGAGGAGGAGGGCAGGGATACAAGGGTGGGCGCAGCAGAGGAGGAGGGCAGGGATACCGACAAGGGTGGGCGCAGCAGAGGAGGGGGGCAGGGATACCGACAAGGGTGGGCGCAGCAGAGGAGGAGGGCAGGGATACCGACAAGGATGGGCGCAGCAGAGGAGGGGGGCAGGGATACCGACAAGGGTGGGCGCAGCAGAGGAGAAATGCAGGGATACAAGGGTGGGCGCAGCAGAGGAGAAGGGCAGGGATACAAGGGTGGGCGCAGCAGAGGAGGAGGGCAGGGATACCGACAAGGGTTGGCGCAGCAGAGGAGGAGGGCAGCGATACAAGGGTGGGCGCAGCAGAGGAGGAGGGCAGGGATACAAGGGTGGGCGCAGCAGAGGAGGAGGGCAGGGATACAAGTGTGAGCGCAGCAGAGGAGGAGGGCAGGGATACAAGTGGGTGGGCGCAGCAGAGGACGAGGGCAGGGATACAAGGGTGGGCGCATCGGAGGAGTAGGGCAGGGATACAAGGGTGGGTGCAGCAGAGGAGGAAGGCAGGGATACAAGGGTGGGCGCAGCAAAAGAGTAGGGCAGGGATACAAGGGTGGGCGGAACAGAGGAGGAAGGCAGGGATACAAGGGTGGGCGCAGCAGAGGAGGAGGGCAGGGATACAAGGGTGGGCGCAGCAGAGGAGGAGGGCAGCGATACAAGGGTGGGCGCAGCAGAGGAGGAGGGCATGGATACAAGGGTAGGCGCAGCAGAGGAGGATGGCAGGGATACAAGGGTGAGCGCAGCAGAGGAGGAGGGCAGGGATACAAGTTTGAGCGCAGCAGAGGAGGAGGGCAGGGATACAAGTGGGTGGGCGCAGCAGAGGACGAGGGCAGGGATACAAGGGTGGGCGCATCGGAGGAGTAGGGCAGGGATACAAGGGTGGGCGCAGCAGAGGAGGAAGGCAGGGATACAAGGGTGGGCGCAGCAGAGGAGTAGGGCAGGGATACAAGGGTGGGCGCAACAGAGGAGGAAGGCAGGGATACAAGGGTGGGCGCAGCTGAGGAGGAGGGCAGGGATACAAGGGTGGGCGCAGCAGAGGAGGAGGGCAGGGATACAATGGTGGGTGTATGTGGGTCGTCGAGTACTGATGGAAGCTGCGTATGCATGCAAGATGTTGCATCTAAACGGTGGGGTGCTGTGTTCGCTTGCTCAATGATGTGCATGTGGGCTGAAACTGCACACAAAAATGCAGTGAATGCTCTTGAAGTAGGCGAAGGTTCAGGCACGCTTCATACCAGTAGAAGGCAGGACCTGCAGCTTTAGATAGTCGCACCTCATCAGGATGGGCTGCATCAGCGATTTGTCCACCCTCGCCTGCAACACCCCCGCTTCCATAGAGGCCCTTTGGGCACTTGGTACGATCGGAATCGAGGACGATAAATAGCAAGTAATGCATGTATTTAATGGCATGCGCTCCTCTTGAAAGATGACGGAATTATGCAAAAATGACGTCACTTATTTGCCAACGTTGAAAGTAATGCCATGTCATTTGACTGAAACGTTGGAGAGTAAAAGTACGTTTTTAAGGGAGATCGAAATCTCGCAGCAGAGGAGGAGGGCAGGGATACAAGGGTGGGCGCAGCAGAGGAGGAGGGCAGGGATACCGACAAGGGTGGGCGCAGCAGAGGAGGGGGGAAGGGATACCGACAAGGGTGGGCGCAGCAGAGGAGAAATGCAGGGATACAAGGGTGGGCGCAGCAGAGGAGGAGGGCAGGGATACAAGGGTGGGCGCAGCAGAGGAGGAGGACAGGGATACCGACAAGGGTTGGCGCAGCAGAGGAGGAGGGCAGCGATACAAGGGTGGGCGCAGCAGAGGAGGAGGGCAGGGATACAAGGGTGGGCGCAGCATAGGAGGATGGCAGGGATACAAGGGTGAGCGCAGCAGAGGAGGAGGGCAGGGATACAAGTGTAAGCGCAGCAGAGGAGGGGGCAGGGATACAAGTGGGTGGGCGCAGCGGAGGACGAGGGCAGGGATACAAGGGTGGGCGCATCGGAGGAGTAGGGCAGGGATACAAGGGTGGGCGCAGCAGAGGAGGAAGGCAGGGATACAAGGGTGGGCGCAGCAGAGGAGTAGGGCAGGGATACAAGGGTGGGCGCAACAGAGGAGGAAGGCAGGGATACAAGGGTGGGCGCAGCAGAGGAGGAGGGCAGGGATACTGTAAGGGTGGACGCAGCAGAGGAGGAGGGCAGGGATACAAGGATGGGTGTATGTGGTTCGTCGAGTACTGGTGGAAGCTGCGCATGCATGCCAGATGTTGCTCAAAACGGTGGGGTGCTGTGTTCGCTGGCTCAATGCTGTGCATGTGGGCTGAAACTGCACACCAAATGCAGTGAATACTCTTGAAGTAGGCGAAGGTTCAGGCACGCTTCATACCAGTCAAAGGCAGGACCTGCAGCTTTAGATAGTCGCACCTCATCAGGATGGGATGCAGCAGCGATTTGTCCACCCTCGCCTGCAACACCCCCGCTTCCATAGAGGCCATTTGGGCACTTGGTACGATCGGAATCGAGGACGATAAAAAGCAAGTAATGCATGTATTTAATGGCATGCGCTCCTCTTGAAAGATGACGGACTTCTGCAAAAATGACTTCACTTATTTGCCAACGTTGGCAAGTAATGCCATGTCATTTGAATGAAACGTTGGAGAGTAAAAGTACGTTTTTAAGGGAGATCGAAATCTCGCATCAGAGGACGAGGGCAGGGATACAAGGGTGGGCGCAGCAGAGGAGGAAGGCAGGGATACCGACAAGGGTGGGCGCAGCAGAGGAGGAGGGCAGGGATACAAGGGTGGGCGCAACATAGGAGGAGGGCAGGGTTACAAGGGTGGGCGCAACAGAGGAGGAGGGCAGGGATACAAGGGTGGGCGGAGCAGAGGAGGTGGGCAGGGATACAAGGATGGGCGCAGCAGAGAAGGAGGGCAGGGATACAAGGGTGGGCGCAGCAGAGGAGGATGGCTGGGATACAAGGGTGGGTGTTTGTGGGTCGTAGAGTACTGGTGGAAGCTGCGCATGCATGCCAGATGTTGCTCAAAACGGCGGGATGCTGTGTTCGCTGACTCAATGATGTGCTTGTGGGCTGAAACTGCACATTAGAAGGCAGTGCATGCTCTTGAAGTAGGCGAAGGTTCAGGCACGCTTCATACCAGTAAAAGGCAGGACCTGCAGCTTTAGATAGTTGCACCTCATCAGGATGGGCTGCAGCAGCGATTTGTCCACCCTCGCCTGCAACACCCCCGCTTCCATAGAGGCCCTTTGGGCACTTGGTACGATCGGAATCGAGGTCGATAAATAGCAAGTAATGCATGTATTTAAAGGCATGCGCTCCTCTAGAAAGATGACGGACTTATGCAAAAATGACGTCACTTATTTGCCAACGTTGAAAGTAATGCCATGTCATTTGACTGAAACGTTGGAGAGTAAAATACGTTTTTAAGGGAGATCGAAATCTCGCAGCAGAGGAGGAGGGCAGGGATACAAGGGTGGGCGCAGCAGAGGAGGAGGGCAGGGATACCGACAAGGGTGGGCGCAGCAGAGGAGCGGGGCAGGGATACCGACAAGGGTGGGCGCAGCATAGGAGAAATGCAGGGATACAAGGGTGGGCGCAGCAGAGGAGGAGGGCAGGGATACAAGGGTGGGCGCAGCAGAGGAGGAGGGCAGGGATACCGACAAGGGTTGGCGCAGCAGAGGAGGAGGGCAGCGATACAAGGGTGGGCGCAGCAGAGGAGGAGGGCAGGGATACAAGGGTGGGCGCAGCAGAGGAGGAGGGCAGGGATACCGACAAGGGTGGGCGCAGCAGAGGAGGGGGGCAGGGATACCGACAAGGGTGGGCGCAGCAGAGGAGGAGGGCAGGGATACCGACAAGGATGGGCGCAGCAGAGGAGGGGGGCAGGGATACCGACAAGGGTGGGCGCAGCAGAGGAGAAATGCAGGGATACAAGGGTGGGCGCAGCAGAGGAGAAGGGCAGGGATACAAGGGTGGGCGCAGCAGAGGAGGAGGGCAGGGATACCGACAAGGGTTGGCGCAGCAGAGGAGGAGGGCAGCGATACAAGGGTGGGCGCAGCAGAGGAGGAGGGCAGGGATACAAGGGTGGGCGCAGCAGAGGAGGAGGGCAGGGATACAAGTGTGAGCGCAGCAGAGGAGGAGGGCAGGGATACAAGTGGGTGGGCGCAGCAGAGGACGAGGGCAGGGATACAAGGGTGGGCGCATCGGAGGAGTAGGGCAGGGATACAAGGGTGGGTGCAGCAGAGGAGGAAGGCAGGGATACAAGGGTGGGCGCAGCAAAAGAGTAGGGCAGGGATACAAGGGTGGGCGGAACAGAGGAGGAAGGCAGGGATACAAGGGTGGGCGCAGCAGAGGAGGAGGGCAGGGATACAAGGGTGGGCGCAGCAGAGGAGGAGGGCAGCGATACAAGGGTGGGCGCAGCAGAGGAGGAGGGCATGGATACAAGGGTAGGCGCAGCAGAGGAGGATGGCAGGGATACAAGGGTGAGCGCAGCAGAGGAGGAGGGCAGGGATACAAGTTTGAGCGCAGCAGAGGAGGAGGGCAGGGATACAAGTGGGTGGGCGCAGCAGAGGACGAGGGCAGGGATACAAGGGTGGGCGCATCGGAGGAGTAGGGCAGGGATACAAGGGTGGGCGCAGCAGAGGAGGAAGGCAGGGATACAAGGGTGGGCGCAGCAGAGGAGTAGGGCAGGGATACAAGGGTGGGCGCAACAGAGGAGGAAGGCAGGGATACAAGGGTGGGCGCAGCTGAGGAGGAGGGCAGGGATACAAGGGTGGGCGCAGCAGAGGAGGAGGGCAGGGATACAATGGTGGGTGTATGTGGGTCGTCGAGTACTGATGGAAGCTGCGTATGCATGCAAGATGTTGCATCTAAACGGTGGGGTGCTGTGTTCGCTTGCTCAATGATGTGCATGTGGGCTGAAACTGCACACAAAAATGCAGTGAATGCTCTTGAAGTAGGCGAAGGTTCAGGCACGCTTCATACCAGTAGAAGGCAGGACCTGCAGCTTTAGATAGTCGCACCTCATCAGGATGGGCTGCATCAGCGATTTGTCCACCCTCGCCTGCAACACCCCCGCTTCCATAGAGGCCCTTTGGGCACTTGGTACGATCGGAATCGAGGACGATAAATAGCAAGTAATGCATGTATTTAATGGCATGCGCTCCTCTTGAAAGATGACGGAATTATGCAAAAATGACGTCACTTATTTGCCAACGTTGAAAGTAATGCCATGTCATTTGACTGAAACGTTGGAGAGTAAAAGTACGTTTTTAAGGGAGATCGAAATCTCGCAGCAGAGGAGGAGGGCAGGGATACAAGGGTGGGCGCAGCAGAGGAGGAGGGCAGGGATACCGACAAGGGTGGGCGCAGCAGAGGAGGGGGGAAGGGATACCGACAAGGGTGGGCGCAGCAGAGGAGAAATGCAGGGATACAAGGGTGGGCGCAGCAGAGGAGGAGGGCAGGGATACAAGGGTGGGCGCAGCAGAGGAGGAGGACAGGGATACCGACAAGGGTTGGCGCAGCAGAGGAGGAGGGCAGCGATACAAGGGTGGGCGCAGCAGAGGAGGAGGGCAGGGATACAAGGGTGGGCGCAGCATAGGAGGATGGCAGGGATACAAGGGTGAGCGCAGCAGAGGAGGAGGGCAGGGATACAAGTGTAAGCGCAGCAGAGGAGGGGGCAGGGATACAAGTGGGTGGGCGCAGCGGAGGACGAGGGCAGGGATACAAGGGTGGGCGCATCGGAGGAGTAGGGCAGGGATACAAGGGTGGGCGCAGCAGAGGAGGAAGGCAGGGATACAAGGGTGGGCGCAGCAGAGGAGTAGGGCAGGGATACAAGGGTGGGCGCAACAGAGGAGGAAGGCAGGGATACAAGGGTGGGCGCAGCAGAGGAGGAGGGCAGGGATACTGTAAGGGTGGACGCAGCAGAGGAGGAGGGCAGGGATACAAGGATGGGTGTATGTGGTTCGTCGAGTACTGGTGGAAGCTGCGCATGCATGCCAGATGTTGCTCAAAACGGTGGGGTGCTGTGTTCGCTGGCTCAATGCTGTGCATGTGGGCTGAAACTGCACACCAAATGCAGTGAATACTCTTGAAGTAGGCGAAGGTTCAGGCACGCTTCATACCAGTCAAAGGCAGGACCTGCAGCTTTAGATAGTCGCACCTCATCAGGATGGGATGCAGCAGCGATTTGTCCACCCTCGCCTGCAACACCCCCGCTTCCATAGAGGCCATTTGGGCACTTGGTACGATCGGAATCGAGGACGATAAAAAGCAAGTAATGCATGTATTTAATGGCATGCGCTCCTCTTGAAAGATGACGGACTTCTGCAAAAATGACTTCACTTATTTGCCAACGTTGGCAAGTAATGCCATGTCATTTGAATGAAACGTTGGAGAGTAAAAGTACGTTTTTAAGGGAGATCGAAATCTCGCATCAGAGGACGAGGGCAGGGATACAAGGGTGGGCGCAGCAGAGGAGGAAGGCAGGGATACCGACAAGGGTGGGCGCAGCAGAGGAGGAGGGCAGGGATACAAGGGTGGGCGCAACATAGGAGGAGGGCAGGGTTACAAGGGTGGGCGCAACAGAGGAGGAGGGCAGGGATACAAGGGTGGGCGGAGCAGATGAGGTGGGCAGGGATACAAGGATGGGCGCAGCAGAGAAGGAGGGCAGGGATACAAGGGTGGGCGCAGCAGAGGAGGATGGCTGGGATACAAGGGTGGGTGTTTGTGGGTCGTAGAGTACTGGTGGAAGCTGCGCATGCATGCCAGATGTTGCTCAAAACGGCGGGATGCTGTGTTCGCTGACTCAATGATGTGCTTGTGGGCTGAAACTGCACATTAGAAGGCAGTGCATGCTCTTGAAGTAGGCGAAGGTTCAGGCACGCTTCATACCAGTAAAAGGCAGGACCTGCAGCTTTAGATAGTTGCACCTCATCAGGATGGGCTGCAGCAGCGATTTGTCCACCCTCGCCTGCAACACCCCCGCTTCCATAGAGGCCCTTTGGGCACTTGGTACGATCGGAATCGAGGTCGATAAATAGCAAGTAATGCATGTATTTAAAGGCATGCGCTCCTCTAGAAAGATGACGGACTTATGCAAAAATGACGTCACTTATTTGCCAACGTTGAAAGTAATGCCATGTCATTTGACTGAAACGTTGGAGAGTAAAATACGTTTTTAAGGGAGATCGAAATCTCGCAGCAGAGGAGGAGGGCAGGGATACAAGGGTGGGCGCAGCAGAGGAGGAGGGCAGGGATACCGACAAGGGTGGGCGCAGCAGAGGAGCGGGGCAGGGATACCGACAAGGGTGGGCGCAGCATAGGAGAAATGCAGGGATACAAGGGTGGGCGCAGCAGAGGAGGAGGGCAGGGATACAAGGGTGGGCGCAGCAGAGGAGGAGGGCAGGGATACCGACAAGGGTTGGCGCAGCAGAGGAGGAGGGCAGCGATACAAGGGTGGGCGCAGCAGAGGAGGAGGGCAGGGATACAAGGGTGGGCGCAGCAGAGGAGGAGGGCAGGGATACCGACAAGGGTGGGCGCAGCAGAGGAGGGGGGCAGGGATACCGACAAGGGTTGGCGCAGCAGAGGAGAAATGCAGGGATACAAGGGTGGGCGCAGCAGAGGAGGAGGGCAGGGATACAAGGGTGGGCGCAGCAGAGGAGGAGGGCAGGGATACCGACAAGGGTTGGCGCAGCAGAGGAGGAGGGCAGCGATACAAGGGTGGGCGCAGCAGAGGAGGAGGGCAGGGATACAAGGGTGGGCGCAGCAGAGGAGGAGGGCAGGGATACAAGGGTGAGCGCAGCAGAGGAGGAGGGCAGGGATACAAGTGTGAGCGCAGCAGAGGAGGAGGGCAGGGATACAAGTGGGTGGGCGCAGCAGAGGACGAGGGCAGGGATACAAGGGTGGGCGCATCGGAGGAGTAGGGCAGGGATACAAGGGTGGGCGCAGCAGAGGAGGAAGGCAGGGATACAAGGGTGGGCGCAGCAAAGGAGTAGGGCAGGGATACAAGGGTGGGCGCAACAGAGGAGGAAGGCAGGGATACAAGGGTGGGCGCAGCAGAGGAGGAGGGCAGGGATACAAGGGTGGGCGCAGCAGAGGAGGAGGGCAGGGATACAATGCTGGGTGTATGTGGGTCGTCGAGTACTGATGGAAGCTGCGTATGCATGCAAGATGTTGCATCTAAACGGTGGGGTGCTGTGTTCGCTTGCTCAATGATGTGCATGTGGGCTGAAACTGCACACAAAAATGCAGTGAATGCTCTTGAAGTAGGCGAAGGTTCAGGCACGCTTCATACCAGTAAAAGGCAGGACCTGCAGCTTTAGATAGTTGCACCTCATCAGGATGGGATGCAGCAACGATTTGTCCACCCTCGCCTGAAACACCCCCGCTTCCATAGAGGCCCTTTGGGCACTTGGTACGATCGGAATCGAGGTCGATAAATAGCAAGTAATGCATGTATTTAATGGCATGCGCTCCTCTTGAAAGATGACGGACTTATGCAAAAATGACGTCACTTATTTGCCAACGTTGAAAGTAATGCCATGTCATTTGACTGAAACGTTGGAGAGTAAAAGTACGTTTTTAAGGGAGATCGAAATCTCGCAGCAGAGGAGGAGGGCAGGGATACAAGGGTGGGCGCAGCAGAGGAGGAGGGCAGGGATACCGACAAGGGTGGGCGCAGCAGAGGAGGGGGGCAGGGATACCGACAAGGGTGGGCGCAGCAGAGGAGGAGGGCAGGGATACCGACAAGGGTGGGCGCAGCAGAGGAGGGGGGCAGGGATACCGACAAGGGTGGGCGCAACAGAGGAGAAATGCAGGGATACAAGGGTGGGCGCAGCAGAGGAGAAGGGCAGGGATACAAGGTGGGCGCAGCAGAGGAGGTGGGCAGGGATACCGACAAGGGTTGGCGCAGCAGAGGAGGAGGGCAGCGATACAAGGGTGGGCGCAGCAGAGGAGGAGGGCAGGGATACAAGGGTGGGCGCAGCAGAGGAGGAGGGCAGGGATACAAGTGTGAGCGCAGCAGAGGAGGAGGGCAGGGATACAAGTGGGTGGGCGCAGCAGAGGACGAGGGCAGGGATACAAGGGTGGGCGCATCGGAGGAGTAGGGCAGGGATACAAGGGTGGGTGCAGCAGAGGAGGAAGGCAGGGATACAAGGGTGGGCGCAGCAAAGGAGTAGGGCAGGGATACAAGGGTGGGCGCAACAGAGGAGGAAGGCAGGGATACAAGGGTGGGCGCAGCAGAGGAGGAGGGCAGGGATACAAGGGTGGGCGCAGCAGAGGAGGAGGGCAGCGATACAAGGGTGGGCGCAGCAGAGGAGGAGGGCAGGGATACAAGGGTAGGCGCAGCAGAGGAGGATGGCAGGGATACAAGGGTGAGCGCAGCAGAGGAGGAGGGCAGGGATACAAGTGTGAGCGCAGCAGAGGAGGAGGGCAGGGATACAAGTGGGTGGGCGCAGCAGAGGACGAGGGCAGGGATACAAGGGTGGGCGCATCGGAGGAGTAGGGCAGGGATACAAGGGTGGGCGCAGCAGAGGAGGAAGGCAGGGATACAAGGGTGGGCGCAGCAAAGGAGTAGGGCAGGGATACAAGGGTGGGCGCAACAGAGGAGGAAGGCAGGGATACAAGGGTGGGCGCAGCAGAGGAGGAGGGCAGGGATACAAGGGTGGGCGCAGCAGAGGAGGAGGGCAGGGATACAATGCTGGGTGTATGTGGGTCGTCGAGTACTGATGGAAGCTGCGTATGCATGCAAGATGTTGCATCTAAACGGTGGGGTGCTGTGTTCGCTTGCTCAATGATGTGCATGTGGGCTAAAACTGCACACAAAAATGCAGTGAATGCTCTTGAAGTAGGCGAAGGTTCAGGCACGCTTCATACCAGTAAAAGGCAGGACCTGCAGCTTTAGATAGTCGCACCTCATCAGGATGGGCTGCAGCAGCGATTTGTCCACCCTCGCCTGCAACACCCCCGCTTCCATAGAGGCCCTTTGGGCACTTGGTACGATCGGAATCGAGGACGATAAATAGCAAGTAATGCATGTATTTAATGGCATGCGCTCCTCTTGAAAGATGACGGAATTATGCAAAAATGACGTCACTTATTTGCCAACGTTGAAAGTACTGCCATGTCATTTGACTGAAACGTTGGAGAGTAAAAGTACGTTTTTAAGGGAGATCGAAATCTCGCAGCAGAGGAGGAGGGCAGGGATACAAGGGTGGGCGCAGCAGAGGAGGAGGGCAGGGATACCGACAAGGGTGGGCGCAGCAGAGGAGGGGGGCAGGGATACCGACAAGGGTGGGCGCAGCAGAGGAGAAATGCAGGGATACAAGGGTGGGCGCAGAAGAGGAGGAGGGCAGGGATACAAGGGTGGGCGCAGCAGAGGAGGAGGACAGGGATACCGACAAGGGTTGGCGCAGCAGAGGAGGAGGGCAGCGATACAAGGGTGGGCGCAGCAGAGGAGGAGGGCAGGGATACAAGGGTGGGCGCAGCATAGGAGGATGGCAGGGATACAAGGGTGAGCGCAGGAGAGGAGGAGGGCAGGGATACAAGTGTAAGCGCAGCAGAGGAGGGGGCAGGGATACAAGTGGATGGGCGCAGCGGAGGACGAGGGCAGGGATACAAGGGTGGGCGCATCGGAGGAGTAGGGCAGGGATACAAGGGTGGGCGCAGCAGAGGAGGAAGGCAGGGATACAAGGGTGGGCGCAGCAGAGGAGTAGGGCAGGGATACAAGGGTGGGCGCAACAGAGGAGGAAGGCAGGGATACAAGGGTGGGCGCAGCAGAGGAGGAGGGCAGGGATACAAGGGTGGGCGCAGCAGAGGAGGATGGCTGGGATACAAGGGTGGGTGTTTGTGGGTCGTAGAGTACTGGTGGAAGCTGCGCATGCATGCCAGATGTTGCTCAAAACGGCGGGATGCTGTGTTCGCTGACTCAATGATGTGCTTGTGGGCTGAAACTGCACATTAGAAGGCAGTGCATGCTCTTGAAGTAGGCGAAGGTTCAGGCACGCTTCATACCAGTAAAAGGCAGGACCTGCAGCTTTAGATAGTTGCACCTCATCAGGATGGGCTGCAGCAGCGATTTGTCCACCCTCGCCTGCAACACCCCCGCTTCCATAGAGGCCCTTTGGGCACTTGGTACGATCGGAATCGAGGTCGATAAATAGCAAGTAATGCATGTATTTAAAGGCATGCGCTCCTCTAGAAAGATGACGGACTTATGCAAAAATGACGTCACTTATTAGCCAACGTTGAAAGTAATGCCATGTCATTTGACTGAAACGTTGGAGAGTAAAAGTACGTTTTTAAGGGAGATCGAAATCTCGCAGCAGAGGAGGAGGGCAGGGATACAAGGGTGGGCGCAGCAGAGGAGGAGGGCAGGGATACCGACAAGGGTGGGCGCAGCAGAGGAGCGGGGCAGGGATACCGACAAGGGTGGGCGCAGCAGAGGAGAAATGCAGGGATACAAGGGTGGGCGCAGCAGAGGAGGAGGGCAGGGATACAAGGGTGGGCGCAGCAGAGGAGGAGGGCAGGGATACCGACAAGGGTTGGCGCAGCAGAGGAGGAGGGCAGCGATACAAGGGTGGGCGCAGCAGAGGAGGAGGGCAGGGATACAAGGGTGGGCGCAGCAGAGGAGGAGGGCAGGGATACCGACAAGGGTGGGCGCAGCAGAGGAGGGGGGCAGGGATACCGACAAGGGTTGGCGCAGCAGAGGAGAAATGCAGGGATACAAGGGTGGGCGCAGCAGAGGAGGAGGGCAGGGATACAAGGGTGGGCGCAGCAGAGAAGGAGGGCAGGGATACCGACAAGGGTTGGCGCAGCAGAGGAGGAGGGCAGCGATACAAGGGTGGGCGCAGCAGAGGAGGAGGGCAGGGATACAAGGGTGGGCGCAGCAGAGGAGGAGGGCAGGGATACAAGGGTGAGCGCAGCAGAGGAGGAGGGCAGGGATACAAGTGTGAGCGCAGCAGAGGAGGAGGGCAGGGATACAAGTGGGTGGGCGCAGCAGAGGACGAGGGCAGGGATACAAGGGTGGGCGCATCGGAGGAGTAGGGCAGGGATACAAGGGTGGGCGCAGCAGAGGAGGAAGGCAGGGATACAAGGGTGGGCGCAGCAAAGGAGTAGGGCAGGGATACAAGGGTGGGCGCAACAGAGGAGGAAGGCAGGGATACAAGGGTGGGCGCAGCAGAGGAGGAGGGCAGGGATACAAGGGTGGGCGCAGCAGAGGAGGAGGGCAGGGATACAATGCTGGGTGTATGTGGGTCGTCGAGTACTGATGGAAGCTGCGTATGCATGCAAGATGTTGCATCTAAACGGTGGGGTGCTGTGTTCGCTTGCTCAATGATGCGCATGTGGGCTGAAACTGCACACAAAAATGCAGTGAATGCTCTTGAAGTAGGCGAAGGTTCAGGCACGCTTCATACCAGTAAAAGGCAGGACCTGCAGCTTTAGATAGTCGCACCTCATCAGGATGGGCTGCAGCAGCGATTTGTCCACCCTCGCTTGCAACACCCCCGCTTCCATAGAGGCCCTTTGGGCACTTGGTACGATCGGAATCGAGGACGATAAATAGCAAGTTATGCATGTATTTAATGGCATGCGCTCCTCTTGAAAGATGACGGAATTATGCAAAAATGACGTCACTTATTTGCCAACGTTGGCAAGTAATGCCATGTCATTTGAATGAAACGTTGGAGAGTAAAAGTACGTTTTTAAGGGAGATCGATACCTCGCATCAGAGGAGGAGGGCAGGGATACAAGGGTGGGCACAGCAGAGGAGGAGGGCAGGGATACAAGGGTGGGCGCAGCATAGGAGGAGGGCAGGGATGCAAGGGTGGGCGCAGCAGAGGAGGAGGGCAGGGATACCGACAAGGGTGGGCGCAGCAGAGGAGGAGGGCATGGATACAAGGGTGGGCGCAGCAGAGGAGGAGGGCAGCGATACAAGGGTGGGCGCAGGAGAGGAGGAGGGTAGGGATACAAGGGTGGGCGCAGCAGAGGAGGTTGGCAGGGATACAAGGGTGGGCGCAACAGTGGAGGCGGGCAGCGATACAAGGGTGGGCGCAGCACAGGAGAAATGCAGGGATACAAGGGTGGGCGCAGCAGAGGAGTAGGGCAGGGATACAAGGGTGGGCGCAACAGAGGAGTAGGGCGGGGATAAAAGGGTAGGCGCAGCAGAGGAGGAGGGCAGAGATACAAGGGTGGGCGGAGCAGAGGAGGAGGGCAGGGATACAAGGGTGGGCGCAGCAGAGGAGGAGGGCAGGGATACAAGGGTGGGCGCAACAGAGGAGAAGGGCAGGGATACAAGGGTGGGCGCAGCAGAGGGGGAGGGCAGGGATACAAGGGTGGGTGTATGTGGGTCGTCGAGTACTGGTGGAAGTTGCGCATGCATGCAAGATGTTGCTCAAAACGGTGGGGTGCTGTGTTCGCTGGCTCAATGATGTGCATGTGGGCTGAAACTGCACACCAAATGCAGTGAATGCTCTTGAAGTAGGCGAAGGTTCAGGCACGCTTCATACCAGTAAAAGGCAGGACCTGCAGCTTTAGATAGTCGCACCTCATCAGGATGGGCTGCAGCAGCAATTTGTCCACCCTCGCCTGCAACACCCCCGCTTCCATAGAGGCCCTTTGGGCACTTGGTACGATCGGAATCGAGGACGATAAAAAGCAAGTAATGCATGTATTTAATGGCATGCTCTCCTCTTGAAAGATGACGGACTTCTGCAAAAACGACTTCACTTATTTGCCAACGTTGGCAAGTAATGCCATGTCATTTGAATGAAACGTTGGAGAGTAAAAGTACGTTTTTAAGGGAGATCGATACCTCGCATCAGAGGAGGAGGGCAGGGATACAAGGGTGGGCGCAGCAGAGGAGGAGGGCAGGGATACAAGGGTGGGCGCAGCAGAGGAGGAGGGCAGGGATACAAGGGTGGGTGTATGTGGGTCGTCGAGTACTGGTGGAAGCTGCGCATGCATGCAATATGTTGCTCAAAACGGTGGGATGCTGTGTTCGCTGGCTCAATGATGTGCATGTGGGCTGAAACTGCACACCAAAATGCAGTGAATGCTCTTGAAGTAGGCGAAGGTTCAGGCACGCTTCATACCAGTCAAAGGCAGGACCTGCAGCTTTAGATAGTTGCACCTTATCAGGATGGGCTGCAGCAGCGATTTGTCCACCCTCGCCTGCAACACCCCCGCTTCCATAGAGGCCCTTTGGGCACTTGGTACGATCGGAATCGAGGTCGATAAATAGCAAGTAATGCATGTATTTAATGGCATGCGCTCCTCTTGAAAGATGACGGACTTCTGCAAAAATGACGTCACTTATTTGCCAACGTTGGCAATTAATGCCATGTCATTTGACTGGAACTTTGGGGAGTAAAAGTTCGTTTTTAAGGGAGATCCATAACTTGCAGCAGAGGAGGAGGGCAGGGATACACGGGTGGGCGCAGAAGAGGAGAAATGCAGGGATACAAGAGTGGGCGCAGCATAGGAGGAGGGCAGGGATACCGACAAGGGTGGGCGCAGCAGAGGAGGAAGGCAGGGATACAAGGGTGGGCGCAGCAGAGGAGGAGGGCAGGGCTACAAGGGTGGGCGCAGCAGAGTAAGAGGGCAGGTATACAAGGGTGGGCGCAGCAGAGGAGGAGGGCAGGGATATAAGGGTGGGAGCAGCAGAGGAGGAGGGCAGCGATACAAGGGTGGGCGTAGCATAGGTGGAGGTCAGGGAAACAAGGGTGGGCCCAGCAGCGGAGGAGGGTAGGGATACAAGGGTGAACGCAACAGAGGAGAAGGGCATGGATACAAGGGTTGGCGCAGCAGAGGAGAAGGGCAGGGATACAAGGGTGGGCGCAGCAGAGGAGGAGGGCAGGGATACAAGGGTGGGCGCAGCAGAGGAGGAGGGCAGGGATACAAGGATGGGTGTATGTGGGTCGTCGAGTACTGGTGGAAGCTGCGCATGCATGCCATATGTTGCTCAAAACGGTGGGATGCTGTGTTCGCTGGCTCAATGCTGTGCATGTGGGCTGAAACTGCACACCAAATGCAGTGAATGCTCTTGAAGTAGGCGAAGGTTCAGGCACGTTTTATACCAGTAAAAGGCAGGACCTGCATCTTTAGATAGTCGCACCTCATCAGGATGGGCTGCAGCAGCGATTTGTCCACCCTCGCCTGCAACACCCCCGCTTCCATAGAGACCCTTTGGGCACTTGGTACGATCGGAATCGAGGACGATAAATAGCAAGTAATGCATGTATTTAATGGCATGCGCTCCTCTTGAAAGATGACGGAATTATGCAAAAATGACTTCACTTATTTGCCAACGTTGGCAAGTAATGCCATGTCATTTGAATGAAACGTTGGAGAGTAAAAGTACGTTTTTAAGGGAGATCGATACCTCGCAGCAGAGGAGGAGGGCAGGGATACAAGGGTGGGCGCAGCAGAGGAGAAGGGCAGGGATACAAGGGTGGGCGCAGCAGAGGAGGAGGGCAGGGATGCAAGGGTGGGCGCAGCAGAGGAGAGGGGGGCAGGGATACCGACAAGGGTGGGCGCAGCAGAGGAGGAGGGCATGGATACAAGGGTGGGAGCAGCAGTGGAGGAGGGCAGCGATACAAGGGTGGGCGCAGGAGAGGAGGAGGACAGGGATACAAGGGTGGGCGCAGCAGAGGAGGAGGGCATGGATACAAGGGTGGGCGCAACAGTGGAGGAGGGCAGCGATACAAGGGTGGGCGCAGCAGAGGAGGAGGGCAGGGATACAAGGGTGGGCGCAGCAGAGGAGGAGGGCAGGGATACAAGGGTGGGCGCAGCAGATGAGGGGGGCAGGGGTGCAAGGGTGGGCGCAGCAGAGGAGGAGGGCAGGGATACAAGGGTGGGCGCAGCAGAGGACGAGGGCAGGGATACAAGGGTGGGCGCATCGGAGGAGTAGGGCAGGGATACAAGGGTGGGCGCAACAGGGGAGAAGGGCAGGGATACAAGAGTGGGCGCAGCAGAGGGGGAGGGCAGGGATACAAGGGTGGGTGTATGTGGGTCGTCGAGTACTGGTGGAAGTTGCGCATGCATGCAAGATGTTGCTCAAAACGGTGGGGTGCTGTGTTCGCTGGCTCAATGCTGTGCATGTGGGCTGAAACTGCACACCAAAATGCAGGGAATGCTCTTGAAGTAGGCGAAGGTTCAGGCACGCTTCATACCAGTCAAAGGCAGGACCTGCAGCTTTAGATAGTCGCACCTCATCAGGATGGGCTGCAGCAGCGATTTGTCCACCCTCGCTTGCAACACCCCCGCTCCCATAGAGGCCCTTTGGGCACTTGGTACGATCGGAATCGAGGACGATAAATAGCAAGTTATGCATGTATTTAATGGCATGCGCTCCTCTTGAAAGATGACGGAATTATGCAAAAATGACGTCACTTATTTGCCAACGTTGGCAAGTAATGCCATGTCATTTGAATGAAACGTTGGAGAGTAAAAGTACGTTTTTAAGGGAGATCGATACCTCGCAGCAGAGGAGGAGGGCAGGGATACAAGGGTGGGCGCAGCAGAGGAGAAGGGCAGGGATACAAGGGTGTGCGCAGCAGAGGAGGAGGGCAGGGATGCAAGGGTGGGCGCAGCAGAGGAGAGGGGGGCAGGGATACCGACAAGGGTGGGCGCAGCAGAGGAGGAGGGCATGGATACAAGGGTGGGAGCAGCAGTGGAGGAGGGCAGCGATACAAGGGTGGGCGCAGGAGAGGAGGAAGACAGGGATACAAGGGTGGGCGCAGCAGAGGAGGAGGGCATGGATACAAGGGTGGGCGCAACAGTGGAGGAGGGCAGCGATACAAGGGTGGGCGCAGCAGAGGAGGAGGGCAGGGATACAAGGGTGGGCGCAGCATAGGAGGAGGGCAGGGATGCAAGGGTGGGCGCAGCAGAGGAGGAGGGCAGGGATACCGACAAGGGTGGGCGCAGCAGAGGAGGAGGGCATGGATACAAGGGTGGGCGCAGCAGAGGAGGAGGGCAGCGATACAAGGGTGGGCGTAGGAGAGGAGGAGGGTAGGGATACAAGGGTGGGCGCAGCAGAGGGGGAGGGCAGGGATACAAGGGTGGGTGTATGTGGGTCGTCGAGTACTGGTGGAAGTTGCGCATGCATGCAAGATGTTGCTCAAAACGGTGGGGTGCTGTGTTCGCTGGCTCAATGATGTGCATGTGGGCTGAAACTGCACACCAAATGCAGTGAATGCTCTTGAAGTAGGCGAAGGTTCAGGCACGCTTCATACCAGTAAAAGGCAGGACCTGCAGCTTTAGATAGTCGCACCTCATCAGGATGGGCTGCAGCAGCAATTTGTCCACCCTCGCCTGCAACACCCCCGCTTCCATAGAGGCCCTTTGGGCACTTGGTACGATCGGAATCGAGGACGATAAAAAGCAAGTAATGCATGTATTTAATGGCATGCGCTCCTCTTGAAAGATGACGGACTTCTGCAAAAACGACTTCACTTATTTGCCAACGTTGGCAAGTAATGCCATGTCATTTGAATGAAACGTTGGAGAGTAAAAGTACGTTTTTAAGGGAGATCGATACCTCGCATCAGAGGAGGAGGGCAGGGATACAAGGGTGGGCGCAGCAGAAGTGGAGGGCAGGGATACAAGGGTGGGCGCAGCATAGGAGGAGGGCAGGGATACAAGGGTGGGCGCAGCAGAGGAGGAGGGCAGGGATACTGTAAGGGTGGACGCAGCAGAGGAGGAGGGCAGGGATACAAGGATGGGTGTATGTGGTTCGTCGAGTACTGGTGGAAGCTGCGCATGCATTTCAAATGTTGCTCAAAACGGTGGGGTGCTGTGTTCGCTGGCTCAATGATGTGCCTGTGGGCTGAAACTGCACACCAAAATGCAGTGAATGCTCTTGAAGTAGGCGAAGGTTCAGGCATGCTTCATACCAGTAAAAGGCAGGACCTGCAGCTTTAGATAGTCGCACCTCATCAGGATGGGCTGCAGCAGCGATTTGTCCACCCTCGCCTGCAACACCCCCGCTTCCATAGAAGCCCTTTGGGCACTTGGTACGATCGGAATCGAGGACGACACAAAGCAAGTAATGCATGTATTTAATGGCATGCGCTCCTCTTGAAAGATGACGGACTTCTGCAAAAATGACTTCACTTATTTGCCAACGTTGGCAAGTAATGCCATGTCATTTGAATGAAACGTTGGAGAGTAAAAGTACGTTTTTAAGGGAGATCGATACCTCGCATCAGAGGAGGAGGGCAGGGATACAAGGGTGGGCGCAGCAGAGGAGGAGGGCAGGGATACAAGGGTGGGCGCAGCAGAGGAGGAGGGCAGGGATACAAGGGTGGGTGTATGTGGGTCGTCGAGTACTGGTGGAAGCTGCGCATGCATGCAATATGTTGCTCAAAACGGTGGGATGCTGTGTTCGCTGGCTCAATGATGTGCATGTGGGCTGAAACTGCACACCAAAATGCAGTGAATGCTCTTGAAGTAGGCGAAGGTTCAGGCACGCTTCATACCAGTCAAAGGCAGGACCTGCAGCTTTAGATAGTCGCACCTCATCATGATGGGCTGCAGCAGCGATTTGTCCACCCTCGCTTGCAACACCCCCGCTTCCATAGAGGCCCTTTGGGCACTTGGTACGATCGGAATCGAGGACGATAAATAGCAAGTTATGCATGTATTTAATGGCATGCGCTCCTCTTGAAAGATGACGGACTTCTGCAAAAATGACGTCACTTATTTGCCAACGTTGGCAATTAATGCCATGTCATTTGACTGGAACTTTGGGGAGTAAAAGTTCGTTTTTAAGGGAGATCCATAACTCGCAGCAGAGGAGGAGGGCAGGGATACACGGGTGGGCGCAGAAGAGGAGAAATGCAGGGATACAAGAGTGGGCGCAGCATAGGAGGAGGGCAGGGATACCGACAAGGGTGGGCGCAGCAGAGGAGGAAGGCAGGGATACAAGGGTGGGCGCAGCAGAGGAGGAGGGCAGGGCTACAAGGGTGGGCGCAGCAGAGGAAGAGGGCAGGTATACAAGGGTGGGCGCAGCAGAGGAGGAGGGCAGGGATATAAGGGTGGGAGCAGCAGAGGAGGAGGGCAGCGATACAAGGGTGGGCGCAGCAGAGGAGAAATGCAGGGATACAAGGGTGGGCGTAGCATAGGTGGAGGTCAGGGAAACAAGGGTGGGCCCAGCAGCGGAGGAGGGCAGGGATACAAGGGTGAACGCAACAGAGGAGAAGGGCATGGATACAAGGGTTGGCGCAGCAGAGGAGAAGGGCAGGGATACAAGGGTGGGCGCAGCAGAGGAGGAGGGCAGGGATACAAGGGTGGGCGCAGCAGAGGAGGAGGGCAGGGATACAAGGATGGGTGTATGTGGGTCGTCGAGTACTGGTGGAAGCTGCGCATGCATGCCATATGTTGCTCAAAACGGTGGGATGCTGTGTTCGCTGGCTCAATGCTGTGCATGTGGGCTGAAACTGCACACCAAATGCAGTGAATGCTCTTGAAGTAGGCGAAGGTTCAGGCACGTTTTATACCAGTAAAAGGCAGGACCTGCATCTTTAGATAGTCGCACCTCATCAGGATGGGCTGCAGCAGCGATTTGTCCACCCTCGCCTGCAACACCCCCGCTTCCATTGAGACCCTTTGGGCACTTGGTACGATCGGAATCGAGGACGATAAATAGCAAGTAATGCATGTATTTAATGGCATGCGCTCCTCTTGAAAGATGACGGACTTCTGCAAAAATGACTTCACTTATTTGCCAACGTTGGCAAGTAATGCCATGTCATTTGAATGAAACGTTGGAGAGTAAAAGTACGTTTTTAAGGGAGATCGATACCTCGCATCAGAGGAGGAGGGCAGGGATACAAGGGTGGGCGCAGCAGAGGAGGAGGGCAGGGATACAAGGGCGGGCGCAGCAGAGGAGGAGGGCAGGGATACAAGGGTGGGTGTATGTGGGTCGTCGAGTACTGGTGGAAGCTGCGCATGCATGCAATATGTTGCTCAAAACGGTGGGATGCTGTGTTCGCTGGCTCAATGATGTGCATGTGGGCTGAAACTGCACACCAAATGCAGTGAATGCTCTTGAAGTAGGCGAAGGTTCAGGCACGTTTTATACCAGTAAAAGGCAGGACCTGCATCTTTAGATAGTCGCACCTCATCAGGATGGGCTGCAGCAGCGATTTGTCCACCCTCGCCTGCAACACCCCCGCTTCCATTGAGACCCTTTGGGCACTTGGTACGATCGGAATCGAGGACGATAAATAGCAAGTAATGCATGTATTTAATGGCATGCGCTCCTCTTGAAAGATGACGGAATTATGCAAAAATGACGTCACTTATTTGCCAACGTTGGCAAGTAATGCCATGTCATTTGAATGAAACGTTGGAGAGTAAAAGTACGTTTTTAAGGGAGATCGATACCTCGCAGCAGAGGAGGAGGGCAGGGATACAAGGGTGGGCGCAGCAGAGGAGAAGGGCAGGGATACAAGGGTGGGCGCAGCAGAGGAGGAGGGCAGGGATGCAAGGGTGGGCGCAGCAGAGGAGAGGGGGGCAGGGATACCGACAAGGGTGGGCGCAGCAGAGGAGGAGGGCATGGATACAAGGGTGGGAGCAGCAGTGGAGGAGGGCAGCGATACAAGGGTGGGCGCAGGAGAGGAGGAGGACAGGGATACAAGGGTGGGCGCAGCAGAGGAGGAGGGCATGGATACAAGGGTGGGCGCAACAGTGGAGGAGGGCAGCGATACAAGGGTGGGCGCAGCAGAGGAGGAGGGCAGGGATACAAGGGTGGGCGCAGCAGAGGAGGAGGGCAGGGATACAAGGGTGGGCGCAGCAGATGAGGGGGGCATGGGTGCAAGGGTGGGCGCAGCAGAGGAGGAGGGCAGGGATACAAGGGTGGGCGCAGCAGAGGACGAGGGCAGGGATACAAGGGTGGGCGCATCGGAGGAGTAGGGCAGGGATACAAGGGTGGGCGCAACAGGGGAGAAGGGCAGGGATACAAGAGTGGGCGCAGCAGAGGGGGAGGGCAGGGATACAAGGGTGGGTGTATGTGGGTCGTCGAGTACTGGTGGAAGTTGCGCATGCATGCAAGATGTTGCTCAAAACGGTGGGGTGCTGTGTTCGCTGGCTCAATGCTGTGCATGTGGGCTGAAACTGCACACCAAAATGCAGGGAATGCTCTTGAAGTAGGCGAAGGTTCAGGCACGCTTCATACCAGTCAAAGGCAGGACCTGCAGCTTTAGATAGTCGCACCTCATCAGGATGGGCTGCAGCAGCGATTTGTCCACCCTCGCTTGCAACACCCCCGCTTCCATAGAGGCCCTTTGGGCACTTGGTACGATCGGAATCGAGGACGATAAATAGCAAGTTATGCATGTATTTAATGGCATGCGCTCCTCTTGAAAGATGACGGAATTATGCAAAAATGACGTCACTTATTTGCCAACGTTGGCAAGTAATGCCATGTCATTTGAATGAAACGTTGGAGAGTAAAAGTACGTTTTTAAGGGAGATCGATACCTCGCAGCAGAGGAGGAGGGCAGGGATACAAGGGTGGGCGCAGCAGAGGAGAAGGGCAGGGATACAAGGGTGGGCGCAGCAGAGGAGGAGGGCAGGGATGCAAGGGTGGGCGCAGCAGAGGAGAGGGGGGCAGGGATACCGACAAGGGTGGGCGCAGCAGAGGAGGAGGGCATGGATACAAGGGTGGGAGCAGCAGTGGAGGAGGGCAGCGATACAAGGGTGGGCGCAGGAGAGGAGGAGGACAGGGATACAAGGGTGGGCGCAGCAGAGGAGGAGGGCATGGATACAAGGGTGGGCGCAACAGTGGAGGAGGGCAGCGATACAAGGGTGGGCGCAGCAGAGGAGGAGGGCAGGGATACAAGGGTGGGCGCAGCATAGGAGGAGGGCAGGGATGCAAGGGTGGGCGCAGCAGAGGAGGAGGGCAGGGATACCGACAAGGGTGGGCGCAGCAGAGGAGGAGGGCATGGATACAAGGGTGGGCGCAGCAGAGGAGGAGGGCAGCGATACAAGGGTGGGCGTAGGAGAGGAGGAGGGTAGGGATACAAGGGTGGGCGCAGCAGAGGGGGAGGGCAGGGATACAAGGGTGGGTGTATGTGGGTCGTCGAGTACTGGTGGAAGTTGCGCATGCATGCAAGATGTTGCTCAAAACGGTGGGGTGCTGTGTTCGCTGGCTCAATGATGTGCATGTGGGCTGAAACTGCACACCAAATGCAGTGAATGCTCTTGAAGTAGGCAAAGGTTCAGGCACGCTTCATACCAGTAAAAGGCAGGACCTGCAGCTTTAGATAGTCGCACCTCATCAGGATGGGCTGCAGCAGCAATTTGTCCACCCTCGCCTGCAACACCCCCGCTTCCATAGAGGCCCTTTGGGCACTTGGTACGATCGGAATCGAGGACGATAAAAAGCAAGTAATGCATGTATTTAATGGCATGCGCTCCTCTTGAAAGATGACGGACTTCTGCAAAAACGACTTCACTTATTTGCCAACGTTGGCAAGTAATGCCATGTCATTTGAATGAAACGTTGGAGAGTAAAAGTACGTTTTTAAGGGAGATCGATACCTCGCATCAGAGGAGGAGGGCAGGGATACAAGGGTGGGCGCAGCAGAAGTGGAGGGCAGGGATACAAGGGTGGGCGCAGCATAGGAGGAGGGCAGGGATACAAGGGTGGGCGCAGCAGAGGAGGAGGGCAGGGATACTGTAAGGGTGGACGCAGCAGAGGAGGAGGGCAGGGATACAAGGATGGGTGTATGTGGTTCGTCGAGTACTGGTGGAAGCTGCGCATGCATTTTAAATGTTGCTCAAAACGGTGGGGTGCTGTGTTCGCTGGCTCAATGCTGTGCCTGTGGGCTGAAACTGCACACCAAAATGCAGTGAATGCTCTTGAAGTAGGCGAAGGTTCAGGCATGCTTCATACCAGTAAAAGGCAGGACCTGCAGCTTTAGATAGTCGCACCTCATCAGGATGGGCTGCAGCAGCGATTTGTCCACCCTCGCCTGCAACACCCCCGCTTCCATAGAAGCCCTTTGGGCACTTGGTACGATCGGAATCGAGGACGACACAAAGCAAGTAATGCATGTATTTAATGGCATGCGCTCCTCTTGAAAGATGACGGACTTCTGCAAAAATGACTTCACTTATTTGCCAACGTTGGCAAGTAATGCCATGTCATTTGAATGAAACGTTGGAGAGTAAAAGTACGTTTTTAAGGGAGATCGATACCTCGCATCAGAGGAGGAGGGCAGGGATACAAGGGTGGGCGCAGCAGAGGAGGAGGGCAGGGATACAAGGGTGGGCGCAGCAGAGGAGGAGGGCAGGGATACAAGGGTGGGTGTATGTGGGTCGTCGAGTACTGGTGGAAGCTGCGCATGCATGCAATATGTTGCTCAAAACGGTGGGATGCTGTGTTCGCTGGCTCAATGATGTGCATGTGGGCTGAAACTGCACACCAAAATGCAGTGAATGCTCTTGAAGTAGGCGAAGGTTCAGGCACGCTTCATACCAGTCAAAGGCAGGACCTGCAGCTTTAGATAGTCGCACCTCATCAGGATGGGCTGCAGCAGCGATTTGTCCACCCTCGCTTGCAACACCCCCGCTTCCATAGAGGCCCTTTGGGCACTTGGTACGATCGGAATCGAGGACGATAAATAGCAAGTTATGCATGTATTTAATGGCATGCGCTCCTCTTGAAAGATGACGGACTTCTGCAAAAATGACGTCACTTATTTGCCAACGTTGGCAATTAATGCCATGTCATTTGACTGGAACTTTGGGGAGTAAAAGTTCGTTTTTAAGGGAGATCCATAACTCGCAGCAGAGGAGGAGGGCAGGGATACACGGGTGGGCGCAGAAGAGGAGAAATGCAGGGATACAAGAGTGGGCGCAGCATAGGAGGAGGGCAGGGATACCGACAAGGGTGGGCGCAGCAGAGGAGGAAGGCAGGGATACAAGGGTGGGCGCAGCAGAGGAGGAGGGCAGGGCTACAAGGGTGGGCGCAGCAGAGGAAGAGGGCAGGTATACAAGGGTGGGCGCAGCAGAGGAGGAGGGCAGGGATATAAGGGTGGGAGCAGCAGAGGAGGAGGGCAGCGATACAAGGGTGGGCGCAGCAGAGGAGAAATGCAGGGATACAAGGGTGGGCGTAGCATAGGTGGAGGTCAGGGAAACAAGGGTGGGCCCAGCAGCGGAGGAGGGCAGGGATACAAGGGTGAACGCAACAGAGGAGAAGGGCATGGATACAAGGGTTGGCGCAGCAGAGGAGAAGGGCAGGGATACAAGGGTGGGCGCAGCAGAGGAGGAGGGCAGGGATACAAGGGTGGGCGCAGCAGAGGAGGAGGGCAGGGATACAAGGATGGGTGTATGTGGGTCGTCGAGTACTGGTGGAAGCTGCGCATGCATGCCATATGTTGCTCAAAACGGTGGGATGCTGTGTTCGCTGGCTCAATGCTGTGCATGTGGGCTGAAACTGCACACCAAATGCAGTGAATGCTCTTGAAGTAGGCGAAGGTTCAGGCACGTTTTATACCAGTAAAAGGCAGGACCTGCATCTTTAGATAGTGGCACCTCATCAGGATGGGCTGCAACAGCGATTTGTCCACCCTCGCCTGCAACACCCCCGCTTCCATTGAGACCCTTTGGGCACTTGGTACGATCGGAATCGAGGACGATAAATAGCAAGTAATGCATGTATTTAATGGCATGCGCTCCTCTTGAAAGATGACGGAATTATGCAAAAATGACGTCACTTATTTGCCAACGTTGGCAAGTAATGCCATGTCATTTGAATGAAACGTTGGAGAGTAAAAGTACGTTTTTAAGGGAGATCGATACCTCGCAGCAGAGGAGGAGGGCAGGGATACAAGGGTGGGCGCAGCAGAGGAGAAGGGCAGGGATACAAGGGTGGGCGCAGCAGAGGAGGAGGGCAGGGATGCAAGGGTGGGCGCAGCAGAGGAGAGGGGGGCAGGGATACCGACAAGGGTGGGCGCAGCAGAGGAGGAGGGCATGGATACAAGGGTGGGAGCAGCAGTGGAGGAGGGCAGCGATACAAGGGTGGGCGCAGGAGAGGAGGAGGACAGGGATACAAGGGTGGGCGCAGCAGAGGAGGAGGGCATGGATACAAGGGTGGGCGCAACAGTGGAGGAGGGCAGCGATACAAGGGTGGGTGCAGCAGAGGAGGAGGGCAGGGATACAAGGGTGGGCGCAGCAGAGGAGGAGGGCAGGGATACAAGGGTGGGCGCAGCAGATGAGGGGGGCAGGGGTGCAAGGGTGGGCGCAGCAGAGGAGGAGGGCAGGGATACAAGGGTGGGCGCAGCAGAGGAGGAGGGCAGGGATACAAGGGTGGGCGCATCGGAGGAGTAGGGCAGGGATACAAGGGTGGGCGCAACAGGGGAGAAGGGCAGGGATACAAGAGTGGGCGCAGCAGAGGGGGAGGGCAGGGATACAAGGGTGGGTGTATGTGGGTCGTCGAGTACTGGTGGAAGTTGCGCATGCATGCAAGATGTTGCTCAAAACGGTGGGGTGCTGTGTTCGCTGGCTCAATGCTGTGCATGTGGGCTGAAACTGCACACCAAAATGCAGTGAATGCTCTTGAAGTAGGCGAAGGTTCAGGCACGCTTCATACCAGTCAAAGGCAGGACCTGCAGCTTTAGATAGTCGCACCTCATCAGGATGGGCTGCAGCAGCGATTTGTCCACCCTCGCTTGCAACACCCCCGCTTCCATAGAGGCCCTTTGGGCACTTGGTACGATCGGAATCGAGGACGATAAATAGCAAGTTATGCATGTATTTAATGGCATGCGCTCCTCTTGAAAGATGACGGAATTATGCAAAAATGACGTCACTTATTTGCCAACGTTGGCAAGTAATGCCATGTCATTTGAATGAAACGTTGGAGAGTAAAAGTACGTTTTTAAGGGAGATCGATACCTCGCAGCAGAGGAGGAGGGCAGGGATACAAGGGTGGGCGCAGCAGAGGAGAAGGGCAGGGATACAAGGGTGGGCGCAGCAGAGGAGGAGGGCAGGGATGCAAGGGTGGGCGCAGCAGAGGAGAGGGGGGCAGGGATACCGACAAGGGTGGGAGCAGCAGTGGAGGAGGGCATGGATACAAGGGTGGGAGCAGCAGTGGAGGAGGGCAGCGATACAAGGGTGGGCGCAGGAGAGGAGGAGGACAGGGATACAAGGGTGGGCGCAGCAGAGGAGGAGGGCATGGATACAAGGGTGGGCGCAACAGTGGAGGAGGGCAGCGATACAAGGGTGGGCGCAGCAGAGGAGGAGGGCAGGGATACAAGGGTGGGCGCAGCATAGGAGGAGGGCAGGGATGCAAGGGTGGGCGCAGCAGAGGAGGAGGGCAGGGATACCGACAAGGGTGGGCGCAGCAGAGGAGGAGGGCATGGATACAAGGGTGGGCGCAGCAGAGGAGGAGGGCAGCGATACAAGGGTGGGCGTAGGAGAGGAGGAGGGTAGGGATACAAGGGTGGGCGCAGCAGAGGGGGAGGGCAGGGATACAAGGGTGGGTGTATGTGGGTCGTCGAGTACTGGTGGAAGTTGCGCATGCATGCAATATGTTGCTCAAAACGGTGGGATGCTGTGTTCGCTGGCTCAATGATGTGCATGTGGGCTGAAACTGCACACCAAAATGCAGTGAATGCTCTTGAAGTAGGCGAAGGTTCAGGCACGCTTCATACCAGTCAAAGGCAGGACCTGCAGCTTTAGATAGTTGCACCTCATCAGGATGGGCTGCAGCAGCGATTTGTCCACCCTCGCCTGCAACACCCCCGCTTCCATAGAGGCCCTTTGGGCACTTGGTACGATCGGAATCGAGGTCGATAAATAGCAAGTAATGCATGTATTTAATGGCATGCGCTCCTCTTGAAAGATGACGGACTTCTGCAAAAATGACGTCACTTATTTGCCAACGTTGGCAAGTAATGCCATGTCATTTGACTGGAACTTTGGGGAGTAAAAGTTCGTTTTTAAGGGAGATCCATAACTCGCAGCAGAGGAGGAGGGCAGGGATACACGGGTGGGCGCAGAAGAGGAGAAATGCAGGGATACAAGAGTGGGCGCAGCATAGGAGGAGGGCAGGGATACCGACAAGGGTGGGCGCAGCAGAGGAGGAAGGCAGGGATACAAGGGTGGGCGCAGCAGAGGAGGAGGGCAGGGCTACAAGGGTGGGCGCAGCAGAGGAAGAGGGCAGGTATACAAGGGTGGGCGCAGCAGAGGAGGAGGGCAGGGATATAAGGGTGGGAGCAGCAGAGGAGGAGGGCAGGGATACAAGGGTGGGCGCAGCAGAGGAGAAATGCAGGGATACAAGGGTGGGCGTAGCATAGGTGGAGGTCAGGGAAACAAGGGTGGGCCCAGCAGCGGAGGAGGGCAGGGATACAAGGGTGAACGCAACAGAGGAGAAGGGCATGGATACAAGGGTTGGCGCAGCAGAGGAGAAGGGCAGGGATACAAGGGTGGGCGCAGCAGAGGAGGAGGGCAGGGATACAAGGGTGGGCGCAGCAGAGGAGGAGGGCAGGGATACAAGGATGGGTGTATGTGGGTCGTCGAGTACTGGTGGAAGCTGCGCATGCATGCCATATGTTGCTCAAAACGGTGGGATGCTGTGTTCGCTGGCTCAATGCTGTGCATGTGGGCTGAAACTGCACACCAAATGCAGTGAATGCTCTTGAAGTAGGCGAAGGTTCAGGCACGTTTTATACCAGTAAAAGGCAGGACCTGCATCTTTAGATAGTCGCACCTCATCAGGATGGGCTGCAGCAGCGATTTGTCCACCCTCGCCTGCAACACCCCCGCTTCCATTGAGACCCTTTGGGCACTTGGTACGATCGGAATCGAGGACGATAAATAGCAAGTAATGCATGTATTTAATGGCATGCGCTCCTCTTGAAAGATGACGGAATTATGCAAAAATGACGTCACTTATTTGCCAACGTTGGCAAGTAATGCCATGTCATTTGAATGAAACGTTGGAGAGTAAAAGTACGTTTTTAAGGGAGATCGATACCTCGCAGCAGAGGAGGAGGGCAGGGATACAAGGGTGGGCGCAGCAGAGGAGAAGGGCAGGGATACAAGGGTGGGCGCAGCAGAGGAGGAGGGCAGGGATGCAAGGGTGGGCGCAGCAGAGGAGAGGGGGGCAGGGATACCGACAAGGGTGGGCGCAGCAGAGGAGGAGGGCATGGATACAAGGGTGGGAGCAGCAGTGGAGGAGGGCAGCGATACAAGGGTGGGCGCAGGAGAGGAGGAGGACAGGGATACAAGGGTGGGCGCAGCAGAGGAGGAGGGCATGGATACAAGGGTGGGCGCAACAGTGGAGGAGGGCAGCGATACAAGGGTGGGCGCAGCAGAGGAGGAGGGCAGGGATACAAGGGTGGGCGCAGCAGAGGAGGAGGGCAGGGATACAAGGGTGGGCGCAGCAGATGAGGGGGGCAGGGGTGCAAGGGTGGGCGCAGCAGAGGAGGAGGGCAGGGATACAAGGGTGGGCGCAGCAGAGGACGAGGGCAGGGATACAAGGGTGGGCGCATCGGAGGAGTAGGGCAGGGATACAAGGGTGGGCGCAGCAGAGGAGAAGGGCAGGGATACAAGAGTGGGCGCAGCAGAGGGGGAGGGCAGGGATACAAGGGTGGGTGTATGTGGGTCGTCGAGTACTGGTGGAAGTTGCGCATGCATGCAAGATGTTGCTCAAAACGGTGGGGTGCTGTGTTCGCTGGCTCAATGCTGTGCATGTGGGCTGAAACTGCACACCAAAATGCTGTGAATGCTCTTGAAGTAGGCGAAGGTTCAGGCACGCTTCATACCAGTCAAAGGCAGGACCTGCAGCTTTAGATAGTCGCACCTCATCAGGATGGGCTGCAGCAGCGATTTGTCCACCCTCGCTTGCAACACCCCCGCTTCCATAGAGGCCCTTTGGGCACTTGGTACGATCGGAATCGAGGACGATAAATAGCAAGTTATGCATGTATTTAATGGCATGCGCTCCTCTTGAAAGATGACGGAATTATGCAAAAATGACGTCACTTATTTGCCAACGTTGGCAAGTAATGCCATGTCATTTGAATGAAACGTTGGAGAGTAAAAGTACGTTTTTAAGGGAGATCGAAATCTCGCAGCAGAGGAGAAGGGCAGGGATACAAGGGTGGGCGCAGCAGAGGAGGAGGGCAGGGATACCGACAAGGGTGGGCGCAGCAGAGGAGGGGGGCAGGGATACCGACAAGGGTGGGCGCAGCAGAGGAGAAATGCAGGAATACAAGGGTGGGCGCAGCAGAGGAGGAGGGCAGGGATACCGACAAGGGTTGGCGCAGCAGAGGAGGAGGGCAGCGATACAAGGGTGGGCGCAGCAGAGGAGGAGGGCAGGGATACAAGGGTAGGCGCAGCAGAGGAGGATGGCAGGGATACAAGGGTGGGCGCAGCAGAGGAGGAGGGCAGGGATACAAGTGTGAGCGCAGCAGAGGAGGAGGGCAGGGATACAAGGGTGGGCGCAGCAGAGGAGGAGGGCAGGGATACAAGGGTTGGCGCAGCAGAGGAGGAGGGCAGGGATACAAGTGTGAGCGCAGCAGAGGAGGAGGGCAGGGATACAAGTGGGTGGGCGCAGCAGAGGACGAGGGCAGGGATACAAGGGTGGGCGCATCGGAGGAGTAGGGCAGGGATACAAGGGTGGGCGCAGCAGAGGAGGAAGGCAGGGATACAAGGGTGGGCGCAGCAGAGGAGTAGGGCAGGGATACAAGGGTGGGCGCAACAGAGGAGGAAGGCAGGGATACAAGGGTGGGCGCAGCAGAGGAGGAGGGCAGGGATACAAGGGTGGGCGCAACAGAGGAGTAGGGCGGGGATACAAGGGTGGGCGCAGCAGAGGAGGAGGGCAGGGATACAAGGGTGGGCGCAACAGAGGAGAAGGGCAGGGATACAAGGGTGGGCGCAGCAGAGGGGGAGGGCAGGGATACAAGGGTGGGTGTATGTGGGTCGTCGAGTACTGGTGGAAGTTGCGCATGCATGCAAGATGTTGCTCAAAACGGTGGGGTGCTGTGTTCGCTGGCTCAATGATGTGCATGTGGGCTGAAACTGCACACCAAATGCAGTGAATGCTCTTGAAGTAGGCGAAGGTTCAGGCACGCTTCATACCAGTAAAAGGCAGGACCTGCAGCTTTAGATAGTCGCACCTCATCAGGATGGGCTGCAGCAGCAATTTGTCCACCCTCGCCTGCAACACCCCCGCTTCCATAGAGGCCCTTTGGGCACTTGGTACGATCGGAATCGAGGACGATAAAAAGCAAGTAATGCATGTATTTAATGGCATGCGCTCCTCTTGAAAGATGACGGACTTCTGCAAAAACGACTTCACTTATTTGCCAACGTTGGCAAGTAATGCCATGTCATTTGAATGAAACGTTGGAGAGTAAAAGTACGTTTTTAAGGGAGATCGATACCTCGCATCAGAGGAGGAGGGCAGGGATACAAGGGTGGGCGCAGCAGAAGTGGAGGGCAGGGATACAAGGGTGGGCGCAGCATAGGAGGAGGGCAGGGATACAAGGGTGGGCGCAGCAGAGGAGGAGGGCAGGGATACTGTAAGGGTGGACGCAGCAGAGGAGGAGGGCAGGGATACAAGGGTGGGCGCAACAGTGGAGGAGGGCAGCGATACAAGGGTGGGTGCAGCAGAGGAGGAGGGCAGGGATACAAGGGTGGGCGCAGCAGAGGAGGAGGGCAGGGATACAAGGGTGGGCGCAGCAGATGAGGGGGGCAGGGGTGCAAGGGTGGGCGCAGCAGAGGAGGAGGGCAGGGATACAAGGGTGGGCGCAGCAGAGGACGAGGGCAGGGATACAAGGGTGGGCGCATCGGAGGAGTAGGGCAGGGATACAAGGGTGGGCGCAACAGGGGAGAAGGGCAGGGATACAAGAGTGGGCGCAGCAGAGGGGGAGGGCAGGGATACAAGGGTGGGTGTATGTGGGTCGTCGAGTACTGGTGGAAGTTGCGCATGCATGCAAGATGTTGCTCAAAACGGTGGGGTGCTGTGTTCGCTGGCTCAATGCTGTGCATGTGGGCTGAAACTGCACACCAAAATGCAGGGAATGCTCTTGAAGTAGGCGAAGGTTCAGGCACGCTTCATACCAGTCAAAGGCAGGACCTGCAGCTTTAGATAGTCGCACCTCATCAGGATGGGCTGCAGCAGCGATTTGTCCACCCTCGCTTGCAACACCCCCGCTTCCATAGAGGCCCTTTGGGCACTTGGTACGATCGGAATCGAGGACGATAAATAGCAAGTTATGCATGTATTTAATGGCATGCGCTCCTCTTGAAAGATGCCGGAATTATGCAAAAATGACGTCACTTATTTGCCAACGTTGGCAAGTAATGCCATGTCATTTGAATGAAACGTTGGAGAGTAAAAGTACGTTTTTAAGGGAGATCGATACCTCGCAGCAGAGGAGGAGGGCAGGGATACAAGGGTGGGCGCAGCAGAGGAGAAGGGCAGGGATACAAGGGTGGGCGCAGCAGAGGAGGAGGGCAGGGATGCAAGGGTGGGCGCAGCAGAGGAGAGGGGGGCAGGGATACCGACAAGGGTGGGAGCAGCAGTGGAGGAGGGCATGGATACAAGGGTGGGAGCAGCAGTGGAGGAGGGCAGCGATACAAGGGTGGGCGCAGGAGAGGAGGAGGACAGGGATACAAGGGTGGGCGCAGCAGAGGAGGAGGGCATGGATACAAGGGTGGGCGCAACAGTGGAGGAGGGCAGCGATACAAGGGTGGGCGCAGCAGAGGAGGAGGGCAGGGATACAAGGGTGGGCGCAGCATAGGAGGAGGGCAGGGATGCAAGGGTGGGCGCAGCAGAGGAGGAGGGCAGGGATACCGACAAGGGTGGGCGCAGCAGAGGAGGAGGGCATGGATACAAGGGTGGGCGCAGCAGAGGAGGAGGGCAGCGATACAAGGGTGGGCGTAGGAGAGGAGGAGGGTAGGGATACAAGGGTGGGCGCAGCAGAGGGGGAGGGCAGGGATACAAGGGTGGGTGTATGTGGGTCGTCGAGTACTGGTGGAAGTTGCGCATGCATGCAATATGTTGCTCAAAACGGTGGGATGCTGTGTTCGCTGGCTCAATGATGTGCATGTGGGCTGAAACTGCACACCAAAATGCAGTGAATGCTCTTGAAGTAGGCGAAGGTTCAGGCACGCTTCATACCAGTCAAAGGCAGGACCTGCAGCTTTAGATAGTTGCACCTCATCAGGATGGGCTGCAGCAGCGATTTGTCCACCCTCGCCTGCAACACCCCCGCTTCCATAGAGGCCCTTTGGGCACTTGGTACGATCGGAATCGAGGTCGATAAATAGCAAGTAATGCATGTATTTAATGGCATGCGCTCCTCTTGAAAGATGACGGACTTCTGCAAAAATGACGTCACTTATTTGCCAACGTTGGCAAGTAATGCCATGTCATTTGACTGGAACTTTGGGGAGTAAAAGTTCGTTTTTAAGGGAGATCCATAACTCGCAGCAGAGGAGGAGGGCAGGGATACACGGGTGGGCGCAGAAGAGGAGAAATGCAGGGATACAAGAGTGGGCGCAGCATAGGAGGAGGGCAGGGATACCGACAAGGGTGGGCGCAGCAGAGGAGGAAGGCAGGGATACAAGGGTGGGCGCAGCAGAGGAGGAGGGCAGGGCTACAAGGGTGGGCGCAGCAGAGGAAGAGGGCAGGTATACAAGGGTGGACGCAGCAGAGGAGGAGGGCAGGGATATAAGGGTGGGAGCAGCAGAGGAGGAGGGCAGCGATACAAGGGTGGGCGCAGCAGAGGAGAAATGCAGGGATACAAGGGTGGGCGTAGCATAGGTGGAGGTCAGGGAAACAAGGGTGGGCCCAGCAGCGGAGGAGGGCAGGGATACAAGGGTGAACGCAACAGAGGAGAAGGGCATGGATACAAGGGTTGGCGCAGCAGAGGAGAAGGGCAGGGATACAAGGGTGGGCGCAGCAGAGGAGGAGGGCAGGGATACAAGGGTGGGCGCAGCAGAGGAGGAGGGCAGGGATACAAGGATGGGTGTATGTGGGTCGTCGAGTACTGGTGGAAGCTGCGCATGCATGCCATATGTTGCTCAAAACGGTGGGATGCTGTGTTCGCTGGCTCAATGCTGTGCATGTGGGCTGAAACTGCACACCAAATGCAGTGAATGCTCTTGAAGTAGGCGAAGGTTCAGGCACGTTTTATACCAGTAAAAGGCAGGACCTGCATCTTTAGATAGTCGCACCTCATCAGGATGGGCTGCAGCAGCGATTTGTCCACCCTCGCCTGCAACACCCCCGCTTCCATTGAGACCCTTTGGGCACTTGGTACGATCGGAATCGAGGACGATAAATAGCAAGTAATGCATGTATTTAATGGCATGCGCTCCTCTTGAAAGATGACGGAATTATGCAAAAATGACGTCACTTATTTGCCAACGTTGGCAAGTAATGTCATGTCATTTGAATGAAACGTTGGAGAGTAAAAGTACGTTTTTAAGGGAGATCGATACCTCGCAGCAGAGGAGGAGGGCAGGGATACAAGGGTGGGCGCAGCAGAGGAGAAGGGCAGGGATACAAGGGTGGGCGCAGCAGAGGAGGAGGGCAGGGATGCAAGGGTGGGCGCAGCAGAGGAGAGGGGGGCAGGGATACCGACAAGGGTGGGCGCAGCAGAGGAGGAGGGCATGGATACAAGGGTGGGAGCAGCAGTGGAGGAGGGCAGCGATACAAGGGTGGGCGCAGGAGAGGAGGAGGACAGGGATACAAGGGTGGGCGCAGCAGAGGAGGAGGGCATGGATACAAGGGTGGGCGCAACAGTGGAGGAGGGCAGCGATACAAGGGTGGGCGCAGCAGAGGAGGAGGGCAGGGATACAAGGGTGGGCGCAGCAGAGGAGGAGGGCAGGGATACAAGGGTGGGCGCAGCAGATGAGGGGGGCAGGGGTGCAAGGGTGGGCGCAGCAGAGGAGGAGGGCAGGGATACAAGGGTGGGCGCAGCAGAGGACGAGGGCAGGGATACAAGGGTGGGCGCATCGGAGGAGTAGGGCAGGGATACAAGGGTGGGCGCAGCAGAGGAGAAGGGCAGGGATACAAGAGTGGGCGCAGCAGAGGGGGAGGGCAGGGATACAAGGGTGGGTGTATGTGGGTCGTCGAGTACTGGTGGAAGTTGCGCATGCATGCAAGATGTTGCTCAAAACGGTGGGGTGCTGTGTTCGCTGGCTCAATGCTGTGCATGTGGGCTGAAACTGCACACCAAAATGCTGTGAATGCTCTTGAAGTAGGCGAAGGTTCAGGCACGCTTCATACCAGTCAAAGGCAGGACCTGCAGCTTTAGATAGTCGCACCTCATCAGGATGGGCTGCAGCAGCGATTTGTCCACCCTCGCTTGCAACACCCCCGCTTCCATAGAGGCCCTTTGGGCACTTGGTACGATCGGAATCGAGGACGATAAATAGCAAGTTATGCATGTATTTAATGGCATGCGCTCCTCTTGAAAGATGACGGAATTATGCAAAAATGACGTCACTTATTTGCCAACGTTGGCAAGTAATGCCATGTCATTTGAATGAAACGTTGGAGAGTAAAAGTACGTTTTTAAGGGAGATCGAAATCTCGCAGCAGAGGAGAAGGGCAGGGATACAAGGGTGGGCGCAGCAGAGGAGGAGGGCAGGGATACCGACAAGGGTGGGCGCAGCAGAGGAGGGGGGCAGGGATACCGACAAGGGTGGGCGCAGCAGAGGAGAAATGCAGGAATACAAGGGTGGGCGCAGCAGAGGAGGAGGGCAGGGATACCGACAAGGGTTGGCGCAGCAGAGGAGGAGGGCAGCGATACAAGGGTGGGCGCAGCAGAGGAGGAGGGCAGGGATACAAGGGTAGGCGCAGCAGAGGAGGATGGCAGGGATACAAGGGTGGGCGCAGCAGAGGAGGAGGGCAGGGATACAAGTGTGAGCGCAGCAGAGGAGGAGGGCAGGGATACAAGGGTGGGCGCAGCAGAGGAGGAGGGCAGGGATACAAGGGTTGGCGCAGCAGAGGAGGAGGGCAGGGATACAAGTGTGAGCGCAGCAGAGGAGGAGGGCAGGGATACAAGTGGGTGGGCGCAGCAGAGGACGAGGGCAGGGATACAAGGGTGGGCGCATCGGAGGAGTAGGGCAGGGATACAAGGGTGGGCGCAGCAGAGGAGGAAGGCAGGGATACAAGGGTGGGCGCAGCAGAGGAGTAGGGCAGGGATACAAGGGTGGGCGCAACAGAGGAGGAGGGCAGGGATACAAGGGTGGGCGCAGCAGAGGAGGAGGGCAGGGATACAAGGGTGGGCGCAACAGAGGAGTAGGGCGGGGATACAAGGGTGGGCGCAGCAGAGGAGGAGGGCAGGGATACAAGGGTGGGCGCAACAGAGGAGAAGGGCAGGGATACAAGGGTGGGCGCAGCAGAGGGGGAGGGCAGGGATACAAGGGTGGGTGTATGTGGGTCGTCGAGTACTGGTGGAAGTTGCGCATGCATGCAAGATGTTGCTCAAAACGGTGGGGTGCTGTGTTCGCTGGCTCAATGATGTGCATGTGGGCTGAAACTGCACACCAAATGCAGTGAATGCTCTTGAAGTAGGCGAAGGTTCAGGCACGCTTCATACCAGTAAAAGGCAGGACCTGCAGCTTTAGATAGTCGCACCTCATCAGGATGGGCTGCAGCAGCAATTTGTCCACCCTCGCCTGCAACACCCCCGCTTCCATAGAGGCCCTTTGGGCACTTGGTACGATCGGAATCGAGGACGATAAAAAGCAAGTAATGCATGTATTTAATGGCATGCGCTCCTCTTGAAAGATGACGGACTTCTGCAAAACGACTTCACTTATTTGCCAACGTTGGCAAGTAATGCCATGTCATTTGAATGAAACGTTGGAGAGTAAAAGTACGTTTTTAAGGGAGATCGATACCTCGCATCAGAGGAGGAGGGCAGGGATACAAGGGTGGGCGCAGCAGAAGTGGAGGGCAGGGATACAAGGGTGGGCGCAGCATAGGAGGAGGGCAGGGATACAAGGGTGGGCGCAGCAGAGGAGGAGGGCAGGGATACTGTAAGGGTGGACGCAGCAGAGGAGGAGGGCATGGATACAAGGGTGGGCGCAACAGTGGAGGAGGGCAGCGATACAAGGGTGGGTGCAGCAGAGGAGGAGGGCAGGGATACAAGGGTGGGCGCAGCAGAGGAGGAGGGCAGGGATACAAGGGTGGGCGCAGCAGATGAGGGGGGCAGGGGTGCAAGGGTGGGCGCAGCAGAGGAGGAGGGCAGGGATACAAGGGTGGGCGCAGCAGAGGACGAGGGCAGGGATACAAGGGTGGGCGCATCGGAGGAGTAGGGCAGGGATACAAGGGTGGGCGCAACAGGGGAGAAGGGCAGGGATACAAGAGTGGGCGCAGCAGAGGGGGAGGGCAGGGATACAAGGGTGGGTGTATGTGGGTCGTCGAGTACTGGTGGAAGTTGCGCATGCATGCAAGATGTTGCTCAAAACGGTGGGGTGCTGTGTTCGCTGGCTCAATGCTGTGCATGTGGGCTGAAACTGCACACCAAAATGCAGGGAATGCTCTTGAAGTAGGCGAAGGTTCAGGCACGCTTCATACCAGTCAAAGGCAGGACCTGCAGCTTTAGATAGTCGCACCTCATCAGGATGGGCTGCAGCAGCGATTTGTCCACCCTCGCTTGCAACACCCCCGCTTCCATAGAGGCCCTTTGGGCACTTGGTACGATCGGAATCGAGGACGATAAATAGCAAGTTATGCATGTATTTAATGGCATGCGCTCCTCTTGAAAGATGCCGGAATTATGCAAAAATGACGTCACTTATTTGCCAACGTTGGCAAGTAATGCCATGTCATTTGAATGAAACGTTGGAGAGTAAAAGTACGTTTTTAAGGGAGATCGATACCTCGCAGCAGAGGAGGAGGGCAGGGATACAAGGGTGGGCGCAGCAGAGGAGAAGGGCAGGGATACAAGGGTGGGCGCAGCAGAGGAGGAGGGCAGGGATGCAAGGGTGGGCGCAGCAGAGGAGAGGGGGGCAGGGATACCGACAAGGGTGGGAGCAGCAGTGGAGGAGGGCATGGATACAAGGGTGGGAGCAGCAGTGGAGGAGGGCAGCGATACAAGGGTGGGCGCAGGAGAAGAGGAGGACAGGGATACAAGGGTGGGCGCAGCAGAGGAGGAGGGCATGGATACAAGGGTGGGCGCAACAGTGGAGGAGGGCAGCGATACAAGGGTGGGCGCAGCAGAGGAGGAGGGCAGGGATACAAGGGTGGGCGCAGCATAGGAGGAGGGCAGGGATGCAAGGGTGGGCGCAGCAGAGGAGGAGGGCAGGGATACCGACAAGGGTGGGCGCAGCAGAGGAGGAGGGCATGGATACAAGGGTGGGCGCAGCAGAGGAGGAGGGCAGCGATACAAGGGTGGGCGTAGGAGAGGAGGAGGGTAGGGATACAAGGGTGGGCGCAGCAGAGGGGGAGGGCAGGGATACAAGGGTGGGTGTATGTGGGTCGTCGAGTACTGGTGGAAGTTGCGCATGCATGCAAGATGTTGCTCAAAACGGTGGGGTGCTGTGTTCGCTGGCTCAATGATGTGCATGTGGGCTGAAACTGCACACCAAATGCAGTGAATGCTCTTGAAGTAGGCGAAGGTTCAGGCACGCTTCATACCAGTAAAAGGCAGGACCTGCAGCTTTAGATAGTCGCACCTCATCAGGATGGGCTGCAGCAGCAATTTGTCCACCCTCGCCTGCAACACCCCCGCTTCCATAGAGGCCCTTTGGGCACTTGGTACGATCGGAATCGAGGACGATAAAAAGCAAGTAATGCATGTATTTAATGGCATGCGCTCCTCTTGAAAGATGACGGACTTCTGCAAAAACGACTTCACTTATTTGCCAACGTTGGCAAGTAATGCCATGTCATTTGAATGAAACGTTGGAGAGTAAAAGTACGTTTTTAAGGGAGATCGATACCTCGCATCAGAGGAGGAGGGCAGGGATACAAGGGTGGGCGCAGCAGAAGTGGAGGGCAGGGATACAAGGGTGGGCGCAGCATAGGAGGAGGGCAGGGATACAAGGGTGGGCGCAGCAGAGGAGGAGGGCAGGGATACTGTAAGGGTGGACGCAGCAGAGGAGGAGGGCAGGGATACAAGGATGGGTGTATGTGGTTCGTCGAGTACTGGTGGAAGCTGCGCATGCATTTCAAATGTTGCTCAAAACGGTGGGGTGCTGTGTTCGCTGGCTCAATGCTGTGCCTGTGGGCTGAAACTGCACACCAAAATGCAGTGAATGCTCTTGAAGTAGGCGAAGGTTCAGGCATGCTTCATACCAGTAAAAGGCAGGACCTGCAGCTTTAGATAGTCGCACCTCATCAGGATGGGCTGCAGCAGCGATTTGTCCACCCTCGCCTGCAACACCCCCGCTTCCATAGAAGCCCTTTGGGCACTTGGTACGATCGGAATCGAGGACGACACAAAGCAAGTAATGCATGTATTTAATGGCATGCGCTCCTCTTGAAAGATGACGGACTTCTGCAAAAATGACTTCACTTATTTGCCAACGTTGGCAAGTAATGCCATGTCATTTGAATGAAACGTTGGAGAGTAAAAGTACGTTTTTAAGGGAGATCGATACCTCGCATCAGAGGAGGAGGGCAGGGATACAAGGGTGGGCGCAGCAGAGGAGGAGGGCAGGGATACTAGGGTGGGCGCAGCAGAGGAGGAGGGCAGGGATACAAGGGTGGGTGTATGTGGGTCGTCGAGTACTGGTGGAAGCTGCGCATGCATGCAATATGTTGCTCAAAACGGTGGGATGCTGTGTTCGCTGGCTCAATGATGTGCATGTGGGCTGAAACTGCACACCAAAATGCAGTGAATGCTCTTGAAGTAGGCGAAGGTTCAGGCACGCTTCATACCAGTCAAAGGCAGGACCTGCAGCTTTAGATAGTTGCACCTCATCAGGATGGGCTGCAGCAGCGATTTGTCCACCCTCGCCTGCAACACCCCCGCTTCCATAGAGGCCCTTTGGGCACTTGGTACGATCGGAATCGAGGTCGATAAATAGCAAGTAATGCATGTATTTAATGGCATGCGCTCCTCTTGAAAGGTGACGGACTTCTGCAAAAATGACGTCACTTATTTGCCAACGTTGGCAATTAATGCCATGTCATTTGACTGGAACTTTGGGGAGTAAAAGTTCGTTTTTAAGGGAGATCCATAACTCGCAGCAGAGGAGGAGGGCAGGGATACACGGGTGGGCGCAGAAGAGGAGAAATGCAGGGATACAAGAGTGGGCGCAGCATAGGAGGAGGGCAGGGATACCGACAAGGGTGGGCGCAGCAGAGGAGGAAGGCAGGGATACAAGGGTGGGCGCAGCAGAGGAGGAGGGCAGGGCTACAAGGGTGGGCGCAGCAGAGGAAGAGGGCAGGTATACAAGGGTGGGCGCAGCAGAGGAGGAGGGCAGGGATATAAGGGTGGGAGCAGCAGAGGAGGAGGGCAGCGATACAAGGGTGAGCGCAGCAGAGGAGGAGGGCAGGGCTACAAGGGTGGGCGCAGCAGAGGAAGAGAGCAGGAATACAAGGGTGGGCGCAGCAGAGGAGGAGGGCAGGGATACCGACAAGGGTGGGCGTAGCATAGGTGGAGGTCAGGGAAACAAGGGTGGGCCCAGCAGCGGAGGAGGGCAGGGATACAAGGGTGAACGCAACAGAGGAGAAGGGCATGGATACAAGGGTTGGCGCAGCAGAGGAGAAGGGCAGGGATACAAGGGTGGGCGCAGCAGAGGAGGAGGGCAGGGATACAAGGGTGGGCGCAGCAGAGGAGGAGGGCAGGGATACAAGGATGGGTGTATGTGGGTCGTCGAGTACTGGTGGAAGCTGCGCATGCATGCCATATGTTGCTCAAAACGGTGGGATGCTGTGTTCGCTGGCTCAATGCTGTGCATGTGGGCTGAAACTGCACACCAAATGCAGTGAATGCTCTTGAAGTAGGCGAAGGTTCAGGCACGTTTTATACCAGTAAAAGGCAGGACCTGCATCTTTAGATAGTCGCACCTCATCAGGATGGGCTGCAGCAGCGATTTGTCCACCCTCGCCTGCAACACCCCCGCTTCCATTGAGACCCTTTGGGCACTTGGTACGATCGGAATCGAGGACGATAAATAGCAAGTAATGCATGTATTTAATGGCATGCGCTCCTCTTGAAAGATGACGGAATTATGCAAAAATGACGTCACTTATTTGCCAACGTTGGCAAGTAATGCCATGTCATTTGAATGAAACGTTGGAGAGTAAAAGTACGTTTTTAAGGGAGATCGATACCTCGCAGCAGAGGAGGAGGGCAGGGATACAAGGGTGGGCGCAGCAGAGGAGAAGGGCAGGGATACAAGGGTGGGCGCAGCAGAGGAGGAGGGCAGGGATGCAAGGGTGGGCGCAGCAGAGGAGAGGGGGGCAGGGATACCGACAAGGGTGGGCGCAGCAGAGGAGGAGGGCATGGATACAAGGGTGGGAGCAGCAGTGGAGGAGGGCAGCGATACAAGGGTGGGCGCAGGAGAGGAGGAGGACAGGGATACAAGGGTGGGCGCAGCAGATGAGGAGGGCATGGATACAAGGGTGGGCGCAACAGTGGAGGAGGGCAGCGATACAAGGGTGGGCGCAGCAGAGGAGGAGGGCAGGGATACAAGGGTGGGCGCAGCAGAGGAGGAGGGCAGGGATACAAGGGTGGGCGCAGCAGAGGAGGGGGGCAGGGGTGCAAGGGTGGGCGCAGCAGAGGAGGAGGGCAGGGATACAAGGGTGGGCGCAGCAGAGGACGAGGGCAGGGATACAAGGGTGGGCGCATCGGAGGAGTAGGGCAGGGATACAAGGGTGGGCGCAGCAGAGGAGAAGGGCAGGGATACAAGAGTGGGCGCAGCAGAGGGGGAGGGCAGGGATACAAGGGTGGGTGTATGTGGGTCGTCGAGTACTGGTGGAAGTTGCGCATGCATGCAAGATGTTGCTCAAAACGGTGGGGTGCTGTGTTCGCTGGCTCAATGCTGTGCATGTGGGCTGAAACTGCACACCAAAATGCTGTGAATGCTCTTGAAGTAGGCGAAGGTTCAGGCACGCTTCATACCAGTCAAAGGCAGGACCTGCAGCTTTAGATAGTCGCACCTCATCAGGATGGGCTGCAGCAGCGATTTGTCCACCCTCGCTTGCAACACCCCCGCTTCCATAGAGGCCCTTTGGGCACTTGGTACGATCGGAATCGAGGACGATAAATAGCAAGTTATGCATGTATTTAATGGCATGCGCTCCTCTTGAAAGATGACGGAATTATGCAAAAATGACGTCACTTATTTGCCAACGTTGGCAAGTAATGCCATGTCATTTGAATGAAACGTTGGAGAGTAAAAGTACGTTTTTAAGGGAGATCGAAATCTCGCAGCAGAGGAGAAGGGCAGGGATACAAGGGTGGGCGCAGCAGAGGAGGAGGGCAGGGATACCGACAAGGGTGGGCGCAGCAGAGGAGGGGGGCAGGGATACCGACAAGGGTGGGCGCAGCAGAGGAGAAATGCAGGAATACAAGGGTGGGCGCAGCAGAGGAGGAGGGCAGGGATACCGACAAGGGTTGGCGCAGCAGAGGAGGAGGGCAGCGATACAAGGGTGGGCGCAGCAGAGGAGGAGGGCAGGGATACAAGGGTAGGCGCAGCAGAGGAGGAGGGCAGGGATACAAGGGTGGGCGCAGCAGAGGAGGAGGGCAGGGATACAAGTGTGAGCGCAGCAGAGGAGGAGGGCAGGGATACAAGGGTGGGCGCAGCAGAGGAGGAGGGCAGGGATACAAGGGTTGGCGCAGCAGAGGAGGAGGGCAGGGATACAAGTGTGAGCGCAGCAGAGGAGGAGGGCAGGGATACAAGTGGGTGGGCGCAGCAGAGGACGAGGGCAGGGATACATGGGTGGGCGCATCGGAGGAGTAGGGCAGGGATACAAGGGTGGGCGCAGCAGAGGAGGAAGGCAGGGATACAAGGGTGGGCGCAGCAGAGGAGTAGGGCAGGGATACAAGGGTGGGCGCAACAGAGGAGGAAGGCAGGGATACAAGGGTGGGCGCAGCAGAGGAGGAGGGCAGGGATACAAGGGTGGGCGCAACAGAGGAGTAGGGCGGGGATAAAAGGGTGGGCGCAGCAGAGGAGGAGGGCAGGGATACAAGGGTGGGCGCAACAGAGGAGAAGGGCAGGGATACAAGGGTGGGCGCAGCAGAGGGGGAGGGCAGGGATACAAGGGTGGGTGTATGTGGGTCGTCGAGTACTGGTGGAAGTTGCGCATGCATGCAAGATGTTGCTCAAAACGGTGGGGTGCTGTGTTCGCTGGCTCAATGATGTGCATGTGGGCTGAAACTGCACACCAAATGCAGTGAATGCTCTTGAAGTAGGCGAAGGTTCAGGCACGCTTCATACCAGTAAAAGGCAGGACCTGCAGCTTTAGATAGTCGCACCTCATCAGGATGGGCTGCAGCAGCAATTTGTCCACCCTCGCCTGCAACACCCCCGCTTCCATAGAGGCCCTTTGGGCACTTGGTACGATCGGAATCGAGGACGATAAAAAGCAAGTAATGCATGTATTTAATGGCATGCGCTCCTCTTGAAAGATGACGGACTTCTGCAAAAACGACTTCACTTATTTGCCAACGTTGGCAAGTAATGCCATGTCATTTGAATGAAACGTTGGAGAGTAAAAGTACGTTTTTAAGGGAGATCGATACCTCGCATCAGAGGAGGAGGGCAGGGATACAAGGGTGGGCGCAGCAGAAGTGGAGGGCAGGGATACAAGGGTGGGCGCAGCATAGGAGGAGGGCAGGGATACAAGGGTGGGCGCAGCAGAGGAGGAGGGCAGGGATACTGTAAGGGTGGACGCAGCAGAGGAGGAGGGCAGGGATACAAGGATGGGTGTATGTGGTTCGTCGAGTACTGGTGGAAGCTGCGCATGCATTTCAAATGTTGCTCAAAACGGTGGGGTGCTGTGTTCGCTGGCTCAATGCTGTGCCTGTGGGCTGAAACTGCACACCAAAATGCAGTGAATGCTCTTGAAGTAGGCGAAGGTTCAGGCATGCTTCATACCAGTAAAAGGCAGGACCTGCAGCTTTAGATAGTCGCACCTCATCAGGATGGGCTGCAGCAGCGATTTGTCCACCCTCGCCTGCAACACCCCCGCTTCCATAGAAGCCCTTTGGGCACTTGGTACGATCGGAATCGAGGACGACACAAAGCAAGTAATGCATGTATTTAATGGCATGCGCTCCTCTTGAAAGATGACGGACTTCTGCAAAAATGACTTCACTTATTTGCCAACGTTGGCCAGTAATGCCATGTCATTTGAATGAAACGTTGGAGAGTAAAAGTACGTTTTTAAGGGAGATCGATACCTCGCATCAGAGGAGGAGGGCAGGGATACAAGGGTGGGCGCAGCAGAGGAGGAGGGCAGGGATACAAGGGTGGGCGCAGCAGAGGAGGAGGGCAGGGATACAAGGGTGGGTGTATGTGGGTCGTCGAGTACTGGTGGAAGCTGCGCATGCATGCAATATGTTGCTCAAAACGGTGGGATGCTGTGTTCGCTGGCTCAATGATGTGCATGTGGGCTGAAACTGCACACCAAAATGCAGTGAATGCTCTTGAAGTAGGCGAAGGTTCAGGCACGCTTCATACCAGTCAAAGGCAGGACCTGCAGCTTTAGATAGTTGCACCTCATCAGGATGGGCTGCAGCAGCGATTTGTCCACCCTCGCCTGCAACACCCCCGCTTCCATAGAGGCCCTTTGGGCACTTGGTACGATCGGAATCGAGGTCGATAAATAGCAAGTAATGCATGTATTTAATGGCATGCGCTCCTCTTGAAAGGTGACGGACTTCTGCAAAAATGACGTCACTTATTTGCCAACGTTGGCAATTAATGCCATGTCATTTGACTGGAACTTTGGGGAGTAAAAGTTCGTTTTTAAGGGAGATCCATAACTCGCAGCAGAGGAGGAGGGCAGGGATACACGGGTGGGCGCAGAAGAGGAGAAATGCAGGGATACAAGAGTGGGCGCAGCATAGGAGGAGGGCAGGGATACCGACAAGGGTGGGCGCAGCAGAGGAGGAAGGCAGGGATACAAGGGTGGGCGCAGCAGAGGAGGAGGTCAGGGCTACAAGGGTGGGCGCAGCAGAGTAAGAGGGCAGGTATACAAGGGTGGGCGCAGCAGAGGAGGAGGGCAGGGATATAAGGGTGGGAGCAGCAGAGGAGGAGGGCAGCGATACAAGGGTGGGCGCAGCAGAGGAGAAATGCAGGGATACAAGGATGGGCGTAGCATAGGTGGAGGTCAGGGAAACAAGGGTGGGCCCAGCAGCGGAGGAGGGTAGGGATACAAGGGTGAACGCAACAGAGGAGAAGGGCATGGATACAAGGGTTGGCGCAGCAGAGGAGAAGGGCAGGGATACAAGGGTGGGCGCAGCAGAGGAGGAGGGCAGGGATACAAGGGTGGGCGCAGCAGAGGAGGAGGGCAGGGATACAAGGATGGGTGTATGTGGGTCGTCGAGTACTGGTGGAAGCTGCGCATGCATGCCATATGTTGCTCAAAACGGTGGGATGCTGTGTTCGCTGGCTCAATGCTGTGCATGTGGGCTGAAACTGCACACCAAATGCAGTGAATGCTCTTGAAGTAGGCGAAGGTTCAGGCACGTTTTATACCAGTAAAAGGCAGGACCTGCATCTTTAGATAGTCGCACCTCATCAGGATGGGCTGCAGCAGCGATTTGTCCACCCTCGCCTGCAACACCCCCGCTTCCATTGAGACCCTTTGGGCACTTGGTACGATCGGAATCGAGGACGATAAATAGCAAGTAATGCATGTATTTAATGGCATGCGCTCCTCTTGAAAGATGACGGAATTATGCAAAAATGACGTCACTTATTTGCCAACGTTGGCAAGTAATGCCATGTCATTTGAATGAAACGTTGGAGAGTAAAAGTACGTTTTTAAGGGAGATCGATACCTCGCAGCAGAGGAGGAGGGCAGGGATACAAGGGTGGGCGCAGCAGAGGAGAAGGGCAGGGATACAAGGGTGGGCGCAGCAGAGGAGGAGGGCAGGGATGCAAGGGTGGGCGCAGCAGAGGAGAGGGGGGCAGGGATACCGACAAGGGTGGGCGCAGCAGAGGAGGAGGGCATGGATACAAGGGTGGGAGCAGCAGTGGAGGAGGGCAGCGATACAAGGGTGGGCGCAGGAGAGGAGGAGGACAGGGATACAAGGGTGGGCGCAGCAGAGGAGGAGGGCATGGATACAAGGGTGGGCGCAACAGTGGAGGAGGGCAGCGATACAAGGGTGGGCGCAGCAGAGGAGGAGGGCAGGGATACAAGGGTGGGCGCAGCAGAGGAGGAGGGCAGGGATACAAGGGTGGGCGCAGCAGATGAGGGGGGCAGGGGTGCAAGGGTGGGCGCAGCAGAGGAGGAGGGCAGGGATACAAGGGTGGGCGCAGCAGAGGACGAGGGCAGGGATACAAGGGTGGGCGCATCGGAGGAGTAGGGCAGGGATACAAGGGTGGGCGCAGCAGAGGAGAAGGGCAGGGATACAAGAGTGGGCGCAGCAGAGGGGGAGGGCAGGGATACAAGGGTGGGTGTATGTGGGTCGTCGAGTACTGGTGGAAGTTGCGCATGCATGCAAGATGTTGCTCAAAACGGTGGGGTGCTGTGTTCGCTGGCTCAATGCTGTGCATGTGGGCTGAAACTGCACACCAAAATGCTGTGAATGCTCTTGAAGTAGGCGAAGGTTCAGGCACGCTTCATACCAGTCAAAGGCAGGACCTGCAGCTTTAGATAGTCGCACCTCATCAGGATGGGCTGCAGCAGCGATTTGTCCACCCTCGCTTGCAACACCCCCGCTTCCATAGAGGCCCTTTGGGCACTTGGTACGATCGGAATCGAGGACGATAAATAGCAAGTTATGCATGTATTTAATGGCATGCGCTCCTCTTGAAAGATGACGGAATTATGCAAAAATGACGTCACTTATTTGCCAACGTTGGCAAGTAATGCCATGTCATTTGAATGAAACGTTGGAGAGTAAAAGTACGTTTTTAAGGGAGATCGAAATCTCGCAGCAGAGGAGAAGGGCAGGGATACAAGGGTGGGCGCAGCAGAGGAGGAGGGCAGGGATACCGACAAGGGTGGGCGCAGCAGAGGAGGGGGGCAGGGATACCGACAAGGGTGGGCGCAGCAGAGGAGAAATGCAGGAATACAAGGGTGGGCGCAGCAGAGGAGGAGGGCAGGGATACCGACAAGGGTTGGCGCAGCAGAGGAGGAGGGCAGCGATACAAGGGTGGGCGCAGCAGAGGAGGAGGGCAGGGATACAAGGGTAGGCGCAGCAGAGGAGGATGGCAGGGATACAAGGGTGGGCGCAGCAGAGGAGGAGGGCAGGGATACAAGTGTGAGCGCAGCAGAGGAGGAGGGCAGGGATACAAGGGTGGGCGCAGCAGAGGAGGAGGGCAGGGATACAAGGGTTGGCGCAGCAGAGGAGGAGGGCAGGGATACAAGTGTGAGCGCAGCAGAGGAGGAGGGCAGGGATACAAGTGGGTGGGCGCAGCAGAGGACGAGGGCAGGGATACATGGGTGGGCGCATCGGAGGAGTAGGGCAGGGATACAAGGGTGGGCGCAGCAGAGGAGGAAGGCAGGGATACAAGGGTGGGCGCAGCAGAGGAGTAGGGCAGGGATACAAGGGTGGGCGCAACAGAGGAGGAAGGCAGGGATACAAGGGTGGGCGCAGCAGAGGAGGAGGGCAGGGATACAAGGGTGGGCGCAACAGAGGAGTAGGGCGGGGATACAAGGGTGGGCGCAGCAGAGGAGGAGGGCAGGGATACAAGGGTGGGCGCAACAGAGGAGAAGGGCAGGGATACAAGGGTGGGCGCAGCAGAGGGGGAGGGCAGGGATACAAGGGTGGGTGTATGTGGGTCGTCGAGTACTGGTGGAAGTTGCGCATGCATGCAAGATGTTGCTCAAAACGGTGGGGTGCTGTGTTCGCTGGCTCAATGATGTGCATGTGGGCTGAAACTGCACACCAAATGCAGTGAATGCTCTTGAAGTAGGCGAAGGTTCAGGCACGCTTCATACCAGTAAAAGGCAGGACCTGCAGCTTTAGATAGTCGCACCTCATCAGGATGGGCTGCAGCAGCAATTTGTCCACCCTCGCCTGCAACACCCCCGCTTCCATAGAGGCCCTTTGGGCACTTGGTACGATCGGAATCGAGGACGATAAAAAGCAAGTAATGCATGTATTTAATGGCATGCGCTCCTCTTGAAAGATGACGGACTTCTGCAAAAACGACTTCACTTATTTGCCAACGTTGGCAAGTAATGCCATGTCATTTGAATGAAACGTTGGAGAGTAAAAGTACGTTTTTAAGGGAGATCGATACCTCGCATCAGAGGAGGAGGGCAGGGATACAAGGGTGGGCGCAGCAGAAGTGGAGGGCAGGGATACAAGGGTGGGCGCAGCATAGGAGGAGGGCAGGGATACAAGGGTGGGCGCAGCAGAGGAGGAGGGCAGGGATACTGTAAGGGTGGACGCAGCAGAGGAGGAGGGCAGGGATACAAGGATGGGTGTATGTGGTTCGTCGAGTACTGGTGGAAGCTGCGCATGCATTTCAAATGTTGCTCAAAACGGTGGGGTGCTGTGTTCGCTGGCTCAATGCTGTGCCTGTGGGCTGAAACTGCACACCAAAATGCAGTGAATGCTCTTGAAGTAGGCGAAGGTTCAGGCATGCTTCATACCAGTAAAAGGCAGGACCTGCAGCTTTAGATAGTCGCACCTCATCAGGATGGGCTGCAGCAGCGATTTGTCCACCCTCGCCTGCAACACCCCCGCTTCCATAGAAGCCCTTTGGGCACTTGGTACGATCGGAATCGAGGACGACACAAAGCAAGTAATGCATGTATTTAATGGCATGCGCTCCTCTTGAAAGATGACGGACTTCTGCAAAAATGACTTCACTTATTTGCCAACGTTGGCCAGTAATGCCATGTCATTTGAATGAAACGTTGGAGAGTAAAAGTACGTTTTTAAGGGAGATCGATACCTCGCATCAGAGGAGGAGGGCAGGGATACAAGGGTGGGCGCAGCAGAGGAGGAGGGCAGGGATACAAGGGTGGGCGCAGCAGAGGAGGAGGGCAGGGATACAAGGGTGGGTGTATGTGGGTCGTCGAGTACTGGTGGAAGCTGCGCATGCATGCAATATGTTGCTCAAAACGGTGGGATGCTGTGTTCGCTGGCTCAATGATGTGCATGTGGGCTGAAACTGCACACCAAAATGCAGTGAATGCTCTTGAAGTAGGCGAAGGTTCAGGCACGCTTCATACCAGTCAAAGGCAGGACCTGCAGCTTTAGATAGTTGCACCTCATCAGGATGGGCTGCAGCAGCGATTTGTCCACCCTCGCCTGCAACACCCCCGCTTCCATAGAGGCCCTTTGGGCACTTGGTACGATCGGAATCGAGGTCGATAAATAGCAAGTAATGCATGTATTTAATGGCATGCGCTCCTCTTGAAAGGTGACGGACTTCTGCAAAAATGACGTCACTTATTTGCCAACGTTGGCAATTAATGCCATGTCATTTGACTGGAACTTTGGGGAGTAAAAGTTCGTTTTTAAGGGAGATCCATAACTCGCAGCAGAGGAGGAGGGCAGGGATACACGGGTGGGCGCAGAAGAGGAGAAATGCAGGGATACAAGAGTGGGCGCAGCATAGGAGGAGGGCAGGGATACCGACAAGGGTGGGCGCAGCAGAGGAGGAAGGCAGGGATACAAGGGTGGGCGCAGCAGAGGAGGAGGGCAGGGCTACAAGGGTGGGCGCAGCAGAGTAAGAGGGCAGGTATACAAGGGTGGGCGCAGCAGAGGAGGAGGGCAGGGATATAAGGGTGGGAGCAGCAGAGGAGGAGGGCAGCGATACAAGGGTGGGCGCAGCAGAGGAGAAATGCAGGGATACAAGGGTGGGCGTAGCATAGGTGGAGGTCAGGGAAACAAGGGTGGGCCCAGCAGCGGAGGAGGGTAGGGATACAAGGGTGAACGCAACAGAGGAGAAGGGCATGGATACAAGGGTTGGCGCAGCAGAGGAGAAGGGCAGGGATACAAGGGTGGGCGCAGCAGAGGAGGAGGGCAGGGATACAAGGGTGGGCGCAGCAGAGGAGGAGGGCAGGGATACAAGGATGGGTGTATGTGGGTCGTCGAGTACTGGTGGAAGCTGCGCATGCATGCCATATGTTGCTCAAAACGGTGGGGATGCTGTGTTCGCTGGCTCAATGCTGTGCATGTGGGCTGAAACTGCACACCAAATGCAGTGAATGCTCTTGAAGTAGGCGAAGGTTCAGGCACGTTTTATACCAGTAAAAGGCAGGACCTGCATCTTTAGATAGTCGCACCTCATCAGGATGGGCTGCAGCAGCGATTTGTCCACCCTCGCCTGCAACACCCCCGCTTCCATTGAGACCCTTTGGGCACTTGGTACGATCGGAATCGAGGACGATAAATAGCAAGTAATGCATGTATTTAATGGCATGCGCTCCTCTTGAAAGATGACGGAATTATGCAAAAATGACGTCACTTATTTGCCAACGTTGGCAAGTAATGCCATGTCATTTGAATGAAACGTTGGAGAGTAAAAGTACGTTTTTAAGGGAGATCGATACCTCGCAGCAGAGGAGGAGGGCAGGGATACAAGGGTGGGCGCAGCAGAGGAGAAGGGCAGGGATACAAGGGTGGGCGCAGCAGAGGAGGAGGGCAGGGATGCAAGGGTGGGCGCAGCAGAGGAGAGGGGGGCAGGGATACCGACAAGGGTGGGCGCAGCAGAGGAGGAGGGCATGGATACAAGGGTGGGAGCAGCAGTGGAGGAGGGCAGCGATACAAGGGTGGGCGCAGGAGAGGAGGAGGACAGGGATACAAGGGTGGGCGCAGCAGAGGAGGAGGGCATGGATACAAGGGTGGGCGCAACAGTGGAGGAGGGCAGCGATACAAGGGTGGGCGCAGCAGAGGAGGAGGGCAGGGATACAAGGGTGGGCGCAGCAGAGGAGGAGGGCAGGGATACAAGGGTGGGCGCAGCAGATGAGGGGGGCAGGGGTGCAAGGGTGGGCGCAGCAGAGGAGGAGGGCAGGGATACAAGGGTGGGCGCAGCAGAGGACGAGGGCAGGGATACAAGGGTGGGCGCATCGGAGGAGTAGGGCAGGGATACAAGGGTGGGCGCAGCAGAGGAGAAGGGCAGGGATACAAGAGTGGGCGCAGCAGAGGGGGAGGGCAGGGATACAAGGGTGGGTGTATGTGGGTCGTCGAGTACTGGTGGAAGTTGCGCATGCATGCAAGATGTTGCTCAAAACGGTGGGGTGCTGTGTTCGCTGGCTCAATGCTGTGCATGTGGGCTGAAACTGCACACCAAAATGCTGTGAATGCTCTTGAAGTAGGCGAAGGTTCAGGCACGCTTCATACCAGTCAAAGGCAGGACCTGCAGCTTTAGATAGTCGCACCTCATCAGGATGGGCTGCAGCAGCGATTTGTCCACCCTCGCTTGCAACACCCCCGCTTCCATAGAGGCCCTTTGGGCACTTGGTACGATCGGAATCGAGGACGATAAATAGCAAGTTATGCATGTATTTAATGGCATGCGCTCCTCTTGAAAGATGACGGAATTATGCAAAAATGACGTCACTTATTTGCCAACGTTGGCAAGTAATGCCATGTCATTTGAATGAAACGTTGGAGAGTAAAAGTACGTTTTTAAGGGAGATCGAAATCTCGCAGCAGAGGAGAAGGGCAGGGATACAAGGGTGGGCGCAGCAGAGGAGGAGGGCAGGGATACCGACAAGGGTGGGCGCAGCAGAGGAGGGGGGCAGGGATACCGACAAGGGTGGGCGCAGCAGAGGAGAAATGCAGGAATACAAGGGTGGGCGCAGCAGAGGAGGAGGGCAGGGATACCGACAAGGGTTGGCGCAGCAGAGGAGGAGGGCAGCGATACAAGGGTGGGCGCAGCAGAGGAGGAGGGCAGGGATACAAGGGTAGGCGCAGCAGAGGAGGATGGCAGGGATACAAGGGTGGGCGCAGCAGAGGAGGAGGGCAGGGATACAAGTGTGAGCGCAGCAGAGGAGGAGGGCAGGGATACAAGGGTGGGCGCAGCAGAGGAGGAGGGCAGGGATACAAGGGTTGGCGCAGCAGAGGAGGAGGGCAGGGATACAAGTGTGAGCGCAGCAGAGGAGGAGGGCAGGGATACAAGTGGGTGGGCGCAGCAGAGGACGAGGGCAGGGATACATGGGTGGGCGCATCGGAGGAGTAGGGCAGGGATACAAGGGTGGGCGCAGCAGAGGAGGAAGGCAGGGATACAAGGGTGGGCGCAGCAGAGGAGTAGGGCAGGGATACAAGGGTGGGCGCAACAGAGGAGGAAGGCAGGGATACAAGGGTGGGCGCAGCAGAGGAGGAGGGCAGGGATACAAGGGTGGGCGCAACAGAGGAGTAGGGCGGGGATACAAGGGTGGGCGCAGCAGAGGAGGAGGGCAGGGATACAAGGGTGGGCGCAACAGAGGAGAAGGGCAGGGATACAAGGGTGGGCGCAGCAGAGGGGGAGGGCAGGGATACAAGGGTGGGTGTATGTGGGTCGTCGAGTACTGGTGGAAGTTGCGCATGCATGCAAGATGTTGCTCAAAACGGTGGGGTGCTGTGTTCGCTGGCTCAATGATGTGCATGTGGGCTGAAACTGCACACCAAATGCAGTGAATGCTCTTGAAGTAGGCGAAGGTTCAGGCACGCTTCATACCAGTAAAAGGCAGGACCTGCAGCTTTAGATAGTCGCACCTCATCAGGATGGGCTGCAGCAGCAATTTGTCCACCCTCGCCTGCAACACCCCCGCTTCCATAGAGGCCCTTTGGGCACTTGGTACGATCGGAATCGAGGACGATAAAAAGCAAGTAATGCATGTATTTAATGGCATGCGCTCCTCTTGAAAGATGACGGACTTCTGCAAAAACGACTTCACTTATTTGCCAACGTTGGCAAGTAATGCCATGTCATTTGAATGAAACGTTGGAGAGTAAAAGTACGTTTTTAAGGGAGATCGATACCTCGCATCAGAGGAGGAGGGCAGGGATACAAGGGTGGGCGCAGCAGAGGACGAGGGCAGGGATACAAGGGTGGGCGCAGCATAGGAGGAGGGCAGGGATACAAGGGTGGGCGCAGCAGAGGAGGAGGGCAGGGATACTGTAAGGGTGGACGCAGCAGAGGAGGAGGGCAGGGATACAATGATGGGTGTATGTGGTTCGTCGAGTACTGGTGGAAGCTGCGCATGCATTTCAAATGTTGCTCAAATCGGTGGGGTGCTGTGTTCGCTGGCTCAATGCTGTGCCTGTGGGCTGAAACTGCACACCAAAATGCAGTGAATGCTCTTGAAGTAGGCGAAGGTTCAGGCATGCTTCATACCAGTAAAAGGCAGGACCTGCAGCTTTAGATAGTCGCACCTCATCAGGATGGGCTGCAGCAGCGATTTGTCCACCCTCGCCTGCAACACCCCCGCTTCCATAGAAGCCCTTTGGGCACTTGGTACGATCGGAATCGAGGACGACACAAAGCAAGTAATGCATGTATTTAATGGCATGCGCTCCTCTTGAAAGATGACGGACTTCTGCAAAAATGACTTCACTTATTTGCCAACGTTGGCCAGTAATGCCATGTCATTTGAATGAAACGTTGGAGAGTAAAAGTACGTTTTTAAGGGAGATCGATACCTCGCATCAGAGGAGGAGGGCAGGGATACAAGGGTGGGCGCAGCAGAGGAGGAGGGCAGGGATACAAGGGTGGGCGCAGCAGAGGAGGAGGGCAGGGATACAAGGGTGGGTGCATGTGGGTCGTCGAGTACTGGTGGAAGCTGCGCATGCATGCAATATGTTGCTCAAAACGGTGGGATGCTGTGTTCGCTGGCTCAATGATGTGCATGTGGGCTGAAACTGCACACCAAAATGCAGTGAATGCTCTTGAAGTAGGCGAAGGTTCAGGCACGCTTCATACCAGTCAAAGGCAGGACCTGCAGCTTTAGATAGTTGCACCTCATCAGGATGGGCTGCAGCAGCGATTTGTCCACCCTCGCCTGCAACACCCCCGCTTCCATAGAGGCCCTTTGGGCACTTGGTACGATCGGAATCGAGGTCGATAAATAGCAAGTAATGCATGTATTTAATGGCATGCGCTCCTCTTGAAAGGTGACGGACTTCTGCAAAAATGACGTCAGTTATTTGCCAACGTTGGCAATTAATGCCATGTCATTTGACTGGAACTTTGGGGAGTAAAAGTTCGTTTTTAAGGGAGATCCATAACTCGCAGCAGAGGAGGAGGGCAGGGATACACGGGTGGGCGCAGAAGAGGAGAAATGCAGGGATACAAGAGTGGGCGCAGCATAGGAGGAGGGCAGGGATACCGACAAGGGTGGGCGCAGAAGAGGAGGAAGGCAGGGATACAAGGGTGGGCGCAGCAGAGGAGGAGGGCAGGGCTACAAGGGTGGGCGCAGCAGAGTAAGAGGGCAGGTATACAAGGGTGGGCGCAGCAGAGGAGGAGGGCAGGGATATAAGGGTGGGAGCAGCAGAGGAGGAGGGCAGCGATACAAGGGTGGGCGCAGCAGAGGAGAAATGCAGGGATACAAGGGTGGGCGTAGCATAGGTGGAGGTCAGGGAAACAAGGGTGGGCCCAGCAGCGGAGGAGGGTAGGGATACAAGGGTGAACGCAACAGAGGAGAAGGGCATGGATACAAGGGTTGGCGCAGCAGAGGAGAAGGGCAGGGATACAAGGGTGGGCGCAGCAGAGGAGGAGGGCAGGGATACAAGGGTGGGCGCAGCAGAGGAGGAGGGCAGGGATACAAGGATGGGTGTATGTGGGTCGTCGAGTACTGGTGGAAGCTGCGCATGCATGCCATATGTTGCTCAAAACGGTGGGATGCTGTGTTCGCTGGCTCAATGCTGTGCATGTGGGCTGAAACTGCACACCAAATGCAGTGAATGCTCTTGAAGTAGGCGAAGGTTCAGGCACGTTTTATACCAGTAAAAGGCAGGACCTGCATCTTTAGATAGTCGCACCTCATCAGGATGGGCTGCAGCAGCGATTTGTCCACCCTCGCCTGCAACACCCCCACTTCCATAGAGACCCTTTGGGCACTTGGTACGATCGGAATCGAGGACGATAAATAGCAAGTAATGCATGTATTTAATGGCATGCGCTCCTCTTGAAAGATGACGGAATTATGCAAAAATGACGTCACTTATTTGCCAACGTTGGCAAGTAATGCCATGCCATTTGAATGAAACGTTGGAGAGTAAAAGTACGTTTTTAAGGGAGATCGATACCTCGCATCAGAGGAGGAGGGCAGGGATACAAGGGTGGGCGCAGCAGAAGTGGAGGGCAGGGATACAAGGGTGGGCGCAGCATAGGAGGAGGGCAGGGATACAAGGGTGGGCGCAGCAGAGGAGGAGGGCAGGGATACTGTAAGGGTGGACGCAGCAGAGGAGGAGGGCAGGGATACAAGGATGGGTGTATGTGGTTCGTCGAGTACTGGTGGAAGCTGCGCATGCATTTCAAATGTTGCTCAAAACGGTGGGGTGCTGTGTTCGCTGGCTCAATGCTGTGCCTGTGGGCTGAAACTGCACACCAAAATGCAGTGAATGCTCTTGAAGTAGGCGAAGGTTCAGGCATGCTTCATACCAGTAAAAGGCAGGACTTGCAGCTTTAGATAGTCGCACCTCATCAGGATGGGCTGCAGCAGCGATTTGTCCACCCTCGCCTGCAACACCCCCGCTTCCATAGAAGCCCTTTGGGCACTTGGTACGATCGGAATCGAGGACGACACAAAGCAAGTAATGCATGTATTTAATGGCATGCGCTCCTCTTGAAAGATGACGGACTTCTGCAAAAATGACTTCACTTATTTGCCAACGTTGGCCAGTAATGCCATGTCATTTGAATGAAACGTTGGAGAGTAAAAGTACGTTTTTAAGGGAGATCGATACCTCGCATCAGAGGAGGAGGGCAGGGATACAAGGGTGGGCGCAGCAGAGGAGGAGGGCAGGGATACAAGGGTGGGCGCAGCAGAGGAGGAGGGCAGGGATACAAGGGTGGGTGTATGTGGGTCGTCGAGAACTGGTGGAAGCTGCGCATGCATGCAATATGTTGCTCAAAACGGTGGGATGCTGTGTTCGCTGGCTCAATGATGTGCATGTGGGCTGAAACTGCACACCAAAATGCAGTGAATGCTCTTGAAGTAGGCGAAGGTTCAGGCACGCTTCATACCAGTCAAAGGCAGGACCTGCAGCTTTAGATAGTTGCACCTCATCAGGATGGGCTGCAGCAGCGATTTGTCCACCCTCGCCTGCAACACCCCCGCTTCCATAGAGGCCCTTTGGGCACTTGGTACGATCGGAATCGAGGTCGATAAATAGCAAGTAATGCATGTATTTAATGGCATGCGCTCCTCTTGAAAGGTGACGGACTTCTGCAAAAATGACGTCACTTATTTGCCAACGTTGGCAATTAATGCCATGTCATTTGACTGGAACTTTGGGGAGTAAAAGTTCGTTTTTAAGGGAGATCCATAACTCGCAGCAGAGGAGGAGGGCAGGGATACACGGGTGGGCGCAGAAGAGGAGAAATGCAGGGATACAAGAGTGGGCGCAGCATAGGAGGAGGGCAGGGATACCGACAAGGGTGGGCGCAGCAGAGGAGGAAGGCAGGGATACAAGGGTGGGCGCAGCAGAGGAGGAGGGCAGGGCTACAAGGGTGGGCGCAGCAGAGTAAGAGGGCAGGTATACAAGGGTGGGCGCAGCAGAGGAGGAGGGCAGGGATATAAGGGTGGGAGCAGCAGAGGAGGAGGGCAGCGATACAAGGGTGGGCGCAGCAGAGGAGAAATGCAGGGATACAAGGGTGGGCGTAGCATAGGTGGAGGTCAGGGAAACAAGGGTGGGCCCAGCAGCGGAGGAGGGTAGGGATACAAGGGTGAACGCAACAGAGGAGAAGGGCATGGATACAAGGGTTGGCGCAGCAGAGGAGAAGGGCAGGGATACAAGGGTGGGCGCAGCAGAGGAGGAGGGCAGGGATACAAGGGTGGGCGCAGCAGAGGAGGAGGGCAGGGATACAAGGATGGGTGTATGTGGGTCGTCGAGTACTGGTGGAAGCTGCGCATGCATGCCATATGTTGCTCAAAACGGTGGGATGCTGTGTTCGCTGGCTCAATGCTGTGCATGTGGGCTGAAACTGCACACCAAATGCAGTGAATGCTCTTGAAGTAGGCGAAGGTTCAGGCACGTTTTATACCAGTAAAAGGCAGGACCTGCATCTTTAGATAGTCGCACCTCATCAGGATGGGCTGCAGCAGCGATTTGTCCACCCTCGCCTGCAACACCCCCACTTCCATAGAGACCCTTTGGGCACTTGGTACGATCGGAATCGAGGACGATAAATAGCAAGTAATGCATGTATTTAATGGCATGCGCTCCTCTTGAAAGATGACGGAATTATGCAAAAATGACGTCACTTATTTGCCAACGTTGGCAAGTAATGCCATGTCATTTGAATGAAACGTTGGAGAGTAAAAGTACGTTTTTAAGGGAGATCGATACCTCGCAGCAGAGGAGGAGGGCAGGGATACAAGGGTGGGCGCAGCAGAGGAGAAGGGCAGGGATACAAGGGTGGGCGCAGCAGAGGAGGAGGGCAGGGATGCAAGGGTGGGCGCAGCAGAGGAGAGGGGGGCAGGGATACCGACAAGGGTGGGCGCAGCAGAGGAGGAGGGCATGGATACAAGGGTGGGAGCAGCAGTGGAGGAGGGCAGCGATACAAGGGTGGGCGCAGGAGAGGAGGAGGACAGGGATACAAGGGTGGGCGCAGCAGAGGAGGAGGGCATGGATACAAGGGTGGGCGCAACAGTGGAGGAGGGCAGCGATACAAGGGTGGGCGCAGCAGAGGAGGAGGGCAGGGATACAAGGGTGGGCGCAGCAGAGGAGGAGGGCAGTGATACAAGGGTGGGCGCAGCAGATGAGGGGGGCAGGGGTGCAAGGGTGGGCGCAGCAGAGGAGGAGGGCAGGGATACAAGGGTGGGCGCAGCAGAGGACGAGGGCAGGGATACAAGGGTGGGCGCATCGGAGGAGTAGGGCAGGGATACAAGGGTGGGCGCAACAGGGGAGAAGGGCAGGGATACAAGAGTGGGCGCAGCAGAGGGGGAGGGCAGGGATACAAGGGTGGGTGTATGTGGGTCGTCGAGTACTGGTGGAAGTTGCGCATGCATGCAAGATGTTGCTCAAAACGGTGGGGTGCTGTGTTCGCTGGCTCAATGCTGTGCATGTGGGCTGAAACTGCACACCAAAATGCAGGGAATGCTCTTGAAGTAGGCGAAGGTTCAGGCACGCTTCATACCAGTAAAAGGCAGGACCTGCAGCTTTAGATAGTCGCACCTCATCAGGATGGGCTGCAGCAGCGATTTGTCCACCCTCGCTTGCAACACCCCCGCTTCCATAGAGGCCCTTTGGGCACTTGGTACGATCGGAATCGAGGACGATAAATAGCAAGTTATGCATGTATTTAATGGCATGCGCTCCTCTTGAAAGATGACGGAATTATGCAAAAATGACGTCACTTATTTGCCAACGTTGGCAAGTAATGCCATGTCATTTGAATGAAACGTTGGAGAGTAAAAGTACGTTTTTAAGGGAAATCGATACCTCGCAGCAGAGGAGGAGGGCAGGGATACAAGGGTGGGCGCAGCAGAGGAGAAGGGCAGGGATACAAGGGTGGGCGCAGCAGAGGAGGAGGGCAGGGATGCAAGGGTGGGCGCAGCAGAGGAGAGGGGGGCAGGGATACCGACAAGGGTGGGCGCAGCAGAGGAGGAGGGCATGGATACAAGGGTGGGAGCAGCAGTGGAGGAGGGCAGCGATACAAGGGTGGGCGCAGGAGAGGAGGAGGACAGGGATACAAGGGTGGGCGCAGCAGAGGAGGAGGGCATGGATACAAGGGTGGGCGCAACAGTGGAGGAGGGCAGCGATACAAGGGTGGGCGCAGCAGAGGAGGAGGGCAGGGATACAAGGGTGGGCGCAGCATAGGAGGAGGGCAGGGATGCAAGGGTGGGCGCAGCAGAGGAGGAGGGCAGGGATACCGACAAGGGTGGGCGCAGCAGAAGTGGAGGGCAGGGATACAAGGGTGGGCGCAGCAGAGGAGGAGGGCAGGGATACAAGGGTGGGCGCAGCAGAGGAGGAGGGCAGGGATACTGTAAGGGTGGACGCAGCAGAGGGGGAGGGCAGGGATACAAGGATGGGTGTATGTGGTTCGTCGAGTACTGGTGGAAGCTGCGCATGCATTTCAAATGTTGCTCAAAACGGTGGGGTGCTGTGTTCGCTGGCTCAATGCTGTGCCTGTGGGCTGAAACTGCACACCAAAATGCAGTGAATGCTCTTGAAGTAGGCGAAGGTTCAGGCATGCTTCATACCAGTAAAAGGCAGGACCTGCAGCTTTAGATAGTCGCACCTCATCAGGATGGGCTGCAGCAGCGATTTGTCCACCCTCGCCTGCAACACCCCCACTTCCATAGAAGCCCTTTGGGCACTTGGTACGATCGGAATCGAGGACGACACAAAGCAAGTAATGCATGTATTTAATGGCATGCGCTCCTCTTGAAAGATGACGGACTTCTGCAAAAATGACTTCACTTATTTGCCAACGTTGGCAAGTAATGCCATGTCATTTGAATGAAACGTTGGAGAGTAAAAGTACGTTTTTAAGGGAGATCGATACCTCGCATCAGAGGAGGAGGGCAGGGATACAAGGGTGGGCGCAGCAGAGGAGGAGGGCAGGGATACAAGGGTGGGCGCAGCAGAGGAGGAGGGCAGGGATACAAGGGTGGGCGCAGCAGAGGAGGAGGGCAGGGATACAAGGGTGGGTGTATGTGGGTCGTCGAGTACTGGTGGAAGCTGCGCATGCATGCAATATGTTGCTCAAAACGGTGGGATGCTGTGTTCGCTGGCTCAATGATGTGCATGTGGGCTGAAACTGCACACCAAAATGCAGTGAATGCTCTTGAAGTAGGCGAAGGTTCAGGCACGCTTCATACCAGTCAAAGGCAGGACCTGCAGCTTTAGATAGTCGCACCTCATCAGGATGGGCTGCAGCAGCGATTTGTCCACCCTCGCTTGCAACACCCCCGCTTCCATAGAGGCCCTTTGGGCACTTGGTACGATCGGAATCGAGGACGATAAATAGCAAGTTATGCATGTATTTAATGGCATGCGCTCCTCTTGAAAGATGACGGACTTCTGCAAAAATGACGTCACTTATTTGCCAACGTTGGCAATTAATGCCATGTCATTTGACTGGAACTTTGGGGAGTAAAAGTTCGTTTTTAAGGGAGATCCATAACTCGCAGCAGAGGAGGAGGGCAGGGATACACGGGTGGGCGCAGAAGAGGAGAAATGCAGGGATACAAGAGTGGGCGCAGCATAGGAGGAGGGCAGGGATACCGACAAGGGTGGGCGCAGCAGAGGAGGAAGGCAGGGATACAAGGGTGGGCGCAGCAGAGGAGGAGGGCAGGGCTACAAGGGTGGGCGCAGCAGAGGAAGAGGGCAGGTATACAAGGGTGGGCGCAGCAGAGGAGGAGGGCAGGGATATAAGGGTGGGAGCAGCAGAGGAGGAGGGCAGCGATACAAGGGTGGGCGCAGCAGAGGAGAAATGCAGGGATACAAGGGTGGGCGTAGCATAGGTGGAGGTCAGGGAAACAAGGGTGGGCCCAGCAGCGGAGGAGGGCAGGGATACAAGGGTGAACGCAACAGAGGAGAAGGGCATGGATACAAGGGTTGGCGCAGCAGAGGAGAAGGGCAGGGATACAAGGGTGGGCGCAGCAGAGGAGGAGGGCAGGGATACAAGGGTGGGCGCAGCAGAGGAGGAGGGCAGGGATACAAGGATGGGTGTATGTGGGTCGTCGAGTACTGGTGGAAGCTGCGCATGCATGCCATATGTTGCTCAAAACGGTGGGATGCTGTGTTCGCTGGCTCAATGCTGTGCATGTGGGCTGAAACTGCACACCAAATGCAGTGAATGCTCTTGAAGTAGGCGAAGGTTCAGGCACGTTTTATACCAGTAAAAGGCAGGACCTGCATCTTTAGATAGTCGCACCTCATCAGGATGGGCTGCAGCAGCGATTTGTCCACCCTCGCCTGCAACACCCCCGCTTCCATTGAGACCCTTTGGGCACTTGGTACGATCGGAATCGAGGACGATAAATAGCAAGTAATGCATGTATTTAATGGCATGCGCTCCTCTTGAAAGATGACGGAATTATGCAAAAATGACGTCACTTATTTGCCAACGTTGGCAAGTAATGCCATGTCATTTGAATGAAACGTTGGAGAGTAAAAGTACGTTTTTAAGGGAGATCGATACCTCGCAGCAGAGGAGGAGGGCAGGGATACAAGGGTGGGCGCAGCAGAGGAGAAGGGCAGGGATACAAGGGTGGGCGCAGCAGAGGAGGAGGGCAGGGATGCAAGGGTGGGCGCAGCAGAGGAGAGGGGGGCAGGGATACCGACAAGGGTGGGCGCAGCAGAGGAGGAGGGCATGGATACAAGGGTGGGAGCAGCAGTGGAGGAGGGCAGCGATACAAGGGTGGGCGCAGGAGAGGAGGAGGACAGGGATACAAGGGTGGGCGCAGCAGAGGAGGAGGGCATGGATACAAGGGTGGGCGCAACAGTGGAGGAGGGCAGCGATACAAGGGTGGGCGCAGCAGAGGAGGAGGGCAGGGATACAAGGGTGGGCGCAGCAGAGGAGGAGGGCAGGGATACAAGGGTGGGCGCAGCAGATGAGGGGGGCAGGGGTGCAAGGGTGGGCGCAGCAGAGGAGGAGGGCAGGGATACAAGGGTGGGCGCAGCAGAGGACGAGGGCAGGGATACAAGGGTGGGCGCATCGGAGGAGTAGGGCAGGGATACAAGGGTGGGCGCAACAGGGGAGAAGGGCAGGGATACAAGAGTGGGCGCAGCAGAGGGGGAGGGCAGGGATACAAGGGTGGGTGTATGTGGGTCGTCGAGTACTGGTGGAAGTTGCGCATGCATGCAAGATGTTGCTCAAAACGGTGGGGTGCTGTGTTCGCTGGCTCAATGCTGTGCATGTGGGCTGAAACTGCACACCAAAATGCAGTGAATGCTCTTGAAGTAGGCGAAGGTTCAGGCACGCTTCATACCAGTCAAAGGCAGGACCTGCAGCTTTAGATAGTCGCACCTCATCAGGATGGGCTGCAGCAGCGATTTGTCCACCCTCGCTTGCAACACCCCCGCTTCCATAGAGGCCCTTTGGGCACTTGGTACGATCGGAATCGAGGACGATAAATAGCAAGTTATGCATGTATTTAATGGCATGCGCTCCTCTTGAAAGATGACGGAATTATGCAAAAATGACGTCACTTATTTGCCAACGTTGGCAAGTAATGCCATGTCATTTGAATGAAACGTTGGAGAGTAAAAGTACGTTTTTAAGGGAGATCGATACCTCGCAGCAGAGGAGGAGGGCAGGGATACAAGGGTGGGCGCAGCAGAGGAGAAGGGCAGGGATACAAGGGTGGGCGCAGCAGAGGAGGAGGGCAGGGATGCAAGGGTGGGCGCAGCAGAGGAGAGGGGGGCAGGGATACCGACAAGGGTGGGAGCAGCAGTGGAGGAGGGCATGGATACAAGGGTGGGAGCAGCAGTGGAGGAGGGCAGCGATACAAGGGTGGGCGCAGGAGAGGAGGAGGACAGGGATACAAGGGTGGGCGCAGCAGAGGAGGAGGGCATGGATACAAGGGTGGGCGCAACAGTGGAGGAGGGCAGCGATACAAGGGTGGGCGCAGCAGAGGAGGAGGGCAGGGATACAAGGGTGGGCGCAGCATAGGAGGAGGGCAGGGATGCAAGGGTGGGCGCAGCAGAGGAGGAGGGCAGGGATACCGACAAGGGTGGGCGCAGCAGAGGAGGAGGGCATGGATACAAGGGTGGGCGCAGCAGAGGAGGAGGGCAGCGATACAAGGGTGGGCGTAGGAGAGGAGGAGGGTAGGGATACAAGGGTGGGCGCAGCAGAGGGGGAGGGCAGGGATACAAGGGTGGGTGTATGTGGGTCGTCGAGTACTGGTGGAAGTTGCGCATGCATGCAAGATGTTGCTCAAAACGGTGGGGTGCTGTGTTCGCTGGCTCAATGATGTGCATGTGGGCTGAAACTGCACACCAAATGCAGTGAATGCTCTTGAAGTAGGCGAAGGTTCAGGCACGCTTCATACCAGTAAAAGGCAGGACCTGCAGCTTTAGATAGTCGCACCTCATCAGGATGGGCTGCAGCAGCAATTTGTCCACCCTCGCCTGCAACACCCCCGCTTCCATAGAGGCCCTTTGGGCACTTGGTACGATCGGAATCGAGGACGATAAAAAGCAAGTAATGCATGTATTTAATGGCATGCGCTCCTCTTGAAAGATGACGGACTTCTGCAAAAACGACTTCACTTATTTGCCAACGTTGGCAAGTAATGCCATGTCATTTGAATGAAACGTTGGAGAGTAAAAGTACGTTTTTAAGGGAGATCGATACCTCGCATCAGAGGAGGAGGGCAGGGATACAAGGGTGGGCGCAGCAGAGGAGGAGGGCAGGGATACAAGGGTGGGCGCAGCAGAGGAGGAGGGCAGGGATACAAGGGTGGGTGTATGTGGGTCGTCGAGTACTGGTGGAAGCTGCGCATGCATGCAATATGTTGCTCAAAACGGTGGGATGCTGTGTTCGCTGGCTCAATGATGTGCATGTGGGCTGAAACTGCACACCAAAATGCAGTGAATGCTCTTGAAGTAGGCGAAGGTTCAGGCACGCTTCATACCAGTCAAAGGCAGGACCTGCAGCTTTAGATAGTTGCACCTCATCAGGATGGGCTGCAGCAGCGATTTGTTTACCCTCGCCTGCAACACCCCCGCTTCCATAGAGGCCCTTTGGGCACTTGGTACGATCGGAATCGAGGTCGATAAATAGCAAGTAATGCATGTATTTAATGGCATGCGCTCCTCTTGAAAGATGACGGACTTCTGCAAAAATGACGTCACTTATTTGCCAACGTTGGCAATTAATGCCATGTCATTTGACTGGAACTTTGGGGAGTAAAAGTTCGTTTTTAAGGGAGATCCATAACTCGCAGCAGAGGAGGAGGGCAGGGATACACGGGTGGGCGCAGAAGAGGAGAAATGCAGGGATACAAGAGTGGGCGCAGCATAGGAGGAGGGCAGGGATACCGACAAGGGTGGGCGCAGCAGAGGAGGAAGGCAGGGATACAAGGGTGGGCGCAGCAGAGGAGGAGGGCAGGGCTACAAGGGTGGGCGCAGCAGAGGAAGAGGGCAGGTATACAAGGGTGGGCGCAGTAGAGGAGGAGGGCAGGGATATAAGGGTGGGAGCAGCAGAGGAGGAGGGCAGCGATACAAGGGTGGGCGCAGCAGAGGAGGAATGCAGGGATACAAGGGTGGGCGTAGCATAGGTGGAGGTCAGGGAAACAAGGGTGGGCCCAGCAGCGGAGGAGGGCAGGGATACAAGGGTGAACGCAACAGAGGAGAAGGGCATGGATACAAGGGTTGGCGCAGCAGAGGAGAAGGGCAGGGATACAAGGGTGGGCGCAGCAGAGGAGGAGGGCAGGGATACAAGGGTGGGCGCAGCAGAGGAGGAGGGCAGGGATACAAGGATGGGTGTATGTGGGTCGTCGAGTACTGGTGGAAGCTGCGCATGCATGCCATATGTTGCTCAAAACGGTGGGATGCTGTGTTCGCTGGCTCAATGCTGTGCATGTGGGCTGAAACTGCACACCAAATGCAGTGAATGCTCTTGAAGTAGGCGAAGGTTCAGGCACGTTTTATACCAGTAAAAGACAGGACCTGCATCTTAAGATAGTCGCACCTCATCAGGATGGGCTGCAGCAGCGATTTGTCCACCCTCGCCTGCAACACCCCCGCTTCCATTGAGACCCTTTGGGCACTTGGTACGATCGGAATCGAGGACGATAAATAGCAAGTAATGCATGTATTTAATGGCATGCGCTCCTCTTGAAAGATGACGGACTTCTGCAAAAATGACGTCACTTATTTGCCAACGTTGGCAAGTAATGCCATGTCATTTGAATGAAACGTTGGAGAGTAAAAGTACGTTTTTAAGGGAGATCGATACCTCGCAGCAGAGGAGGAGGGCAGGGATACAAGGGTGGGCGCAGCAGAGGAGAAGGGCAGGGATACAAGGGTGGGCGCAGCAGAGGAGGAGGGCAGGGATGCAAGGGTGGGCGCAGCAGAGGAGAGGGGGGCAGGGATACCGACAAGGGTGGGCGCAGCAGAGGAGGAGGGCATGGATACAAGGGTGGGAGCAGCAGTGGAGGAGGGCAGCGATACAAGGGTGGGCGCAGGAGAGGAGGAGGACAGGGATACAAGGGTGGGCGCAGCAGAGGAGGAGGGCATGGATACAAGGGTGGGCGCAACAGTGGAGGAGGGCAGCGATACAAGGGTGGGCGCAGCAGAGGAGGAGGGCAGGGATACAAGGGTGGGCGCAGCAGAGGAGGAGGGCAGGGATACAAGGGTGGGCGCAGCAGATGAGGGGGGCAGGGGTGCAAGGGTGGGCGCAGCAGAGGAGGAGGGCAGGGATACAAGGGTGGGCGCAGCAGAGGACGAGGGCAGGGATACAAGGGTGGGCGCATCGGAGGAGTAGGGCAGGGATACAAGGGTGGGCGCAACAGAGGAGAAGGGCAGGGATACAAGAGTGGGCGCAGCAGAGGGGGAGGGCAGGGATACAAGGGTGGGTGTATGTGGGTCGTCGAGTACTGGTGGAAGTTGCGCATGCATGCAAGATGTTGCTCAAAACGGTGGGGTGCTGTGTTCGCTGGCTCAATGCTGTGCATGTGGGCTGAAACTGCACACCAAAATGCAGTGAATGCTCTTGAAGTAGGCGAAGGTTCAGGCACGCTTCATACCAGTCAAAGGCAGGACCTGCAGCTTTAGATAGTCGCACCTCATCAGGATGGGCTGCAGCAGCGATTTGTCCACCCTCGCCTGCAACACCCCCGCTTCCATTGAGACCCTTTGGGCACTTGGTACGATCGGAATCGAGGACGATAAATAGCAAGTAATGCATGTATTTAATGGCATGCGCTCCTCTTGAAAGATGACGGAATTATGCAAAAATGACGTCACTTATTTGCCAACGTTGGCAAGTAATGCCATGTCATTTGAATGAAACGTTGGAGAGTAAAAGTACGTTTTTAAGGGAGATCGATACCTCGCAGCAGAGGAGGAGGGCAGGGATACAAGGGTGGGCGCAGCAGAGGAGAAGGGCAGGGATACAAGGGTGGGCGCAGCAGAGGAGGAGGGCAGGGATGCAAGGGTGGGCGCAGCAGAGGAGAGGGGGGCAGGGATACCGACAAGGGTGGGCGCAGCAGAGGAGGAGGGCATGGATACAAGGGTGGGAGCAGCAGTGGAGGAGGGCAGCGATACAAGGGTGGGCGCAGGAGAGGAGGAGGACAGGGATACAAGGGTGGGCGCAGCAGAGGAGGAGGGCATGGATACAAGGGTGGGCGCAGCAGAGGAGGAGGGCAGGGATACAAGGGTGGGCGCAGCAGATGAGGGGGGTAGGGGTGCAAGGGTGGGCGCAGCAGAGGAGGAGGGCAGGGATACAAGGGTGGGCGCAGCAGAGGACGAGGGCAGGGATACAAGGGTGGGCGCATCGGAGGAGTAGGGCAGGGATACAAGGGTGGGGGCAGCAGAGGAGAAGGGCAGGGATACAAGAGTGGGCGCAGCAGAGGGGGAGGGCAGGGATACAAGGGTGGGTGTATGTGGGTCGTCGAGTACTGGTGGAAGTTGCGCATGCATGCAAGATGTTGCTCAAAACGGTGGGATGCTGTGTTCGCTGGCTCAATGATGTGCATGTGGGCTGAAACTGCACACCAAAATGCAGTGAATGCTCTTGAAGTAGGCGAAGGTTCAGGCACGCTTCATACCAGTCAAAGGCAGGACCTGCAGCTTTAGATAGTCGCACCTCATCAGGATGGGCTGCAGCAGCGATTTGTCCACCCTCGCTTGCAACACCCCCGCTTCCATAGAGGCCCTTTGGGCACTTGGTACGATCGGAATCGAGGACGATAAATAGCAAGTTATGCATGTATTTAATGGCATGCGCTCCTCTTGAAAGATGACGGAATTATGCAAAAATGACGTCACTTATTTGCCAACGTTGGCAAGTAATGCCATGTCATTTGAATGAAACGTTGGAGAGTAAAAGTACGTTTTTAAGGGAGATCGAAATCTCGCAGCAGAGGAGAAGGGCAGGGATACAAGGGTGGGCGCAGCAGAGGAGGAGGGCAGGGATACCGACAAGGGTGGGCGCAGCAGAGGAGGGGGGCAGGGATACCGACAAGGGTGGGCGCAGCAGAGGAGAAATGCAGGAATACAAGGGTGGGCGCAGCAGAGGAGGAGGGCAGGGATACCGACAAGGGTTGGCGCAGCAGAGGAGGAGGGCAGCGATACAAGGGTGGGCGCAGCAGAGGAGGAGGGCAGGGATACAAGGGTAGGCGCAGCAGAGGAGGATGGCAGGGATACAAGGGTGGGCGCAGCAGAGGAGGAGGGCAGGGATACAAGTGTGAGCGCAGCAGAGGAGGAGGGCAGGGATACAAGGGTGGGCGCAGCAGAGGAGGAGGGCAGGGATACAAGGGTGGGCGCAGCAGAGGAGGAGGGCAGGGATACAAGTGTGAGCGCAGCAGAGGAGGAGGGCAGGGATACAAGTGGGTGGGCGCAGCAGAGGACGAGGGCAGGGATACAAGGGTGGGCGCATCGGAGGAGTAGGGCAGGGATACAAGGGTGGGCGCAGCAGAGGAGGAAGGCAGGGATACAAGGGTGGGCGCAGCAGAGGAGTAGGGCAGGGATACAAGGGTGGGCGCAACAGAGGAGGAAGGCAGGGATACAAGGGTGGGCGCAGCAGAGGAGGAGGGCAGGGATACAAGGGTGGGCGCAACAGAGGAGGAGGGCATGGATACAAGGGTGGGCGCAGCAGAGGAGGAGGGCAGGGATACAAGGGTGGGCGCAACAGAGGAGAAGGGCAGGGATACAAGGGTGGGCGCAGCAGAGGGGGAGGGCAGGGATACAAGGGTGGGTGTATGTGGGTCGTCGAGTACTGGTGGAAGTTGCGCATGCATGCAAGATGTTGCTCAAAACGGTGGGGTGCTGTGTTCGCTGGCTCAATGATGTGCATGTGGGCTGAAACTGCACACCAAATGCAGTGAATGCTCTTGAAGTAGGCGAAGGTTCAGGCACGCTTCATACCAGTAAAAGGCAGGACCTGCAGCTTTAGATAGTCGCACCTCATCAGGATGGGCTGCAGCAGCAATTTGTCCACCCTCGCCTGCAACACCCCCGCTTCCATAGAAGCCCTTTGGGCACTTGGTACGATCGGAATCGAGGACGACACAAAGCAAGTAATGCATGTATTTAATGGCATGCGCTCCTCTTGAAAGATGACGGACTTCTGCAAAAATGACTTTACTTATTTGCCAACGTTGGCAAGTAATGCCATGTCATTTGAATGAAACGTTGGAGAGTAAAAGTACGTTTTTAAGGGAGATCGATACCTCGCATCAGAGGAGGAGGGCAGGGATACAAGGGTGGGCGCAGCAGAGGAGGAGGGCAGGGATACAAGGGTGGGCGCAGCAGAGGAGGAGGGCAGGGATACAAGGGTGGGTGTATGTGGGTCGTCGAGTACTGGTGGAAGCTGCGCATGCATGCAATATGTTGCTCAAAACGGTGGGATGCTGTGTTCGCTGGCTCAATGATGTGCATGTGGGCTGAAACTGCACACCAAAATGCAGTGAATGCTCTTGAAGTAGGCGAAGGTTCAGGCACGCTTCATACCAGTCAAAGGCAGGACCTGCAGCTTTAGATAGTTGCACCTCATCAGGATGGGCTGCAGCAGCGATTTGTCCACCCTCGCCTGCAACACCCCCGCTTCCATAGAGGCCCTTTGGGCACTTGGTACGATCGGAATCGAGGTCGATAAATAGCAAGTAATGCATGTATTTAATGGCATGCGCTCCTCTTGAAAGATGACGGACTTCTGCAAAAATGACGTCACTTATTTGCCAACGTTGGCAATTAATGCCATGTCATTTGACTGGAACTTTGGAGAGTAAAAGTTCGTTTTTAAGGGAGATCCATAACTCGCAGCAGAGGAGGAGGGCAGGGATACACGGGTGGGCGCAGAAGAGGAGAAATGCAGGGATACAAGAGTGGGCGCAGCATAGGAGGAGGGCAGGGATGCAAGGGTGGGCGCAGCAGAGGAGAGGGGGGGCAGGGATACCGACAAGGGTGGGCGCAGCAGAGGAGGAGGGCAGGGCTACAAGGGTGGGAGCAGCAGTGGAGGAGGGCAGCGATACAAGGGTGGGCGCAGGAGAGGAGGAGGACAGGGATATAAGGGTGGGCGCAGCAGAGGAGGAGGGCATGGATACAAGGGTGGGCGCAACAGTGGAGGAGGGCAGCGATACAAGGGTGGGCGCAGCAGAGGAGGAGGGCAGGGATACAAGGGTGGGCGCAGCAGAGGAGGAGGGCAGGGATACAAGGGTGGGCGCAGCAGATGAGGGGGGCAGGGGTGCAAGGGTGGGCGCAGCAGAGGAGGAGGGCAGGGATACAAGGGTGGGCGCAGCAGAGGACGAGGGCAGGGATACAAGGGTGGGCGCATCGGAGGAGTAGGGCAGGGATACAAGGGTGGGCGCAACAGGGGAGAAGGGCAGGGATACAAGAGTGGGCGCAGCAGAGGGGGAGGGCAGGGATACAAGGGTGGGTGTATGTGGGTCGTCGAGTACTGGTGGAAGTTGCGCATGCATGCAAGATGTTGCTCAAAACGGTGGGGTGCTGTGTTCGCTGGCTCAATGCTGTGCATGTGGGCTGAAACTGCACACCAAAATGCAGTGAATGCTCTTGAAGTAGGCGAAGGTTCAGGCACGCTTCATACCAGTCAAAGGCAGGACCTGCAGCTTTAGATAGTCGCACCTCATCAGGATGGGCTGCAGCAGCGATTTGTCCACCCTCGCTTGCAACACCCCCGCTTCCATAGAGGCCCTTTGGGCACTTGGTACGATCGGAATCGAGGACGATAAATAGCAAGTTATGCATGTATTTAATGGCATGCGCTCCTCTTGAAAGATGACGGAATTATGCAAAAATGACGTCACTTATTTGCCAACGTTGGCAAGTAATGCCATGTCATTTGAATGAAACGTTGGAGAGTAAAAGTTCGTTTTTAAGGGAGATCGAAATCTCGCAGCAGAGGAGAAGGGCAGGGATACAAGGGTGGGCGCAGCAGAGGAGGAGGGCAGGGATACCGACAAGGGTGGGCGCAGCAGAGGAGGGGGGCAGGGATACCGACAAGGGTGGGCGCAGCAGAGGAGAAATGCAGGAATACAAGGGTGGGCGCAGCAGAGGAGGAGGGCATGGATACAAGGGTTGGCGCAGCAGAGGAGGAGGGCAGCGATACAAGGGTGGGCGCAGCAGAGGAGGAGGGCAGGGATACAAGGGTAGGCGCAGCAGAGGAGGATGGCAGGGATACAAGGGTGGGCGCAGCAGAGGAGGAGGGCAGGGATACAAGTGTGAGCGCAGCAGAGGAGGAGGGCAGGGATACAAGGGTGGGCGCAGCAGAGGAGGAGGGCAGGGATACAAGGGTGGGCGCAGCAGAGGAGGAGGGCAGGGATACAAGTGTGAGCGCAACAGAGGAGGAGGGCAGGGATACAAGTGGGTGGGCGCAGCAGAGGACGAGGGCAGGGATACAAGGGTGGGCGCATCGGAGGAGTAGGGCAGGGATACAAGGGTGTGCGCAGCAGAGGAGGAAGGCAGGGATACAAGGGTGGGCGCAGCAGAGGAGTAGGGCAGGGATACAAGGGTGGGCGCAACAGAGGAGGAAGGCAGGGATACAAGGGTGGGCGCAGCAGAGGAGGAGGGCAGGGATACAAGGGTGGGCGCAACAGAGGAGTAGGGCGGGGATACAAGGGTGGGCGCAGCAGAGGAGGAGGGCAGGGATACAAGGGTGGGCGCAACAGAGGAGAAGGGCAGGGATACAAGGGTGGGCGCAGCAGAGGGGGAGGGCAGGGATACAAGGGTGGGTGTATGTGGGTCGTCGAGTACTGGTGGAAGTTGCGCATGCATGCAAGATGTTGCTCAAAACGGTGGGGTGCTGTGTTCGCTGGCTCAATGATGTGCATGTGGGCTGAAACTGCACACCAAATGCAGTGAATGCTCTTGAAGTAGGCGAAGGTTCAGGCACGCTTCATACCAGTAAAAGGCAGGACCTGCAGCTTTAGATAGTCGCACCTCATCAGGATGGGCTGCAGCAGCAATTTGTCCACCCTCGCCTGCAACACCCCCGCTTCCATAGAAGCCCTTTGGGCACTTGGTACGATCGGAATCGAGGACGACACAAAGCAAGTAATGCATGTATTTAATGGCATGCGCTCCTCTTGAAAGATGACGGACTTCTGCAAAAATGACTTCACTTATTTGCCAACGTTGGCAAGTAATGCCATGTCATTTGAATGAAACGTTGGAGAGTAAAAGTACGTTTTTAAGGGAGATCGATACCTCGCATCAGAGGAGGAGGGCAGGGATACAAGGGTGGGCGCAGCAGAGGAGGAGGGCAGGGATACAAGGGTGGGCGCAGCAGAGGAGGAGGGCAGGGATACAAGGGTGGGTGTATGTGGGTCGTCGAGTACTGGTGGAAGCTGCGCATGCATGCAATATGTTGCTCAAAACGGTGGGATGCTGTGTTCGCTGGCTCAATGATGTGCATGTGGGCTGAAACTGCACACCAAAATGCAGTGAATGCTCTTGAAGTAGGCGAAGGTTCAGGCACGCTTCATACCAGTCAAAGGCAGGACCTGCAGCTTTAGATAGTTGCACCTCATCAGGATGGGCTGCAGCAGCGATTTGTCCACCCTCGCCTGCAACACCCCCGCTTCCATAGAGGCCCTTTGGGCACTTGGTACGATCGGAATCGAGGTCGATAAATAGCAAGTAATGCATGTATTTAATGGCATGCGCTCCTCTTGAAAGATGACGGACTTCTGCAAAAATGACGTCACTTATTTGCCAACGTTGGCAATTAATGCCATGTCATTTGACTGGAACTTTGGAGAGTAAAAGTTCGTTTTTAAGGGAGATCCATAACTCGCAGCAGAGGAGGAGGGCAGGGATACACGGGTGGGCGCAGAAGAGGAGAAATGCAGGGATACAAGAGTGGGCGCAGCATAGGAGGAGGGCAGGGATGCAAGGGTGGGCGCAGCAGAGGAGAGGGGGGGCAGGGATACCGACAAGGGTGGGCGCAGCAGAGGAGGAGGGCAGGGCTACAAGGGTGGGAGCAGCAGTGGAGGAGGGCAGCGATACAAGGGTGGGCGCAGGAGAGGAGGAGGACAGGGATATAAGGGTGGGCGCAGCAGAGGAGGAGGGCAGGGATACAAGGGTGGGCGCAACAGTGGAGGAGGGCAGCGATACAAGGGTGGGCGCAGCAGAGGAGGAGGGCAGGGATACAAGGGTGGGCGCAGCAGAGGAGGAGGGCAGGGATACAAGGGTGGGCGCAGCAGATGAGGGGGGCAGGGGTGCAAGGGTGGGCGCAGCAGAGGAGGAGGGCAGGGATACAAGGGTGGGCGCAGCAGAGGACGAGGGCAGGGATACAAGGGTGGGCGCATCGGAGGAGTAGGGCAGGGATACAAGGGTGGGCGCAACAGGGGAGAAGGGCAGGGATACAAGAGTGGGCGCAGCAGAGGGGGAGGGCAGGGATACAAGGGTGGGTGTATGTGGGTCGTCGAGTACTGGTGGAAGTTGCGCATGCATGCAAGATGTTGCTCAAAACGGTGGGGTGCTGTGTTCGCTGGCTCAATGCTGTGCATGTGGGCTGAAACTGCACACCAAAATGCAGGGAATGCTCTTGAAGTAGGCGAAGGTTCAGGCACGCTTCATACCAGTCAAAGGCAGGACCTGCAGCTTTAGATTGTCGCACCTCATCAGGATGGGCTGCAGCAGCGATTTGTCCACCCTCGCTTGCAACACCCCCGCTTCCATAGAGGCCCTTTGGGCACTTGGTACGATCGGAATCGAGGACGATAAATAGCAAGTTATGCATGTATTTAATGGCATGCGCTCCTCTTGAAAGATGACGGAATTATGCAAAAATGACGTCACTTATTTGCCAACGTTGGCAAGTAATGCCATGTCATTTGAATGAAACGTTGGAGAGTAAAAGTACGTTTTTAAGGGAGATCGATACCTCGCATCAGAGGAGGAGGGCAGGGATACAAGGGTGGGCGCAGCAGAGGAGGAGGGCAGGGATACAAGGGTGGGCGCAGCATAGGAGGAGGGCAGGGATGCAAGGGTGGGCGCAGCAGAGGAGGAGGGCAGGGATACCGACAAGGGTGGGCGCAGCAGAGGAGGAGGGCAGGGATACAAGGGTGGGCGCAGCAGAGGAGGAGGGCAGCGATACAAGGGTGGGCGCAGGAGAGGAGGAGGGCAGGGATACTGTAAGGGTGGACGCAGCAGAGGAGGAGGGCAGGGATACAAGGATGGGTGTATGTGGGTCGTCGAGTACTGGTGGAAGCTGCGCATGCATTTCAAATGTTGCTCAAAACGGTGGGGTGCTGTGTTCGCTGGCTCAATGCTGTGCCTGTGGGCTGAAACTGCACACCAAAATGCAGTGAATGCTCTTGAAGTAGGCGAAGGTTCAGGCATGCTTCATACCAGTAAAAGGCAGGACCTGCAGCTTTAGATAGTCGCACCTCATCAGGATGGGCTGCAGCAGCGATTTGTCCACCCTCGCCTGCAACACCCCCGCTTCCATAGAAGCCCTTTGGGCACTTGGTACGATCGGAATCGAGGACGACACAAAGCAAGTAATGCATGTATTTAATGGCATGCGCTCCTCTTGAAAGATGACGGACTTCTGCAAAAATGACTTTACTTATTTGCCAACGTTGGCAAGTAATGCCATGTCATTTGAATGAAACGTTGGAGAGTAAAAGTACGTTTTTAAGGGAGATCGATACCTCGCATCAGAGGAGGAGGGCAGGGATACAAGGGTGGGCGCAGCAGAGGAGGAGGGCAGGGATACAAGGGTGGGCGCAGCAGAGGAGGAGGGCAGGGATACAAGGGTGGGTGTATGTGGGTCGTCGAGTACTGGTGGAAGCTGCGCATGCATGCAATATGTTGCTCAAAACGGTGGGATGCTGTGTTCGCTGGCTCAATGATGTGCATGTGGGCTGAAACTGCACACCAAAATGCAGTGAATGCTCTTGAAGTAGGCGAAGGTTCAGGCACGCTTCATACCAGTCAAAGGCAGGACCTGCAGCTTTAGATAGTTGCACCTCATCAGGATGGGCTGCAGCAGCGATTTGTCCACCCTCGCCTGCAACACCCCCGCTTCCATAGAGGCCCTTTGGGCACTTGGTACGATCGGAATCGAGGTCGATAAATAGCAAGTAATGCATGTATTTAATGGCATGCGCTCCTCTTGAAAGATGACGGACTTCTGCAAAAATGACGTCACTTATTTGCCAACGTTGGCAATTAATGCCATGTCATTTGACTGGAACTTTGGAGAGTAAAAGTTCGTTTTTAAGGGAGATCCATAACTCGCAGCAGAGGAGGAGGGCAGGGATACACGGGTGGGCGCAGAAGAGGAGAAATGCAGGGATACAAGAGTGGGCGCAGCATAGTAGGAGGGCAGGGATGCAAGGGTGGGCGCAGCAGAGGAGAGGGGGGGCAGGGATACCGACAAGGGTGGGCGCAGCAGAGGAGGAGGGCAGGGCTACAAGGGTGGGAGCAGCAGTGGAGGAGGGCAGCGATACAAGGGTGGGCGCAGGAGAGGAGGAGGACAGGGATATAAGGGTGGGCGCAGCAGAGGAGGAGGGCATGGATACAAGGGTGGGCGCAACAGTGGAGGAGGGCAGCGATACAAGGGTGGGCGCAGCAGAGGAGGAGGGCAGGGATACAAGGGTGGGCGCAGCAGAGGAGGAGGGCAGGGATACAAGGGTGGGCGCAGCAGATGAGGGGGGCAGGGGTGCAAGGGTGGGCGCAGCAGAGGAGGAGGGCAGGGATACAAGGGTGGGCGCAGCAGAGGACGAGGGCAGGGATACAAGGGTGGGCGCATCGGAGGAGTAGGGCAGGGATACAAGGGTGGGCGCAACAGGGGAGAAGGGCAGGGATACAAGAGTGGGCGCAGCAGAGGGGGAGGGCAGGGATACAAGGGTGGGTGTATGTGGGTCGTCGAGTACTGGTGGAAGTTGCGCATGCATGCAAGATGTTGCTCAAAACGGTGGGGTGCTGTGTTCGCTGGCTCAATGCTGTGCATGTGGGCTGAAACTGCACACCAAAATGCAGTGAATGCTCTTGAAGTAGGCGAAGGTTCAGGCACGCTTCATACCAGTCAAAGGCAGGACCTGCAGCTTTAGATAGTCGCACCTCATCAGGATGGGCTGCAGCAGCGATTTGTCCACCCTCGCTTGCAACACCCCCGCTTCCATAGAGGCCCTTTGGGCACTTGGTACGATCGGAATCGAGGACGATAAATAGCAAGTTATGCATGTATTTAATGGCATGCGCTCCTCTTGAAAGATGACGGAATTATGCAAAAATGACGTCACTTATTTGCCAACGTTGGCAAGTAATGCCATGTCATTTGAATGAAACGTTGGAGAGTAAAAGTACGTTTTTAAGGGAGATCGATACCTCGCATCAGAGGAGGAGGGCAGGGATACAAGGGTGGGCGCAGCAGAGGAGGAGGGCAGGGATACAAGGGTGGGCGCAGCATAGGAGGAGGGCAGGGATGCAAGGGTGGGCGCAGCAGAGGAGGAGGGCAGGGATACCGACAAGGGTGGGCGCAGCAGAGGAGGAGGGCATGGATACAAGGGTGGGCGCAGCAGAGGAGGAGGGCAGCGATACAAGGGTGGGCGTAGGAGAGGAGGAGGGTAGGGATACAAGGGTGGGCGCAGCAGAGGGGGAGGGCAGGGATACAAGGGTGGGTGTATGTGGGTCGTCGAGTACTGGTGGAAGTTGCGCATGCATGCAAGATGTTGCTCAAAACGGTGGGGTGCTGTGTTCGCTGGCTCAATGATGTGCATGTGGGCTGAAACTGCACACCAAATGCAGTGAATGCTCTTGAAGTAGGCGAAGGTTCAGGCACGCTTCATACCAGTAAAAGGCAGGACCTGCAGCTTTAGATAGTCGCACCTCATCAGGATGGGCTGCAGCAGCAATTTGTCCACCCTCGCCTGCAACACCCCCGCTTCCATAGAGGCCCTTTGGGCACTTGGTACGATCGGAATCGAGGACGATAAAAAGCAAGTAATGCATGTATTTAATGGCATGCGCTCCTCTTGAAAGATGACGGACTTCTGCAAAAACGACTTCACTTATTTGCCAACGTTGGCAAGTAATGCCATGTCATTTGAATGAAACGTTGGAGAGTAAAAGTACGTTTTTAAGGGAGATCGATACCTCGCATCAGAGGAGGAGGGCAGGGATACAAGGGTGGGCGCAGCAGAAGTGGAGGGCAGGGATACAAGGGTGGGCGCAGCATAGGAGGAGGGCAGGGATACAAGGGTGGGCGCAGCAGAGGAGGAGGGCAGGGATACTGTAAGGGTGGACGCAGCAGAGGAGGAGGGCAGGGATACAAGGATGGGTGTATGTGGTTCGTCGAGTACTGGTGGAAGCTGCGCATGCATTTCAAATGTTGCTCAAAACGGTGGGGTGCTGTGTTCGCTGGCTCAATGCTGTGCCTGTGGGCTGAAACTGCACACCAAAATGCAGTGAATGCTCTTGAAGTAGGCGAAGGTTCAGGCATGCTTCATACCAGTAAAAGGCAGGACCTGCAGCTTTAGATAGTCGCACCTCATCAGGATGGGCTGCAGCAGCGATTTGTCCACCCTCGCCTGCAACACCCCCGCTTCCATAGAAGCCCTTTGGGCACTTGGTACGATCGGAATCGAGGACGACACAAAGCAAGTAATGCATGTATTTAATGGCATGCGCTCCTCTTGAAAGATGACGGACTTCTGCAAAAATGACTTCACTTATTTGCCAACGTTGGCAAGTAATGCCATGTCATTTGAATGAAACGTTGGAGAGTAAAAGTACGTTTTTAAGGGAGATCGATACCTCGCATCAGAGGAGGGCAGGGATACAAGGGTGGGCGCAGCAGAGGAGGAGGGCAGGGATACAAGGGTGGGCGCAGCAGAGGAGGAGGGCAGGGATACAAGGGTGGGTGTATGTGGGTCGTCGAGTACTGGTGGAAGCTGCGCATGCATGCAATATGTTGCTCAAAACGGTGGGATGCTGTGTTCGCTGGCTCAATGATGTGCATGTGGGCTGAAACTGCACACCAAAATGCAGTGAATGCTCTTGAAGTAGGCGAAGGTTCAGGCACGCTTCATACCAGGCAAAGGCAGGACCTGCAGCTTTAGATAGTTGCACCTCATCAGGATGGGCTGCAGCAGCGATTTGTCCACCCTCGCCTGCAACACCCCCGCTTCCATAGAGGCCCTTTGGGCACTTGGTACGATCGGAATCGAGGTCGATAAATAGCAAGTAATGCATGTATTTAATGGCATGCGCTCCTCTTGAAAGATGACGGACTTCTGCAAAAATGACGTCACTTATTTGCCAACGTTGGCAATTAATGCCATGTCATTTGACTGGAACTTTGGGGAGTAAAAGTTCGTTTTTAAGGGAGATCCATAACTCGCAGCAGAGGAGGAGGGCAGGGATACACGGGTGGGCGCAGAAGAGGAGAAATGCAGGGATACAAGAGTGGGCGCAGCATAGGAGGAGGGCAGGGATACCGACAAGGGTGGGCGCAGCAGAGGAGGAAGGCAGGGATACAAGGGTGGGCGCAGCAGAGGAGGAGGGCAGGGCTACAAGAGTGGGCGCAGCAGAGGAAGAGGGCAGGTATACAAGGGTGGGCGCAGCAGAGGAGGAGGGCAGGGATATAAGGGTGGGAGCAGCAGAGGAGGAGGGCAGCGATACAAGGGTGGGCGCAGCAGAGGAGAAATGCAGGGATACAAGGGTGGGCGTAGCATAGGTGGAGGTCAGGGAAACAAGGGTGGGCCCAGCAGCGGAGGAGGGCAGGGATACAAGGGTGAACGCAACAGAGGAGAAGGGCATGGATACAAGGGTTGGCGCAGCAGAGGAGAAGGGCAGGGATACAAGGGTGGGCGCAGCAGAGGAGGAGGGCAGGGATACAAGGGTGGGCGCAGCAGAGGAGGAGGGCAGGGATACAAGGATGGGTGTATGTGGGTCGTCGAGTACTGGTGGAAGCTGCGCATGCATGCCATATGTTGCTCAAAACGGTGGGATGCTGTGTTCGCTGGCTCAATGCTGTGCATGTGGGCTGAAACTGCACACCAAATGCAGTGAATGCTCTTGAAGTAGGCGAAGGTTCAGGCACGTTTTATACCAGTAAAAGGCAGGACCTGCATCTTTAGATAGTCGCACCTCATCAGGATGGGCTGCAGCAGCGATTTGTCCACCCTCGCCTGCAACACCCCCGCTTCCATAGAGACCCTTTGGGCACTTGGTACGATCGGAATCGAGGACGATAAATAGCAAGTAATGCATGTATTTAATGGCATGCGCTCCTCTTGAAAGATGACGGAATTATGCAAAAATGACGTCACTTATTTGCCAACGTTGGCAAGTAATGCCATGTCATTTGAATGAAACGTTGGAGAGTAAAAGTACGTTTTTAAGGGAGATCGATACCTCGCAGCAGAGGAGGAGGGCAGGGATACAAGGGTGGGCGCAGCAGAGGAGAAGGGCAGGGATACAAGGGTGGGCGCAGCAGAGGAGGAGGGCAGGGATGCAAGGGTGGGCGCAGCAGAGGAGAGGGGGGCAGGGATACCGACAAGGGTGGGCGCAGCAGAGGAGGAGGGCATGGATACAAGGGTGGGAGCAGCAGTGGAGGAGGGCAGCGATACAAGGGTGGGCGCAGGAGAGGAGGAGGACAGGGATACAAGGGTGGGCGCAGCAGAGGAGGAGGGCATGGATACAAGGGTGGGCGCAACAGTGGAGGAGGGCAGCGATACAAGGGTGGGCGCAGCAGAGGCGGAGGGCAGGAATACAAGGGTGGGCGCAGCAGAGGAGGAGGGCAGGGATACAAGGGTGGGCGCAGCAGATGAGGGGGGCAGGGGTGCAAGGGTGGGCGCAGCAGAGGAGGAGGGCATGGATACAAGGGTGGGCGCAACAGTGGAGGAGGGCAGCGATACAAGGGTGGGCGCAGCAGAGGCGGAGGGCAGGAATACAAGGGTGGGCGCAACAGAGGAGGAGGGCAGGGATACAAGGGTGGGCGCAGCAGATGAGGGGGGCAGGGGTGCAAGGGTGGGCGCAGCAGAGGAGGAGGGCAGGGATACAAGTGTGAGCGCAGCAGAGGAGGAGGGCAGGGATACAAGGGTGGGCGCAGCAGAGGAGGAGGGCAGGGATACAAGGGTGGGCGCAGCAGAGGAGGAGGGCAGGGATACAAGTGTGAGCGCAGCAGAGGAGGAGGGCAGGGATACAAGTGGGTGGGCGCAGCAGAGGACGAGGGCAGGGATACAAGGGTGGGCGCATCGGAGGAGTAGGGCAGGGATACAAGGGTGGGCGCAGCAGAGGAGGAAGGCAGGGATACAAGGGTGGGCGCAGCAGAGGAGGAGGGCAGCGATACAAGGGTGGGCGCAGGAGAGGAGGAGGGTAGGGATACAAGGGTGGGCGCAGCAGAGGAGGTTGGCAGGGATACAAGGGTGGGCGCAACAGTGGAGGAGGGCAGCGATACAAGGGTGGGCGCAGCAGAGGAGAAATGCAGGGATACAAGGGTGGGCGCAGCAGAGGAGTAGGGCAGGGATACAAGGGTGGGCGCAACAGAGGAGTAGGGCGGGGATAAAAGGGTGGGCGCAGCAGAGGAGGAGGGCAGAGATACAAGGGTGGGCGGAGCAGAGGAGGAGGGCAGGGATACAAGGGTGGGCGCAGCAGAGGAGGAGGGCAGGGATACAAGGGTGGGCGCAACAGAGGAGAAGGGCAGGGATACAAGGGTGGGCGCAGCAGAGGGGGAGGGCAGGGATACAAGGGTGGGTGTATGTGGGTCGTCGAGTACTGGTGGAAGTTGCGCATGCATGCAAGATGTTGCTCAAAACGGTGGGGTGCTGTGTTCGCTGGCTCAATGATGTGCATGTGGGCTGAAACTGCACACCAAATGCAGTGAATGCTCTTGAAGTAGGCGAAGGTTCAGGCACGCTTCATACCAGTAAAAGGCAGGACCTGCAGCTTTAGATAGTCGCACCTCATCAGGATGGGCTGCAGCAGCAATTTGTCCACCCTCGCCTGCAACACCCCCGCTTCCATAGAGGCCCTTTGGGCACTTGGTACGATCGGAATCGAGGACGATAAATAGCAAGTTATGCATGTATTTAATGGCATGCGCTCCTCTTGAAAGATGACGGACTTCTGCAAAAACGACTTCACTTATTTGCCAACGTTGGCAAGTAATGCCATGTCATTTGAATGAAACGTTGGAGAGTAAAAGTACGTTTTTAAGGGAGATCGATACCTCGCATCAGAGGAGGAGGGCAGGGATACAAGGGTGGGCGCAGCAGAAGTGGAGGGCAGGGATACAAGGGTGGGCGCAGCATAGGAGGAGGGCAGGGATACAAGGGTGGGCGCAGCAGAGGAGGAGGGCAGGGATATTGTAAGGGTGGACGCAGCAGAGGAGGAGGGCAGGGATACAAGGGTGGGTGTATGTGGTTCGTCGAGTACTGGTGGAAGCTGCGCATGCATGTCAAATGTTGCTCAAAACGGTGGGGTGCTGTGTTCGCTGGCTCAATGCTGTGCCTGTGGGCTGAAACTGCACACCAAAATGCAGTGAATGCTCTTGAAGTAGGCGAAGGTTCAGGCATGCTTCATACCAGTCAAAGGCAGGACCTGCAGCTTTAGATAGTCGCACCTCATCAGGATGGGCTGCAGCAGCGATTTGTCCACCCTCGCTTGCAACACCCCCGCTTCCATAGAGGCCCTTTGGGCACTTGGTACGATCGGAATCGAGGACGATAAATAGCAAGTTATGCATGTATTTAATGGCATGCGCTCCTCTTGAAAGATGACGGAATTATGCAAAAATGACGTCACTTATTTGCCAACGTTGGCAAGTAATGCCATGTCATTTGAATGAAACGTTGGAGAGTAAAAGTACGTTTTTAAGGGAGATCGATACCTCGCATCAGAGGAGGAGGGCAGGGATACAAGGGTGGGCGCAGCAGAGGAGGAGGGCAGGGATACAAGGGTGGGCGCAGCATAGGAGGAGGGCAGGGATGCAAGGGTGGGCGCAGCAGAGGAGGAGGGCAGGGATACCGACAAGGGTGGGCGCAGCAGAGGAGGAGGGCATGGATACAAGGGTGGGCGCAGCAGAGGAGGAGGGCAGCGATACAAGGGTGGGCGTAGGAGAGGAGGAGGGTAGGGATACAAGGGTGGGCGCAGCAGAGGGGGAGGGCAGGGATACAAGGGTGGGTGTATGTGGGTCGTCGAGTACTGGTGGAAGTTGCGCATGCATGCAAGATGTTGCTCAAAACGGTGGGGTGCTGTGTTCGCTGGCTCAATGATGTGCATGTGGGCTGAAACTGCACACCAAATGCAGTGAATGCTCTTGAAGTAGGCGAAGGTTCAGGCACGCTTCATACCAGTAAAAGGCAGGACCTGCAGCTTTAGATAGTCGCACCTCATCAGGATGGGCTGCAGCAGCAATTTGTCCACCCTCGCCTGCAACACCCCCGCTTCCATAGAGGCCCTTTGGGCACTTGGTACGATCGGAATCGAGGACGATAAAAAGCAAGTAATGCATGTATTTAATGGCATGCGCTCCTCTTGAAAGATGAAGGACTTCTGCAAAAACGACTTCACTTATTTGCCAACGTTGGCAAGTAATGCCATGTCATTTGAATGAAACGTTGGAGAGTAAAAGTACGTTTTTAAGGGAGATCGATACCTCGCATCAGAGGAGGAGGGCAGGGATACAAGGGTGGGCGCAGCAGAGGAGGAGGGCAGGGATACAAGGGTGGGCGCAGCAGAGGAGGAGGGCAGGGATACAAGGGTGGGTGTATGTGGGTCGTCGAGTACTGGTGGAAGCTGCGCATGCATGCAATATGTTGCTCAAAACGGTGGGATGCTGTGTTCGCTGGCTCAATGATGTGCATGTGGGCTGAAACTGCACACCAAAATGCAGTGAATGCTCTTGAAGTAGGCGAAGGTTCAGGCACGCTTCATACCAGGCAAAGGCAGGACCTGCAGCTTTAGATAGTTGCACCTCATCAGGATGGGCTGCAGCAGCGATTTGTCCACCCTCGCCTGCAACACCCCCGCTTCCATAGAGGCCCTTTGGGCACTTGGTACGATCGGAATCGAGGTCGATAAATAGCAAGTAATGCATGTATTTAATGGCATGCGCTCCTCTTGAAAGATGACGGACTTCTGCAAAAATGACGTCACTTATTTGCCAACGTTGGCAATTAATGCCATGTCATTTGACTGGAACTTTGGGGAGTAAGAGTTCGTTTTTAAGGGAGATCCATAACTCGCAGCAGAGGAGGAGGGCAGGGATACACGGGTGGGCGCAGAAGAGGAGAAATGCAGGGATACAAGAGTGGGCGCAGCATAGGAGGAGGGCAGGGATACCGACAAGGGTGGGCGCAGCAGAGGAGGAAGGCAGGGATACAAGGGTGGGCGCAGCAGAGGAGGAGGGCAGGGCTACAAGGGTGGGCGCAGCAGAGGAAGAGGGCAGGTATACAAGGGTGGGCGCAGCAGAGGAGGAGGGCAGGGATATAAGGGTGGGAGCAGCAGAGGAGGAGGGCAGCGATACAAGGGTGGGCGCAGCAGAGGAGAAATGCAGGGATACAAGGGTGGGCGTAGCATAGGTGGAGGTCAGGGAAACAAGGGTGGGCCCAGCAGCGGAGGAGGGCAGGGATACAAGGGTGAACGCAACAGAGGAGAAGGGCATGGATACAAGGGTTGGCGCAGCAGAGGAGAAGGGCAGGGATACAAGGGTGGGCGCAGCAGAGGAGGAGGGCAGGGATACAAGGGTGGGCGCAGCAGAGGAGGAGGGCAGGGATACAAGGATGGGTGTATGTGGGTCGTCGAGTACTGGTGGAAGCTGCGCATGCATGCCATATGTTGCTCAAAACGGTGGGATGCTGTGTTCGCTGGCTCAATGCTGTGCATGTGGGCTGAAACTGCACACCAAATGCAGTGAATGCTCTTGAAGTAGGCGAAGGTTCAGGCACGTTTTATACCAGTAAAAGGCAGGACCTGCATCTTTAGATAGTCGCACCTCATCAGGATGGGCTGCAGCAGCGATTTGTCCACCCTCGCCTGCAACACCCCCGCTTCCATAGAGACCCTTTGGGCACTTGGTACGATCGGAATCGAGGACGATAAATAGCAAGTAATGCATGTATTTAATGGCATGCGCTCCTCTTGAAAGATGACGGAATTATGCAAAAATGACGTCACTTATTTGCCAACGTTGGCAAGTAATGCCATGTCATTTGAATGAAACGTTGGAGAGTAAAAGTACGTTTTTAAGGGAGATCGATACCTCGCAGCAGAGGAGGAGGGCAGGGATACAAGGGTGGGCGCAGCAGAGGAGAAGGGCAGGGATACAAGGGTGGGCGCAGCAGAGGAGGAGGGCAGGGATGCAAGGGTGGGCGCAGCAGAGGAGAGGGGGGCAGGGATACCGACAAGGGTGGGCGCAGCAGAGGAGGAGGGCATGGATACAAGGGTGGGAGCAGCAGTGGAGGAGGGCAGCGATACAAGGGTGGGCGCAGGAGAGGAGGAGGACAGGGATACAAGGGTGGGCGCAGCAGAGGAGGAGGGCATGGATACAAGGGTGGGCGCAACAGTGGAGGAGGGCAGCGATACAAGGGTGGGCGCAGCAGAGGAGGAGGGCAGGGATACAAGGGTGGGCGCAGCAGAGGAGGAGGGCAGGGATACAAGGGTGGGCGCAGCAGATGAGGGGGGCAGGGGTGCAAGGGTGGGCGCAGCAGAGGAGGAGGGCAGGGATACAAGGGTGGGCGCAGCAGAAGTGGAGGGCAGGGATACAAGGGTGGGCGCAGCATAGGAGGAGGGCAGGGATACAAGGGTGGGCGCAGCAGAGGAGGAGGGCAGGGATACTGTAAGGGTGGACGCAGCAGAGGAGGAGGGCAGGGATACAAGGATGGGTGTATGTGGGTCGTCGAGTACTGGTGGAAGCTGCGCATGCATGTCAAATGTTGCTCAAAGCGGTGGGGTGCTGTGTTCGCTGGCTCAATGCTGTGCCTGTGGGCTGAAACTGCACACCAAAATGCAGTGAGTGCTCTTGAAGTAGGCGAAGGTTCAGGCATGCTTCATACCAGTAAAAGGCAGGACCTGCAGCTTTAGATAGTCGCACCTCATCAGGATGGGCTGCAGCAGCAATTTGTCCACCCTCGCCTGCAACACCCCCGCTTCCATATAAGCCCTTTGGGCACTTGGTACGATCGGAATCGAGGACGACACAAAGCAAGGAATGCATGTATTTAATGGCATGCGCTCCTCTTGAAAGATGACGGACTTCTGCAAAAATGACTTTACTTATTTGCCAACGTTGGCAAGTAATGCCATGTCATTTGAATGAAACGTTGGAGAGTAAAAGTACGTTTTTAAGGGAGATCGATACCTCGCATCAGAGGAGGAGGGCAGGGATACAAGGGTGGGCGCAGCAGAGGAGGAGGGCAGGGATACAAGGGTGGGCGCAGCAGAGGAGGAGGGCAGGGATACAAGGGTGGGTGTATGTGGGTCGTCGAGTACTGGTGGAAGCTGCGCATGCATGCAATATGTTGCTCAAAACGGTGGGATGCTGTGTTCGCTGGCTCAATGATGTGCATGTGGGCTGAAACTGCACACCAAAATGCAGTGAATGCTCTTGAAGTAGGCGAAGGTTCAGGCACGCTTCATACCAGTCAAAGGCAGGACCTGCAGCTTTAGATAGTTGCACCTCATCAGGATGGGCTGCAGCAGCGATTTGTCCACCCTCGCCTGCAACACCCCCGCTTCCATAGAGGCCCTTTGGGCACTTGGTACGATCGGAATCGAGGTCGATAAATAGCAAGTAATGCATGTATTTAATGGCATGCGCTCCTCTTGAAAGATGACGGACTTCTGCAAAAATGACGTCACTTATTTGCCAACGTTGGCAATTAATGCCATGTCATTTGACTGGAACTTTGGAGAGTAAAAGTTCGTTTTTAAGGGAGATCCATAACTCGCAGCAGAGGAGGAGGGCAGGGATGCACGGGTGGGCGCAGAAGAGGAGAAATGCAGGGATACAAGAGTGGGCGCAGCATAGGAGGAGGGCAGGGATACCGACAAGGGTGGGCGCAGCAGAGGAGGAAGGCAGGGATACAAGGGTGGGCGCAGCAGAGGAGGAGGGCAGGGCTACAAGGGTGGGCGCAGCAGAGGAAGAGGGCAGGTATACAAGGGTGGGCGCAGCAGAGGAGGAGGGCAGGGATATAAGGGTGGGAGCAGCAGAGGAGGAGGGCAGCGATACAAGGGTGGGCGCAGCAGAGGAGAAATGCAGGGATACAAGGGTGGGCGTAGCATAGGTGGAGGTCAGGGAAACAAGGGTGGGCCCAGCAGAGGAGGAGGGCAGGGATACAAGGGAGAACGCAACAGAGGAGAAGGGCAGGGATACAAGGGTTGGCGCAGCAGAGGAGAAGGGCAGGGATACAAGGGTGGGCGCAGCAGAGGAGGAGGGCAGGGATACAAGGGTGGGCGCAGCAGAGGAGGAGGGCAGGGATACAAGGATGGGTGTATGTGGGTCGTCGAGTACTGGTGGAAGCTGCGCATGCATGCCATATGTTGCTCAAAACGGTGGGGTGCTGTGTTCGCTGGCTCAATGCTGTGCATGTGGGCTGAAACTGCACACCAAATGCAGTGAATGCTCTTGAAGTAGGCGAAGGTTCAGGCACGTTTTATACCAGTAAAAGGCAGGACCTGCATCTTTAGATAGTCGCACCTCATCAGGATGGGCTGCAGCAGCGATTTGTCCACCCTCGCCTGCAACACCCCCGCTTCCATAGAGACCCTTTGGGCACTTGGTACGATCGGAATCGAGGACGATAAATAGCAAGTAATGCATGTATTTAATGGCATGCGCTCCTCTTGAAAGATGACGGAATTATGCAAAAATGACGTCACTTATTTGCCAACGTTGGCAAGTAATGCCATGTCATTTGAATGAAACGTTGGAGAGTAAAAGTACGTTTTTAAGGGAGATCGATACCTCGCAGCAGAGGAGGAGGGCAGGGATACAAGGGTGTGCGCAGCAGAGGAGAAGGGCAGGGATACAAGGGTGGGCGCAGCAGAGGAGGAGGGCAGGGATGCAAGGGTGGGCGCAGCAGAGGAGAGGGGGGCAGGGATACCGACAAGGGTGGGCGCAGCAGAGGAGGAGGGCATGGATACAAGGGTGGGAGCAGCAGTGGAGGAGGGCAGCGATACAAGGGTGGGCGCAGGAGAGGAGGAGGACAGGGATACAAGGGTGGGCGCAGCAGAGGAGGAGGGCATGGATACAAGGGTGGGCGCAACAGTGGAGGAGGGCAGCGATACAAGGGTGGGCGCAGCAGAGGAGGAGGGCAGGGATACAAGGGTGGGCGCAGCAGAGGAGGAGGGCAGGGATACAAGGGTGGGCGCAGCAGATGAGGGGGGCAGGGGTGCAAGGGTGGGCGCAGCAGAGGAGGAGGGCAGGGATACAAGGGTGGGCGCAGCAGAGGACGAGGGCAGGGATACAAGGGTGGGCGCATCGGAGGAGTAGGGCAGGGATACAAGGGTGGGCGCAACAGGGGAGAAGGGCAGGGATACAAGAGTGGGCGCAGCAGAGGGGGAGGGCAGGGATACAAGGGTGGGTGTATGTGGGTCGTCGAGTACTGGTGGAAGGTGCGCATGCATGCAAGATGTTGCTCAAAACGGTGGGGTGCTGTGTTCGCTGGCTCAATGCTGTGCATGTGGGCTGAAACTGCACACCAAATGCAGTGAATGCTCTTGAAGTAGGCGAAGGTTCAGGCACGCTTCATACCAGTCAAAGGCAGGACCTGCAGCTTTAGATAGTCGCACCTCATCAGGATGGGCTGCAGCAGCGATGTGTCCACCCTCGCTTGCAACACCCCCGCTTCCATAGAGGCCCTTTGGGCACTTGGTACGATCGGAATCGAGGACGATAAATAGCAAGTTATGCATGTATTTAATGGCATGCGCTCCTCTTGAAAGATGACGGAATTATGCAAAAACGACGTCACTTATTTGCCAACGTTGGCAAGTAATGCCATGTCATTTGAATGAAACGTTGGAGAGTAAAAGTACGTTTTTAAGGGAGATCGATACCTCGCATCAGAGGAGGAGGGCAGGGATACAAGGGTGGGCGCAGCAGAGGAGGAGGGCAGGGATACAAGGGTGGGCGCAGCATAGGAGGAGGACAGGGATGCAAGGGTGGGCGCAGCAGAGGAGGAGGGCAGGGATACCGACAAGGGTGGGCGCAGCAGAGGAGGAGGGCATGGATACAAGGGTGGGCGCAGCAGAGGAGGAGGGCAGCGATACAAGGGTGGGCGCAGGAGAGGAGGAGGGTAGGGATACAAGGGTGAGCGCAGCAGAGGAGGTTGGCAGGGATACAAGGGTGGGCGCAACAGTGGAGGAGGGCAGCGATACAAGGGTGGGCGCAGCAGAGGAGAAATGCAGGGATACAAGGGTGGGCGCAGCAGAGGAGTAGGGCAGGGATACACGGGTGGGCGCAACAGAGGAGTAGGGCGGGGATAAAAGGGTGGGCGCAGCAGAGGAGGAGGGCAGAGATACAAGGGTGGGCGGAGCAGAGGAGGAGGGCAGGGATACAAGGGTGGGCGCAGCAGAGGAGGAGGGCAGGGATACAAGGGTGGGCGCAACAGAGGAGAAGGGCAGGGATACAAGGGTGGGCGCAGCAGAGGGGGAGGGCAGGGATACAAGGGTGGGTGTATGTGGGTCGTCGAGTACTGGTGGAAGTTGCGCATGCATGCAAGATGTTGCTCAAAACGGTGGGGTGCTGTGTTCGCTGGCTCAATGATGTGCATGTGGGCTGAAACTGCACACCAAATGCAGTGAATGCTCTTGAAGTAGGCGAAGGTTCAGGCACGCTTCATACCAGTAAAAGGCAGGACCTGCAGCTTTAGATAGTCGCACCTCATCAGGATGGGCTGCAGCAGTAATTTGTCCACCCTCGCCTGCAACACCCCCGCTTCCATAGAGGCCCTTTGGGCACTTGGTACGATCGGAATCGAGGACGATAAAAAGCAAGTAATGCATGTATTTAATGGCATGCGCTCCTCTTGAAAGATGACGGACTTCTGCAAAAACGACTTCACTTATTTGCCAACGTTGGCAAGTAATGCCATGTCATTTGAATGAAACGTTGGAGAGTAAAAGTACGTTTTTAAGGGAGATCGATACCTCGCATCAGAGGAGGAGGGCAGGGATACAAGGGTGGGCGCAGCAGAAGTGGAGGGCAGGGATACAAGGGTGGGCGCAGCATAGGAGGAGGGCAGGGATACAAGGGTGGGCGCAGCAGAGGAGGAGGGCAGGGATATTGTAAGGGTGGACGCAGCAGAGGAGGAGGGCAGGGCTACAAGGGTGGGTGTATGTGGTTCGTCGAGTACTGGTGGAAGCTGCGCATGCATGTCAAATGTTGCTCAAAACGGTGGGGTGCTGTGTTCGCTGGCTCAATGCTGTGCCTGTGGGCTGAAACTGCACACCAAAATGCAGTGAATGCTCTTGAAGTAGGCGAAGGTTCAGGCATGCTTCATACCAGTAAAAGGCAGGACCTGCAGCTTTAGATAGTCGCACCTCATCAGGATGGGCTGCAGCAGCGATTTGTCCACCCTCGCCTGCAACACCCCCGCTTCCATAGAAGCCCTTTGGGCACTTGGTACGATCGGAATCGAGGACGACAAAAAGCAAGTAATGCATGTATTTAATGGCATGCGCTCCTCTTGAAAGATGACGGACTTCTGCAAAAACGACTTCACTTATTTGCCAACGTTGGCATGTAATGCCATGTCATTTGAATGAAACGTTGGAGAGTAAAAGTACGTTTTTAAGGGAGATCGATACCTCGCATCAGAGGAGGAGGGCAGGGATACAAGGGTGGGCGCAGCAGAGGAGGAGGGCAGGGATACACGGGTGGGCGCAGCAGAGGAGGAGGGCAGGGATACAAGGGTGGGTGTATGTGGGTCGTCGAGTACTGGTGGAAGCTGCGCATGCATGCAATATGTTGCTCAAAACGGTGGGATGCTGTGTTCGCTGGCTCAATGATGTGCATGTGGGCTGAAACTGCACACCAAAATGCAGTGAATGCTCTTGAAGTAGGCGAAGGTTCAGGCACGCTTCATACCAGTCAAAGGCAGGACCTGCAGCTTTAGATAGTTGCACCTCATCAGGATGGGCTGCAGCAGCGATTTGTCCACCCTCGCCTGCAACACCCCCGCTTCCATAGAGGCCCTTTGGGCACTTGGTACGATCGGAATCGAGGTCGATAAATAGCAAGTAATGCATGTATTTAATGGCATGCGCTCCTCTTGAAAGATGACGGACTTCTGCAAAAATGGCGACACTTATTTGCCAACGTTGGCAATTAATGCCATGTCATTTGACTGGAACTTTGGAGAGTAAAAGTTCGTTTTTAAGGGAGATCCATAACTCGCAGCAGAGGAGGAGGGCAGGGATACACGGGTGGGCGCAGAAGAGGAGAAATGCAGGGATACAAGAGTGGGCGCAGCATAGGAGGAGGGCAGGGATACCGACAAGGGTGGGCGCAGCAGAGGAGGAAGGCAGGGATACAAGGGTGGGCGCAGCAGAGGAGGAGGGCAGGGCTACAAGGGTGGGCGCAGCAGAGGAAGAGGGCAGGTATACAAGGGTGGGCGCAGCAGAGGAGGAGGGCAGGGATATAAGGGTGGGAGCAGCAGAGGAGGAGGGCAGCGATACAAGGGTGGGCGCAGCAGAGGAGAAATGCAGGGATACAAGGGTGGGCGTAGCATAGGTGGAGGTCAGGGAAACAAGGGTGGGCCCAGCAGAGGAGGAGGGCAGGGATACAAGGGTGAACGCAACAGAGGAGAAGGGCAGGGATACAAGGGTTGGCGCAGCAGAGGAGAAGGGCAGGGATACAAGGGTGGGCGCAGCAGAGGAGGAGGGCAGGGATACAAGGGTGGGCGCAGCAGAGGAGGAGGGCAGGGATACAAGGATGGGTGTATGTGGGTCGTCGAGTACTGGTGGAAGCTGCGCATGCATGCCATATGTTGCTCAAAACGGTGGGATGCTGTGTTCGCTGGCTCAATGCTGTGCATGTGGGCTGAAACTGCACACCAAATGCAGTGAATGCTCTTGAAGTAGGCGAAGGTTCAGGCACGTTTTATACCAGTAAAAGGCAGGACCTGCATCTTTAGATAGTCGCACCTCATCAGGATGGGCTGCAGCAGCAATTTGTCCACCCTCGCCTGCAACACCCCCGCTTCCATAGAGACCCTTTGGGCACTTGGTACGATCGGAATCGAGGACGATAAATAGCAAGTAATACATGTATTTAATGGCATGCGCTCCTCTTGAAAGATGACGGAATTATGCAAAAATGACGTCACTTATTTGCCAACGTTGGCAAGTAATGCCATGTCATTTGAATGAAACGTTGGAGAGTAAAAGTACGTTTTTAAGGGAGATCGATACCTCGCAGCAGAGGAGGAGGGCAGGGATACAAGGGTGTGCGCAGCAGAGGAGAAGGGCAGGGATACAAGGGTGGGCGCAGCAGAGGAGGAGGGCAGGGATGCAAGGGTGGGCGCAGCAGAGGAGAGGGGGGCAGGGATACCGACAAGGGTGGGCGCAGCAGAGGAGGAGGGCATGGATACAAGGGTGGGAGCAGCAGTGGAGGAGGGCAGCGATACAAGGGTGGGCGCAGGAGAGGAGGAGGACAGGGATACAAGGGTGGGCGCAGCAGAGGAGGAGGGCATGGATACAAGGGTGGGCGCAACAGTGGAGGAGGGCAGCGATACAAGGGTGGGCGCAGCAGAGGAGGAGGGCAGGGATACAAGGGTGGGCGCAGCAGAGGAGGAGGGCGGGGATACAAGGGTGGGCGCAGCAAATGAGGGGGGCAGGGGTGCAAGGGTGGGCGCAGCAGAGGAGGAGGGCAGGGATACAAGGGTGGGCGCAGCAGAGGACGAGGGCAGGGATACAAGGGTGGGCGCATCGGAGGAGTAGGGCAGGGATACAAGGGTGGGCGCAACAGGGGAGAAGGGCAGGGATACAAGAGTGGGCGCAGCAGAGGGGGAGGGCATGGATACAAGGGTGGGTGTATGTGGGTCGTCGAGTACTGGTGGAAGTTGCGCATGCATGCAAGATGTTGCTCAAAACGGTGGGGTGCTGTGTTCGCTGGCTCAATGCTGTGCATGTGGGCTGAAACTGCACACCAAATGCAGTGAATGCTCTTGAAGTAGGCGAAGGTTCAGGCACGCTTCATACCAGTCAAAGGCAGGACCTGCAGCTTTAGATAGTCGCACCTCATCAGGATGGGCTGCAGCAGCGATTTGTCCACCCTCGCTTGCAACACCCCCGCTTCCATAGAGGCCCTTTGGGCACTTGGTACGATCGGAATCGAGGACGATAAATAGCAAGTTATGCATGTATTTAATGGCATGCGCTCCTCTTGAAAGATGACGGAATTATGCAAAAATGACGTCACTTATTTGCCAACGTTGGCAAGTAATGCCATGTCATTTGAATGAAACGTTGGAGAGTAAAAGTACGTTTTTAAGGGAGATCGATACCTCGCATCAGAGGAGGAGGGCAGGGATACAAGGGTGGGCGCAGCAGAGGAGGAGGGCAGGGATACAAGGGTGGGCGCAGCATAGGAGGAGGACAGGGATGCAAGGGTGGGCGCAGCAGAGGAGGAGGGCAGGGATACCGACAAGGGTGGGCGCAGCAGAGGAGGAGGGCATGGATACAAGGGTGGGCGCAGCAGAGGAGGAGGGCAGCGATACAAGGGTGGGCGCAGGAGAGGAGGAGGGTAGGGATACAAGGGTGGGCGCAGCAGAGGAGGTTGGCAGGGATACAAGGGTGGGCGCAACAGTGGAGGAGGGCAGCGATACAAGGGTGGGCGCAGCAGAGGAGAAATGCAGGGATACAAGGGTGGGCGCAGCAGAGGAGTAGGGCAGGGATACAAGGGTGGGCGCAACAGAGGAGTAGGGCGGGGATAAAAGGGTGGGCGCAGCAGAGGAGGAGGGCAGAGATACAAGGGTGGGCGGAGCAGAGGAGGAGGGCAGGGATACAAGGGTGGGCGCAGCAGAGGAGGAGGGCAGGGATACAAGGGTGGGCGCAACAGAGGAGAAGGGCAGGGATACAAGGGTGGGCGCAGCAGAGGGGGAGGGCAGGGATACAAGGGTGGGTGTATGTGGGTCGTCGAGTACTGGTGGAAGTTGCGCATGCATGCAAGATGTTGCTCAAAACGGTGGGGTGCTGTGTTCGCTGGCTCAATGATGTGCATGTGGGCTGAAACTGCACACCAAATGCAGTGAATGCTCTTGAAGTAGGCGAAGGTTCAGGCACGCTTCATACCAGTAAAAGGCAGGACCTGCAGCTTTAGATAGCCGCACCTCATCAGGATGGGCTGCAGCAGCAATTTGTCCACCCTCGCCTGCAACACCCCCGCTTCCATAGAGGCCCTTTGGGCACTTGGTACGATCGGAATCGAGGACGATAAAAAGCAAGTAATGCATGTATTTAATGGCATGCGCTCCTCTTGAAAGATGACGGACTTCTGCAAAAACGACTTCACTTATTTGCCAACGTTGGCAAGTAATGCCATGTCATTTGAATGAAACGTTGGAGAGTAAAAGTACGTTTTTAAGGGAGATCGATACCTCGCATCGGAGGAGGAGGGCAGGGATACAAGGGTGGGCGCAGCAGAAGTGGAGGGCAGGGATACAAGGGTGGGCGCAGCAGAGGAGGAGGGCAGGGATATTGTAAGGGTGGACGCAGCAGAGGAGGAGGGCAGGGATACAAGGGTGGGTGTATGTGGTTCGTCGAGTACTGGTGGAAGCTGCGCATGCATGTCAAATGTTGCTCAAAACGGTGGGGTGCTGTGTTCGCTGGCTCAATGCTGTGCCTGTGGGCTGAAACTGCACACCAAAATGCAGTGAATGCTCTTGAAGTAGGCGAAGGTTCAGGCATGCTTCATACCAGTAAAAGGCAGGACCTGCAGCTTTAGATAGTCGCACCTCATCAGGATGGGCTGCAGCAGCGATTTGTACACCCTCGCCTGCAACACCCCCGCTTCCATAGAAGCCCTTTGGGCACTTGGTACGATCGGAATCGAGGACGACACAAAGCAAGTAATGCATGTATTTAATGGCATGCGCTCCTCTTGAAAGATGACGGACTTCTGCAAAAATGACTTCACTTATTTGCCAACGTTGGCAAGTAATGCCATGTCATTTGAATGAAACGTTGGAGAGTAAAAGTACGTTTTTAAGGGAGATCGATACCTCGCAGCAGAGGAGGAGGGCAGGGATACAAGGGTGTGCGCAGCAGAGGAGAAGGGCAGGGATACAAGGGTGGGCGCAGCAGAGGAGGAGGGCAGGGATGCAAGGGTGGGCGCAGCAGAGGAGAGGGGGGCAGGGATACCGACAAGGGTGGGCGCAGCAGAGGAGGAGGGCATGGATACAAGGGTGGGAGCAGCAGTGGAGGAGGGCAGCGATACAAGGGTGGGCGCAGGAGAGGAGGAGGACAGGGATACAAGGGTGGGCGCAGCAGAGGAGGAGGGCATGGATACAAGGGTGGGCGCAACAGTGGAGGAGGGCAGCGATACAAGGGTGGGCGCAGCAGAGGAGGAGGGCAGGGATACAAGGGTGGGCGCAGCAGAGGAGGAGGGCAGGGATACAAGGGTGGGCGCAGCAGATGATGGGGGCAGGGGTGCAAGGGTGGGCGCAGCAGAGGAGGAGGGCAGGGATACAAGGGTGGGCGCAGCAGAGGACGAGGGCAGGGATACAAGGGTGGGCGCATCGGAGGAGTAGGGCAGGGATACAAGGGTGGGCGCAACAGGGGAGAAGGGCAGGGATACAAGAGTGGGCGCAGCAGAGGGGGAGGGCAGGGATACAAGGGTGGGTGTATGTGGGTCGTCGAGTACTGGTGGAAGGTGCGCATGCATGCAAGATGTTGCTCAAAACGGTGGGGTGCTGTGTTCGCTGGCTCAATGCTGTGCATGTGGGCTGAAACTGCACACCAAATGCAGTGAATGCTCTTGAAGTAGGCGAAGGTTCAGGCACGCTTCATACCAGTCAAAGGCAGGACCTGCAGCTTTAGATAGTCGCACCTCATCAGGATGGGCTGCAGCAGCGATTTGTCCACCCTCGCTTGCAACACCCCCGCTTCCATAGAGGCCCTTTGGGCACTTGGTACGATCGGAATCGAGGACGATAAATAGCAAGTTATGCATGTATTTAATGGCATGCGCTCCTCTTGAAAGATGACGGAATTATGCAAAAATGACGTCACTTATTTGCCAACGTTGGCAAGTAATGCCATGTCATTTGAATGAAACGTTGGAGAGTAAAAGTACGTTTTTAAGGGAGATCGATACCTCGCATCAGAGGAGGAGGGCAGGGATACAAGGGTGGGCGCAGCAGAGGAGGAGGGCAGGGATACAAGGGTGGGCGCAGCATAGGAGGAGGACAGGGATGCAAGGGTGGGCGCAGCAGAGGAGGAGGGCGGGGATACCGACAAGGGTGGGCGCAGCAGAGGAGGAGGGCATGGATACAAGGGTGGGCGCAGCAGAGGAGGAGGGCAGCGATACAAGGGTGGGCGCAGGAGAGGAGGAGGGTAGGGATACAAGGGTGGGCGCAGCAGAGGAGGTTGGCAGGGATACAAGGGTGGGCGCAACAGTGGAGGAGGGCAGCGATACAAGGGTGGGCGCAGCAGAGGAGAAATGCAGGGATACAAGGGTGGGCGCAGCAGAGGAGTAGGGCAGGGATACAAGGGTGGGCGCAACAGAGGAGTAGGGCGGGGATAAAAGGGTGGGCGCAGCAGAGGAGGAGGGCAGAGATACAAGGGTGGGCGGAGCAGAGGAGGAGGGCAGGGATACAAGGGTGGGCGCAGCAGAGGAGGAGGGCAGGGATACAAGGGTGGGCGCAACAGAGGAGAAGGGCAGGGATACAAGGGTGGGCGCAGCAGAGGGGGAGGGCAGGGATACAAGGGTGGGTGTATGTGGGTCGTCGAGTACTGGTGGAAGTTGCGCATGCATGCAAGATGTTGCTCAAAACGGTGGGGTGCTGTGTTCGCTGGCTCAATGCTGTGCCTGTGGGCTGAAACTGCACACCAAAATGCAGTGAATGCTCTTGAAGTAGGCGAAGGTTCAGGCATGCTTCATACCAGTAAAAGGCAGGACCTGCAGCTTTAGATAGTCGCACCTCATCAGGATGGGCTGCAGCAGCGATTTGTCCACCCTCGCTTGCAACACCCCCGCTTCCATAGAGGCCCTTTGGGCACTTGGTACGATCGGAATCGAGGACGATAAATAGCAAGTTATGCATGTATTTAATGGCATGCGCTCCTCTTGAAAGATGACGGAATTATGCAAAAATGACGTCACTTATTTGCCAACGTTGGCAAGTAATGCCATGTCATTTGAATGAAACGATGGAGAGTAAAAGTACGTTTTTAAGGGAGATCGATACCTCGCATCAGAGGAGGAGGGCAGGGATACAAGGGTGGGCGCAGCAAAGGAGGAGGGCAGGGATACAAGGGTGGGCGCAGCATAGGAGGAGGGCAGGGATGCAAGGGTGGGCGCAGCAGAGGAGGAGGGCAGGGATACCGACAAGGGTGGGCGCAGCAGAGGAGGAGGGCATGGATACAAGGGTGGGCGCAGCAGAGGAGGAGGGCAGCGATACAAGGGTGGGCGCAGGAGAGGAGGAGGGTAGGGATACAAGGGTGGGCGCAGCAGAGGAGGTTGGCAGGGATACAAGGGTGGGCGCAACAGTGGAGGAGGGCAGCGATACAAGGGTGGGCGCAGCAGAGGAGAAATGCAGGGATACAAGGGTGGGCGCAGCAGAGGAGTAGGGCAGGGATACAAGGGTGGGCGCAACAGAGGAGTAGGGCGGGGATAAAAGGGTGGGCGCAGCAGAGGAGGAGGGCAGAGATACAAGGGTGGGCGGAGCAGAGGAGGAGGGCAGGGATACAAGGGTGGGCGCAGCAGAGGAGGAGGGCAGGGATACAAGGGTGGGCGCAACAGAGGAGAAGGGCAGGGATACAAGGGTGGGCGCAGCAGAGGGGGAGGGCAGGGATACAAGGGTGGGTGTATGTGGGTCGTCGAGTACTGGTGGAAGATGCGCATGCATGCAAGATGTTGCTCAAAACGGTGGGGTGCTGTGTTCGCTGGCTCAATGATGTGCATGTGGGCTGAAACTGCACACCAAATGCAGTGAATGCTCTTGAAGTAGGCGAAGGTTCAGGCACGCTTCATACCAGTAAAAGGCAGGACCTGCAGCTTTAGATAGTCGCACCTCATCAGGATGGGCTGCAGCAGCAATTTGTCCACCCTCGCCTGCAACACCCCCGCTTCCATAGAGGCCCTTTGGGCACTTGGTACGATCGGAATCGAGGACGATAAAAAGCAAGTAATGCATGTATTTAATGGCATGCGCTCCTCTTGAAAGATGACGGACTTCTGCAAAAACGACTTCACTTATTTGCCAACGTTGGCAAGTAATGCCATGTCATTTGAATGAAACGTTGGAGAGTAAAAGTACGTTTTTAAGGGAGATCGATACCTCGCATCAGAGGAGGAGGGCAGGGATACAAGGGTGGGCGCAGCAGAAGTGGAGGGCAGGGATACAAGGGTGGGCGCAGCATAGGAGGAGGGCAGGGATACAAGGGTGGGCGCAGCAGAGGAGGAGGGCAGGGATACTGTAAGGGTGGACGCAGCAGAGGAGGAGGGCAGGGATACAAGGATGGGTGTATGTGGGTCGTCGAGTACTGGTGGAAGCTGCGCATGCATGTCAAATGTTGCTCAAAACGGTGGGGTGCTGTGTTCGCTGGCTCAATGCTGTGCCTGTGGGCTGAAACTGCACACCAAAATGCAGTGAATGCTCTTGAAGTAGGCGAAGGTTCAGGCATGCTTCATACCAGTAAAAGGCAGGACCTGCAGCTTTAGATAGTCGCACCTCATCAGGATGGGCTGCAGCAGCAATTTGTCCACCCTCGCCTGCAACACCCCCGCTTCCATAGAAGCCCTTTGGGCACTTGGTACGATCGGAATCGAGGACGACACAAAGCAAGTAATGCATGTATTTAATGGCATGCGCTCCTCTTGAAAGATGACGGACTTCTGCAAAAATGACTTCACTTATTTGCCAACGTTGGCAAGTAATGCCATGTCATTTGAATGAAACGTTGGAGAGTAAAAGTACGTTTTTAAGGGAGATCGATACCTCGCATCAGAGGAGGAGGGCAGGGATACAAGGTTGGGCGCAGCAGAGGAGGAGGGCAGGGATACAAGGTTGGGTGTATGTGGGTCGTCGAGTACTGGTGGAAGCTGCGCATGCATGCAATATGTTGCTCAAAACGGTGGGATGCTGTGTTCGCTGGCTCAATGATGTGCATGTGGGCTGAAACTGCACACCAAAATGCAGTGAATGCTCTTGAAGTAGGCGAAGGTTCAGGCACGCTTCATACCAGTCAAAGGCAGGACCTGCAGCTTTAGATAGTTGCACCTCATCAGGATGGGCTGCAGCAGCGATTTGTCCACCCTCGCCTGCAACACCCCCGCTTCCATAGAGGCCCTTTGGGCACTTGGTACGATCGGAATCGAGGTCGATAAATAGCAAGTAATGCATGTATTTAATGGCATGCGCTCCTCTTGAAAGATGACGGACTTCTGCAAAAATGACGTCACTTATTTGCCAACGTTGGCAATTAATGCCATGTCATTTGACTGGAACTTTGGAGAGTAAAAGTTCGTTTTTAAGGGAGATCCATAACTCGCAGCAGAGGAGGAGGGCAGGGATACACGGGTGGGCGCAGAAGAGGAGAAATGCAGGGATACAAGAGTGGGCGCAGCATAGGAGGAGGGCAGGGATACCGACAAGGGTGGGCGCAGCAGAGGAGGAAGGCAGGGATACAAGGGTGGGCGCAGCAGAGGAGGAGGGCAGGGCTACAAGGGTGGGCGCAGCAGAGTAAGAGGGCAGGTATACAAGGGTGGGCGCAGCAGAGGAGGAGGGCAGGGATATAAGGGTGGGAGCAGCAGAGGAGGAGGGCAGCGATACAAGGGTGGGCGCAGCAGAGGAGAAATGCAGGGATACAAGGGTGGGCTTAGCATAGGTGGAGGTCAGGGAAACAAGGGTGGGCCCAGCAGAGGAGGAGGGCAGGGATACAAGGGTGAACGCAACAGAGGAGAAGGGCAGGGATACAAGGGTTGGCGCAGCAGAGGAGAAGGGCAGGGATACAAGGGTGGGCGCAGCAGAGGAGGAGGGCAGGGATACAAGGGTGGGCGCAGCAGAGGAGGAGGGCAGGGATACAAGGATGGGTGTATGTGGGTCGTCGAGTACTGGTGGAAGCTGCGCATGCATGCCATATGTTGCTCAAAACGGTGGGATGCTGTGTTCGCTGGCTCAATGCTGTGCATGTGGGCTGAAACTGCACACCAAATGCAGTGAATGCTCTTGAAGTAGGCGAAGGTTCAGGCACGTTTTATACCAGTAAAAGGCAGGACCTGCATCTTTAGATAGTCGCACCTCATCAGGATGGGCTGCAGCAGCGATTTGTCCACCCTCGCCTGCAACACCCCCGCTTCCATAGAGACCCTTTGGGCACTTGGTACGATCGGAATCGAGGACGATAAATAGCAAGTAATGCATGTATTTAATGGCATGCGCTCCTCTTGAAAGATGACGGAATTATGCAAAAATGACGTCACTTATTTGCCAACGTTGGCAAGTAATGCCATGTCATTTGAATGAAACGTTGGAGAGTAAAAGTACGTTTTTAAGGGAGATCGATACCTCGCAGCAGAGGAGGAGGGCAGGGATACAAGGGTGTGCGCAGCAGAGGAGAAGGGCAGGGATACAAGGGTGGGCGCAGCAGAGGAGGAGGGCAGGGATGCAAGGGTGGGCGCAGCAGAGGAGAGGGGGGCAGGAATACCGACAAGGGTGGGCGCAGCAGAGGAGGAGGGCATGGATACAAGGGTGGGAGCAGCAGTGGAGGAGGGCAGCGATACAAGGGTGGGCGCAGGAGAGGAGGAGGACAGGGATACAAGGGTGGGCGCAGCAGAGGAGGAGGGCATGGATACAAGGGTGGGCGCAACAGTGGAGGAGGGCAGCGATACAAGGGTGGGCGCAGCAGAGGAGGAGGGCAGGGATACAAGGGTGGGCGCAGCAGAGGAGGAGGGCAGGGATACAAGGGTGGGCGCAGCAGATGAGGGGGGCAGGGGTGCAAGGGTAGGCGCAGCAGAGGAGGAGGGCAGGGATACAAGGGTGGGCGCAGCAGAGGACGAGGGCAGGGATACAAGGGTGGGCGCATCGGAGGAGTAGGGCAGGGATACAAGGGTGGGCGCAACAGGGGAGAAGGGCAGGGATACAAGAGTGGGCGCAGCAGAGGGGGAGGGCAGGGATACAAGGGTGGGTGTATGTGGGTCGTCGAGTACTGGTGGAAGTTGCGCATGCATGCAAGATGTTGCTCAAAACGGTGGGGTGCTGTGTTCGCTGGCTCAATGCTGTGCATGTGGGCTGAAACTGCACACCAAATGCAGTGAATGCTCTTGAAGTAGGCGAAGGTTCAGGCACGCTTCATACCAGTCAAAGGCAGGACCTGCAGCTTTAGATAGTCGCACCTCATCAGGATGGGCTGCAGCAGCGATTTGTCCACCCTCGCTTGCAACACCCCCGCTTCCATAGAGGCCCTTTGGGCACTTGGTACGATCGGAATCGAGGACGATAAATAGCAAGTTATGCATGTATTTAATGGCATGCGCTCCTCTTGAAAGATGACGGAATTATGCAAAAATGACGTCACTTATTTGCCAACGTTGGCAAGTAATGCCATGTCATTTGAATGAAACGTTGGAGAGTAAAAGTACGTTTTTAAGGGAGATCGATACCTCGCATCAGAGGAGGAGGGCAGGGATACAAGGGTGGGCGCAGCAAAGGAGGAGGGCAGGGATACAAGGGTGGGCGCAGCATAGGAGGAGGGCAGGGATGCAAGGGTGGGCGCAGCAGAGGAGGAGGGCAGGGATACCGACAAGGGTGGGCGCAGCAGAGGAGGAGGGCATGGATACAAGGGTGGGCGCAGCAGAGGAGGAGGGCAGCGATACAAGGGTGGGCGCAGGAGAGGAGGAGGGTAGGGATACAAGGGTGGGCGCAGCAGAGGAGGTTGGCAGGGATACAAGGGTGGGCGCAACAGTGGAGGAGGGCAGCGATACAAGGGTGGGCGCAGCAGAGGAGAAATGCAGGGATACAAGGGTGGGCGCAGCAGAGGAGTAGGGCAGGGATACAAGGGTGGGCGCAACAGAGGAGTAGGGCGGGGATAAAAGGGTGGGCGCAGCAGAGGAGGAGGGCAGAGATACAAGGGTGGGCGGAGCAGAGGAGGAGGGCAGGGATACAAGGGTGGGCGCAGCAGAGGAGGAGGGCAGGGATACAAGGGTGGGCGCAACAGAGGAGAAGGGCAGGGATACAAGGGTGGGCGCAGCAGAGGGGGAGGGCAGGGATACAAGGGTGGGTGTATGTGGGTCGTCGAGTACTGGTGGAAGATGCGCATGCATGCAAGATGTTGCTCAAAACGGTGGGGTGCTGTGTTCGCTGGCTCAATGATGTGCATGTGGGCTGAAACTGCACACCAAATGCAGTGAATGCTCTTGAAGTAGGCGAAGGTTCAGGCACGCTTCATACCAGTAAAAGGCAGGACCTGCAGCTTTAGATAGTCGCACCTCATCAGGATGGGCTGCAGCAGCAATTTGTCCACCCTCGCCTGCAACACCCCCGCTTCCATAGAGGCCCTTTGGGCACTTGGTACGATCGGAATCGAGGACGATAAAAAGCAAGTAATGCATGTATTTAATGGCATGCGCTCCTCTTGAAAGATGACGGACTTCTGCAAAAACGACTTCACTTATTTGCCAACGTTGGCAAGTAATGCCATGTCATTTGAATGAAACGTTGGAGAGTAAAAGTACGTTTTTAAGGGAGATCGATACCTCGCATCAGAGGAGGAGGGCAGGGATACAAGGGTGGGCGCAGCAGAAGTGGAGGGCAGGGATACAAGGGTGGGCGCAGCATAGGAGGAGGGCAGGGATACAAGGGTGGGCGCAGCAGAGGAGGAGGGCAGGGATACTGTAAGGGTGGACGCAGCAGAGGAGGAGGGCAGGGATACAAGGATGGGTGTATGTGGGTCGTCGAGTACTGGTGGAAGCTGCGCATGCATGTCAAATGTTGCTCAAAACGGTGGGGTGCTGTGTTCGCTGGCTCAATGCTGTGCCTGTGGGCTGAAACTGCACACCAAAATGCAGTGAATGCTCTTGAAGTAGGCGAAGGTTCAGGCATGCTTCATACCAGTAAAAGGCAGGACCTGCAGCTTTAGATAGTCGCACCTCATCAGGATGGGCTGCAGCAGCAATTTGTCCACCCTCGCCTGCAACACCCCCGCTTCCATATAAGCCCTTTGGGCACTTGTTACGATCGGAATCGAGGACGACACAAAGCAAGTAATGCATGTATTTAATGGCATGCGCTCCTCTTGAAAGATGACGGACTTCTGCAAAAATGACTTCACTTATTTGCCAACGTTGGCAAGTAATGCCATGTCATTTGAATGAAACGTTGGAGAGTAAAAGTACGTTTTTAAGGGAGATCGATACCTCGCATCAGAGGAGGAGGGCAGGGATACAAGGGTGGGCGCAGCAGAGGAGGAGGGCAGGGATACAAGGTTGGGTGTATGTGGGTCGTCGAGTACTGGTGGAAGCTGCGCATGCATGCAATATGTTGCTCAAAACGGTGGGATGCTGTGTTCGCTGGCTCAATGATGTGCATGTGGGCTGAAACTGCACACCAAAATGCAGTGAATGCTCTTGAAGTAGGCGAAGGTTCAGGCACGCTTCATACCAGTCAAAGGCAGGACCTGCAGCTTTAGATAGTTGCACCTCATCAGGATGGGCTGCAGCAGCGATTTGTCCACCCTCGCCTGCAACACCCCCGCTTCCATAGAGGCCCTTTGGGCACTTGGTACGATCGGAATCGAGGTCGATAAATAGCAAGTAATGCATGTATTTAATGGCATGCGCTCCTCTTGAAAGATGACGGACTTCTGCAAAAATGACGTCACTTATTTGCCAACGTTGGCAATTAATGCCATGTCATTTGACTGGAACTTTGGAGAGTAAAAGTTCGTTTTTAAGGGAGATCCATAACTCGCAGCAGAGGAGGAGGGCAGGGATACACGGGTGGGCGCAGAAGAGGAGAAATGCAGGGATACAAGAGTGGGCGCAGCATAGGAGGAGGGCAGGGATACCGACAAGGGTGGGCGCAGCAGAGGAGGAAGGCAGGGATACAAGGGTGGGCGCAGCAGAGGAGGAGGGCAGGGCTACAAGGGTGGGCGCAGCAGAGTAAGAGGGCAGGTATACAAGGGTGGGCGCAGCAGAGGAGGAGGGCAGGGATATAAGGGTGGGAGCAGCAGAGGAGGAGGGCAGCGATACAAGGGTGGGCGCAGCAGAGGAGAAATGCAGGGATACAAGGGTGGGCTTAGCATAGGTGGAGGTCAGGGAAACAAGGGTGGGCCCAGCAGAGGAGGAGGGCAGGGATACAAGGGTGAACGCAACAGAGGAGAAGGGCAGGGATACAAGGGTTGGCGCAGCAGAGGAGAAGGGCAGGGATACAAGGGTGGGCGCAGCAGAGGAGGAGGGCAGGGATACAAGGGTGGGCGCAGCAGAGGAGGAGGGCAGGGATACAAGGATGGGTGTATGTGGGTCGTCGAGTACTGGTGGAAGCTGCGCATGCATGCCATATGTTGCTCAAAACGGTGGGATGCTGTGTTCGCTGGCTCAATGCTGTGCATGTGGGCTGAAACTGCACACCAAATGCAGTGAATGCTCTTGAAGTAGGCGAAGGTTCAGGCACGTTTTATACCAGTAAAAGGCAGGACCTGCATCTTTAGATAGTCGCACCTCATCAGGATGGGCTGCAGCAGCGATTTGTCCACCCTCGCCTGCAACACCCCCGCTTCCATAGAGACCCTTTGGGCACTTGGTACGATCGGAATCGAGGACGATAAATAGCAAGTAATGCATGTATTTAATGGCATGCGCTCCTCTTGAAAGATGACGGAATTATGCAAAAATGACGTCACTTATTTGCCAACGTTGGCAAGTAATGCCATGTCATTTGAATGAAACGTTGGAGAGTAAAAGTACGTTTTTAAGGGAGATCGATACCTCGCAGCAGAGGAGGAGGGCAGGGATACAAGGGTGTGCGCAGCAGAGGAGAAGGGCAGGGATACAAGGGTGGGCGCAGCAGAGGAGGAGGGCAGGGATGCAAGGGTGGGCGCAGCAGAGGAGAGGGGGGCAGGAATACCGACAAGGGTGGGCGCAGCAGAGGAGGAGGGCATGGATACAAGGGTGGGAGCAGCAGTGGAGGAGGGCAGCGATACAAGGGTGGGCGCAGGAGAGGAGGAGGACAGGGATACAAGGGTGGGCGCAGCAGAGGAGGAGGGCATGGATACAAGGGTGGGCGCAACAGTGGAGGAGGGCAGCGATACAAGGGTGGGCGCAGCAGAGGAGGAGGGCAGGGATACAAGGGTGGGCGCAGCAGAGGAGGAGGGCAGGGATACAAGGGTGGGCGCAGCAGATGAGGGGGGCAGGGGTGCAAGGGTAGGCGCAGCAGAGGAGGAGGGCAGGGATACAAGGGTGGGCGCAGCAGAGGACGAGGGCAGGGATACAAGGGTGGGCGCATCGGAGGAGTAGGGCAGGGATACAAGGGTGGGCGCAACAGGGGAGAAGGGCAGGGATACAAGAGTGGGCGCAGCAGAGGGGGAGGGCAGGGATACAAGGGTGGGTGTATGTGGGTCGTCGAGGACTGGTGGAAGTTGCGCATGCATGCAAGATGTTGCTCAAAACGGTGGGGTGCTGTGTTCGCTGGCTCAATGCTGTGCATGTGGGCTGAAACTGCACACCAAATGCAGTGAATGCTCTTGAAGTAGGCGAAGGTTCAGGCACGCTTCATACCAGTCAAAGGCAGGACCTGCAGCTTTAGATAGTCGCACCTCATCAGGATGGGCTGCAGCAGCGATTTGTCCACCCTCGCTTGCAACACCCCCGCTTCCATAGAGGCCCTTTGGGCACTTGGTACGATCGGAATCGAGGACGATAAATAGCAAGTTATGCATGTATTTAATGGCATGCGCTCCTCTTGAAAGATGACGGAATTATGCAAAAATGACGTCACTTATTTGCCAACGTTGGCAAGTAATGCCATGTCATTTGAATGAAACGTTGGAGAGTAAAAGTACGTTTTTAAGGGAGATCGATACCTCGCATCAGAGGAGGAGGGCAGGGATACAAGGGTGGGCGCAGCAAAGGAGGAGGGCAGGGATACAAGGGTGGGCGCAGCATAGGAGGAGGGCAGGGATGCAAGGGTGGGCGCAGCAGAGGAGGAGGGCAGGGATACCGACAAGGGTGGGCGCAGCAGAGGAGGAGGGCATGGATACAAGGGTGGGCGCAGCAGAGGAGGAGGGCAGCGATACAAGGGTGGGCGCAGGAGAGGAGGAGGGTAGGGATACAAGGGTGGGCGCAGCAGAGGAGGTTGGCAGGGATACAAGGGTGGGCGCAACAGTGGAGGAGGGCAGCGATACAAGGGTGGGCGCAGCAGAGGAGAAATGCAGGGATACAAGGGTGGGCGCAGCAGAGGAGTAGGGCAGGGATACAAGGGTGGGCGCAACAGAGGAGGAGGGCGGGGATAAAAGGGTGGGCGCAGCAGAGGAGGAGGGCAGAGATACAAGGGTGGGCGGAGCAGAGGAGGAGGGCAGGGATACAAGGGTGGGCGCAGCAGAGGAGGAGGGCAGGGATACAAGGGTGGGCGCAACAGAGGAGAAGGGCAGGGATACAAGGGTGGGCGCAGCAGAGGGGGAGGGCAGGGATACAAGGGTGGGTGTATGTGGGTCGTCGAGTACTGGTGGAAGTTGCGCATGCATGCAAGATGTTGCTCAAAACGGTGGGGTGCTGTGTTCGCTGGCTCAATGATGTGCATGTGGGCTGAAACTGCACACCAAATGCAGTGAATGCTCTTGAAGTAGGCGAAGGTTCAGGCACGCTTCATACCAGTAAAAGGCAGGACCTGCAGCTTTAGATAGTCGCACCTCATCAGGATGGGCTGCAGCAGCAATTTGTCCACCCTCGCATGCAACACCCCCGCTTCCATAGAGGCCCTTTGGGCACTTGGTACGATCGGAATCGAGGACGATAAAAAGCAAGTAATGCATGTATTTAATGGCATGCGCTCCTCTTGAAAGATGACGGACTTCTGCAAAAACGACTTCACTTATTTGCCAACGTTGGCAAGTAATGCCATGTCATTTGAATGAAACGTTGGAGAGTAAAAGTACGTTTTTAAGGGAGATCGATACCTCGCATCAGAGGAGGAGGGCAGGGATACAAGGGTGGGCGCAGCAGAAGTGGAGGGCAGGGATACAAGGGTGGGCGCAGCATAGGAGGAGGGCAGGGATACAAGGGTGGGCGCAGCAGATGAGGAGGGCAGGGATACTGTAAGGGTGGACGCAGCAGAGGAGGAGGGCAGGGATACAAGGATGGGTGTATGTGGGTCGTCGAGTACTGGTGGAAGCTGCGCATGCATGTCAAATGTTGCTCAAAACGGTGGGGTGCTGTGTTCGCTGGCTCAATGCTGTGCCTGTGGGCTGAAACTGCACACCAAAATGCAGTGAATGCTCTTGAAGTAGGCGAAGGTTCAGGCATGCTTCATACCAGTAAAAGGCAGGACCTGCAGCTTTAGATAGTCGCACCTCATCAGGATGGGCTGCAGCAGCAATTTGTCCACCCTCGCCTGCAACACCCCCGCTTCCATAGAAGCCCTTTGGGCACTTGGTACGATCGGAATCGAGGACGACACAAAGCAAGTAATGCATGTATTTAATGGCATGCGCTCCTCTTGAAAGATGACGGACTTCTGCAAAAATGACTTCACTTATTTGCCAACGTTGGCAAGTAATGCCATGTCATTTGAATGAAACGTTGGAGAGTAAAAGTACGTTTTTAAGGGAGATCGATACCTCGCATCAGAGGAGGAGGGCAGGGATACAAGGGTGGGCGCAGCAGAGGAGGAGGGCAGGGATACAAGGGTGGGCGCAGCAGAGGAGGAGGGCAGGGATACAAGGTTGGGTGTATGTGGGTCGTCGAGTACTGGTGGAAGCTGCGCATGCATGCAATATGTTGCTCAAAACGGTGGGATGCTGTGTTCGCTGGCTCAATGATGTGCATGTGGGCTGAAACTGCACACCAAAATGCAGTGAATGCTCTTGAAGTAGGCGAAGGTTCAGGCACGCTTCATACCAGTCAAAGGCAGGACCTGCAGCTTTAGATAGTTGCACCTCATCAGGATGGGCTGCAGCAGCGATTTGTCCACCCTCGCCTGCAACACCCCCGCTTCCATAGAGGCCCTTTGGGCACTTGGTACGATCGGAATCGAGGTCGATAAATAGCAAGTAATGCATGTATTTAATGGCATGCGCTCCTCTTGAAAGATGACGGACTTCTGCAAAAATGACGTCACTTATTTGCCAACGTTGGCAATTAATGCCATGTCATTTGACTGGAACTTTGGAGAGTAAAAGTTCGTTTTTAAGGGAGATCCATAACTCGCAGCAGAGGAGGAGGGCAGGGATACACGGGTGGGCGCAGAAGAGGAGAAATGCAGGGATACAAGAGTGGGCGCAGCATAGGAGGAGGGCAGGGATACCGACAAGGGTGGGCGCAGCAGAGGAGGAAGGCAGGGATACAAGGGTGGGCGCAGCAGAGGAGGAGGGCAGGGCTACAAGGGTGGGCGCAGCAGAGGAAGAGGGCAGGTATACAAGGGTGGGCGCAGCAGAGGAGGAGGGCAGGGATATAAGGGTGGGAGCAGCAGAGGAGGAGGGCAGCGATACAAGGGTGGGCGCAGCAGAGGAGAAATGCAGGGATACAAGGGTGGGCGTAGCATAGGTGGAGGTCAGGGAAACAAGGGTGGGCCCAGCAGAGGAGGAGGGCAGGGATACAAGGGTGAACGCAACAGAGGAGAAGGGCAGGGATACAAGGGTTGGCGCAGCAGAGGAGAAGGGCAGGGATACAAGGGTGGGCGCAGCAGAGGAGGAGGGCAGGGATACAAGGGTGGGCGCAGCAGAGGAGGAGGGCAGGGATACAAGGATGGGTGTATGTGGGTCGTCGAGTACTGGTGGAAGCTGCGCATGCATGCCATATGTTGCTCAAAACGGTGGGATGCTGTGTTCGCTGGCTCAATGCTGTGCATGTGGGCTGAAACTGCACACCAAATGCAGTGAATGCTCTTGAAGTAGGCGAAGGTTCAGGCACGTTTTATACCAGTAAAAGGCAGGACCTGCATCTTTAGATAGTCGCACCTCATCAGGATGGGCTGCAGCAGCGATTTGTCCACCCTCGCCTGCAACACCCCCGCTTCCATAGAGACCCTTTGGGCACTTGGTACGATCGGAATCGAGGACGATAAATAGCAAGTAATGCATGTATTTAATGGCATGCGCTCCTCTTGAAAGATGACGGAATTATGCAAAAATGACGTCACTTATTTGCCAACGTTGGCAAGTAATGCCATGTCATTTGAATGAAACGTTGGAGAGTAAAAGTACGTTTTTAAGGGAGATCGATACCTCGCAGCAGAGGAGGAGGGCAGGGATACAAGGGTGTGCGCAGCAGAGGAGAAGGGCAGGGATACAAGGGTGGGCGCAGCAGAGGAGGAGGGCAGGGATGCAAGGGTGGGCGCAGCAGAGGAGAGGGGGGCAGGAATACCGACAAGGGTGGGCGCAGCAGAGGAGGAGGGCATGGATACAAGGGTGGGAGCAGCAGTGGAGGAGGGCAGCGATACAAGGGTGGGCGCAGGAGAGGAGGAGGACAGGGATACAAGGGTGGGCGCAGCAGAGGAGGAGGGCATGGATACAAGGGTGGGCGCAACAGTGGAGGAGGGCAGCGATACAAGGGTGGGCGCAGCAGAGGAGGAGGGCAGGGATACAAGGGTGGGCGCAGCAGAGGAGGAGGGCAGGGATACAAGGGTGGGCGCAGCAGAGGAGGAGGGCAGGGGTGCAAGGGTGGGCGCAGCAGATGAGGGGGGCAGGGGTGCAAGGGTAGGCGCAGCAGAGGAGGAGGGCAGGGATACAAGGGTGGGCGCAGCAGAGGACGAGGGCAGGGATACAAGGGTGGGCGCATCGGAGGAGTAGGGCAGGGATACAAGGGTGGGCGCAACAGGGGAGAAGGGCAGGGATACAAGAGTGGGCGCAGCAGAGGGGGAGGGCAGGGATACAAGGGTGGGTGTATGTGGGTCGTCGAGTACTGGTGGAAGTTGCGCATGCATGCAAGATGTTGCTCAAAACGGTGGGGTGCTGTGTTCGCTGGCTCAATGCTGTGCATGTGGGCTGAAACTGCACACCAAATGCAGTGAATGCTCTTGAAGTAGGCGAAGGTTCAGGCACGCTTCATACCAGTCAAAGGCAGGACCTGCAGCTTTAGATAGTCGCACCTCATCAGGATGGGCTGCAGCAGCGATTTGTCCACCCTCGCTTGCAACACCCCCGCTTCCATAGAGGCCCTTTGGGCACTTGGTACGATCGGAATCGAGGACGATAAATAGCAAGTTATGCATGTATTTAATGGCATGCGCTCCTCTTGAAAGATGACGGAATTATGCAAAAATGACGTCACTTATTTGCCAACGTTGGCAAGTAATGCCATGTCATTTGAATGAAACGTTGGAGAGTAAAAGTACGTTTTTAAGGGAGATCGATACCTCGCATCAGAGGAGGAGGGCAGGGATACAAGGGTGGGCGCAGCAAAGGAGGAGGGCAGGGATACAAGGGTGGGCGCAGCATAGGAGGAGGGCAGGGATGCAAGGGTGGGCGCAGCAGAGGAGGAGGGCAGGGATACCGACAAGGGTGGGCGCAGCAGAGGAGGAGGGCATGGATACAAGGGTGGGCGCAGCAGAGGAGGAGGGCAGCGATACAAGGGTGGGCGCAGGAGAGGAGGAGGGTAGGGATACAAGGGTGGGCGCAGCAGAGGAGGTTGGCAGGGATACAAGGGTGGGCGCAACAGTGGAGGAGGGCAGCGATACAAGGGTGGGCGCAGCAGAGGAGAAATGCAGGGATACAAGGGTGGGCGCAGCAGAGGAGTAGGGCAGGGATACAAGGGTGGGCGCAACAGAGGAGTAGGGCGGGGATAAAAGGGTGGGCGCAGCAGAGGAGGAGGGCAGAGATACAAGGGTGGGCGGAGCAGAGGAGGAGGGCAGGGATACAAGGGTGGGCGCAGCAGAGGAGGAGGGCAGGGATACAAGGGTGGGCGCAACAGAGGAGAAGGGCAGGGATACAAGGGTGGGCGCAGCAGAGGGGGAGGGCAGGGATACAAGGGTGGGTGTATGTGGGTCGTCGAGTACTGGTGGAAGTTGCGCATGCATGCAAGATGTTGCTCAAAACGGTGGGGTGCTGTGTTCGCTGGCTCAATGATGTGCATGTGGGCTGAAACTGCACACCAAATGCAGTGAATGCTCTTGAAGTAGGCGAAGGTTCAGGCACGCTTCATACCAGTAAAAGGCAGGACCTGCAGCTTTAGATAGTCGCACCTCATCAGGATGGGCTGCAGCAGCAATTTGTCCACCCTCGCCTGCAACACCCCCGCTTCCATAGAGGCCCTTTGGGCACTTGGTACGATCGGAATCGAGGACGATAAAAAGCAAGTAATGCATGTATTTAATGGCATGCGCTCCTCTTGAAAGATGACGGACTTCTGCAAAAACGACTTCACTTATTTGCCAACGTTGGCAAGTAATGCCATGTCATTTGAATGAAACGTTGGAGAGTAAAAGTACGTTTTTAAGGGAGATCGATACCTCGCATCAGAGGAGGAGGGCAGGGATACAAGGGTGGGCGCAGCAGAAGTGGAGGGCAGGGATACAAGGGTGGGCGCAGCATAGGAGGAGGGCAGGGATACAAGGGTGGGCGCAGCAGATGAGGAGGGCAGGGATACTGTAAGGGTGGACGCAGCAGAGGAGGAGGGCAGGGATACAAGGATGGGTGTATGTGGGTCGTCGAGTACTGGTGGAAGCTGCGCATGCATGTCAAATGTTGCTCAAAACGGTGGGGTGCTGTGTTCGCTGGCTCAATGCTGTGCCTGTGGGCTGAAACTGCACACCAAAATGCAGTGAATGCTCTTGAAGTAGGCGAAGGTTCAGGCATGCTTCATACCAGTAAAAGGCAGGACCTGCAGCTTTAGATAGTCGCACCTCATCAGGATGGGCTGCAGCAGCAATTTGTCCACCCTCGCCTGCAACACCCCCGCTTCCATAGAAGCCCTTTGGGCACTTGGTACGATCGGAATCGAGGACGACACAAAGCAAGTAATGCATGTATTTAATGGCATGCGCTCCTCTTGAAAGATGACGGACTTCTGCAAAAATGACTTCACTTATTTGCCAACGTTGGCAAGTAATGCCATGTCATTTGAATGAAACGTTGGAGAGTAAAAGTACGTTTTTAAGGGAGATCGATACCTCGCATCAGAGGAGGAGGGCAGGGATACAAGGGTGGGCGCAGCAGAGGAGGAGGGCAGGGATACAAGGGTGGGCGCAGCAGAGGAGGAGGGCAGGGATACAAGGTTGGGTGTATGTGGGTCGTCGAGTACTGGTGGAAGCTGCGCATGCATGCAATATGTTGCTCAAAACGGTGGGATGCTGTGTTCGCTGGCTCAATGATGTGCATGTGGGCTGAAACTGCACACCAAAATGCAGTGAATGCTCTTGAAGTAGGCGAAGGTTCAGGCACGCTTCATACCAGTCAAAGGCAGGACCTGCAGCTTTAGATAGTTGCACCTCATCAGGATGGGCTGCAGCAGCGATTTGTCCACCCTCGCCTGCAACACCCCCGCTTCCATAGAGGCCCTTTGGGCACTTGGTACGATCGGAATCGAGGTCGATAAATAGCAAGTAATGCATGTATTTAATGGCATGCGCTCCTCTTGAAAGATGACGGACTTCTGCAAAAATGACGTCACTTATTTGCCAACGTTGGCAATTAATGCCATGTCATTTGACTGGAACTTTGGAGAGTAAAAGTTCGTTTTTAAGGGAGATCCATAACTCGCAGCAGAGGAGGAGGGCAGGGATACACGGGTGGGCGCAGAAGAGGAGAAATGCAGGGATACAAGAGTGGGCGCAGCATAGGAGGAGGGCAGGGATACCGACAAGGGTGGGCGCAGCAGAGGAGGAAGGCAGGGATACAAGGGTGGGCGCAGCAGAGGAGGAGGGCAGGGCTACAAGGGTGGGCGCAGCAGAGGAAGAGGGCAGGTATACAAGGGTGGGCGCAGCAGAGGAGGAGGGCAGGGATATAAGGGTGGGAGCAGCAGAGGAGGAGGGCAGCGATACAAGGGTGGGCGCAGCAGAGGAGAAATGCAGGGATACAAGGGTGGGCGTAGCATAGGTGGAGGTCAGGGAAACAAGGGTGGGCCCAGCAGAGGAGGAGGGCAGGGATACAAGGGTGAACGCAACAGAGGAGAAGGGCAGGGATACAAGGGTTGGCGCAGCAGAGGAGAAGGGCAGGGATACAAGGGTGGGCGCAGCAGAGGAGGAGGGCAGGGATACAAGGGTGGGCGCAGCAGAGGAGGAGGGCAGGGATACAAGGATGGGTGTATGTGGGTCGTCGAGTACTGGTGGAAGCTGCGCATGCATGCCATATGTTGCTCAAAACGGTGGGATGCTGTGTTCGCTGGCTCAATGCTGTGCATGTGGGCTGAAACTGCACACCAAATGCAGTGAATGCTCTTGAAGTAGGCGAAGGTTCAGGCACGTTTTATACCAGTAAAAGGCAGGACCTGCATCTTTAGATAGTCGCACCTCATCAGGATGGGCTGCAGCAGCGATTTGTCCACCCTCGCCTGCAACACCCCCGCTTCCATAGAGACCCTTTGGGCACTTGGTACGATCGGAATCGAGGACGATAAATAGCAAGTAATGCATGTATTTAATGGCATGCGCTCCTCTTGAAAGATGACGGAATTACGCAAAAATGACGTCACTTATTTGCCAACGTTGGCAAGTAATGCCATGTCATTTGAATGAAACGTTGGAGAGTAAAAGTACGTTTTTAAGGGAGATCGATACCTCGCAGCAGAGGAGGAGGGCAGGGATACAAGGGTGGGCGCAGCAGAGGAGAAGGGCAGGGATACAAGGGTGGGCGCAGCAGAGGAGGAGGGCAGGGATGCAAGGGTGGGCGCAGCAGAGGAGAGGGGGGCAGGGATACCGACAAGGGTGGGCGCAGCAGAGGAGGAGGGCATGGATACAAGGGTGGGAGCAGCAGTGGAGGAGGGCAGCGATACAAGGGTGGGCGCAGGAGAGGAGGAGGACAGGGATACAAGGGTGGGCGCAGCAGAGGAGGAGGGCATGGATACAAGGGTGGGCGCAACAGTGGAGGAGGGCAGCGATACAAGGGTGGGCGCAGCAGAGGAGGAGGGCAGGGATACAAGGGTGGGCGCATCAGAGGAGGAGGGCAGGGATACAAGGGTGGGCGCAGCAGATGAGGGGGGCAGGGGTGCAAGGGTGGGCGCAGCAGAGGAGGAGGGCAGAGATACAAGGGTGGGCGGAGCAGAGGAGGAGGGCAGGGATACAAGGGTGGGCGCATCGGAGGAGTAGGGCAGGGATACAAGGGTGGGCGCAACAGAGGAGAAGGGCAGGGATACAAGAGTGGGCGCAGCAGAGGGGGAGGGCAGGGATACAAGGGTGGGTGTATGTGGGTCGTCGAGTACTGGTGGAAGTTGCGCATGCATGCAAGATGTTGCTCAAAACGGTGGGGTGCTGTGTTCGCTGGCTCAATGCTGTGCATGAGGGCTGAAACTGCAAACCAAAATGCAGTGAATGCTCTTGAAGTAGGCGAAGGTTCAGGCACGCTTCATACCAGTCAAAGGCAGGACCTGCAGCTTTAGATAGTCGCACCTCATCAGGATGGGCTGCAGCAGCGATTTGTCCACCCTCGCCTGCAACACCCCCGCTTCCATAGAGGCCCTTTGGGCACTTGGTACGATCGGTATCGAGGACGATAAATAGCAAGTAATGCATGTATTTAATGGCATGCGCTCCTCTTGAAAGATGACGGAATTATGCAAAAATGACGTCACTTATTTGCCAACGTTGGCAAGTAATGCCATGTCATTTGAATGAAACGTTGGAGAGTAAAAGTACGTTTTTAAGGGAGATCGCATCAGAGGAGGAGGGCAGGGATACAAGGGTGGGCGCAGCAGAGGAGGAGGGCAGGGATACAAGGGTGGGCGCATCATAGGAGGAGGGCATGGATGCAAGGGTGGGCGCAGCAGAGGAGGAGGGCAGGGATACCGACAAGGGTGTGCGCAGCAGAGGAGGAGGGCAGGGATACAAGGGTGGGCGCAGCAGAGGAGGGGGGCAGCGATACAAGGGTGGGCGCAGCATAGGAGGAGGGCAGGGATACAAGGGTGGGCGCAGCAGAGGAGGAGGGCAGGGATACAAGGGTGGGCGCGACAGAGGAGGAGGGCAGCGATACAAGGGTGGGCGCTGCAGAGGAGAATGCAGGGATACAAGGGTGGGTGCAGCAGAGGAGGAGGGCAGGGATACAAGGGTGGGCGCAACAGAGGAGTAGGGCGGGGATACAAGGGTGGGCGCAGCAGAGGAGGAGGGCAGAGATACAAGGGTGGGCGGAGCAGAGGAGACGGGCAGGGATACAAGGGTGGGCGCAGCAGAGGAGGAGGGCAGGGATACAAGGGTGGGCGCAGCAGAGGGGGAGGGCAGGGATACAAGGGTGGGTGTATGTGGGTCGTCGAGTACTGGTGGAAGTTGCGCATGCATGCAAGATGTTGCTCAAAACGGTGGGGTGCTGTGTTCGCTGGCTCAATGCTGTGCATGTGGGCTGAAACTGCACACCAAATGCAGTGAATGCTCTTGAAGTAGGCGAAGGTTCAGGCACGCTTCATACCAGTAAAAGGCAGGACCTGCAGCTTTAGATAGTCGCACCTCATCAGGATGGGCTGCAGCAGCGATTTGTCCACCCTCGCCTGCAACACCCCCGCTTCCATAAAGGCCCTTTGGGCACTTGGTACGATCGGAATCGAGGACGATAAAAAGCAAGTAATGCATGTATTTAATGGCATGCGCTCCTCTTGAAAGATGACGGACTTCTGCAAAAATGACTTCACTTATTTGCCAACGTTGGCAAGTAATGCCATGTCATTTGAATGAAACGTTGGAGAGTAAAAGTACGTTTTTAAGGGAGATCGATACCTCGCATCAGAGGAGGAGGGCAGGGATACAAGGGTGGGCGCAGCAGAGGAGGTTGGCAGGGATACAAGGGTGGGCGCAGCAGAGGAGGTGGGCAGGGATACAAGGGTGGGCGCAGCAGAGGAGGATGGCAGGGATACAAGGGTGGGCGCAACAGAGGAGGAAGGCAGGGTTGCAAGGGTGGGCGCAGCTGAGGAGGAGGGCAGGGATACAAGGGTGGGCGGAGCAGAGGAGGTGGGCAGGGATACAAGGATGGGCGCAGCAGAGAAGGAGGGCAGGGATACAAGGGTGGATGCAGCAGAGGAGGAGGGCAGGGATACAAGGGTGGGCGCAGCAGGGGAGGATGGCTGGGATACAAGGGTGGGTGTATGTGGGTCGTCGAGTACTGGTGGAAGTTGCGCATGCATGCCAGATGTTGCTCAAAACGGCGGGATGCTGTGTTCGCTGACTCAATGATGTGCTTGTGGGCTGAAACTGCGTCGGTAACATGGGGCCGCTTGAAATCCGCTTGAATGGGAGAAAATCCTGCTTGAAACAGGGTCTTGAATCAAACCGGAGATCAAGCGGGCTATCGCTTGAATCAAGCCACTGAAACCAGCGTTTGATTCAAGCCGAAATCAAGCGGGTATCAAGCGGATTTAATCAAGCCAAAATCAAGAGAGAATCAACCGCATTGAATCAAGCCGGAATCAAGAGAGAATCCAGCGCCTTGAATCAAGCCGGAATCAAGAGAGAATCCAACGTGTTGAATCAAGCCGGAATCAAGGGGGAATCAAGCCCATCGATTGAATTAGGCGCTTTGAATCAAACCGGAGATCAAGCGGGCTATCGCTTGAATCAAGCCATACGAAACAACACTTATCATTCAAGCCGGAATCAATCACGTACAGTCATGACAACATCAGCAAATTAAATCGAAGCCGGAATCAAGCGTTATTACACAAACCAACGTGTTTGAATCAGTCGTCCTACCCGTGGCCACATGCACTCAACCTATGCCACCCGCATTAAACGCTAGCGCAACCCTCGGCCTATAACCCAATACCAAGGGCCAACAACCCAACATCATTGTTCACCTCCAAAACGACAATCATTCACAACAAGAGCTCCCAAGTCACAAGACCCCAATGTTCACAAGTGTTCATAACATGGAACATTCTAGTGGCTGACAGCGGCCAACTACACAAAGGCGCTAACAGTTCTTTCCATACACACGAATTATCATGGTGGCCCATCCGTATGTTTCACCGACAGCCTGCTGCACAATCGCGATCTCCTCCACAATCCACTTCGCATGGCTGACTCCCTGGTTCCCAGCCTTGTTTTGCATCCTGTTCTTGACCTGAATAAAAAAAAGATTAGGAATGTCTTATGACCATCTGAATACAGATTTTTGTTAAGAACTGTTACGATATGATGTAAGAGTGTTTCTTGAATTGCTATGTAAAGAATAATCTTACCTTGAAACTGAAGAACGCTACTTGCTCCATAGCAACTGTCACATTGCTGACAGCGTGCCGGGTCTGAGCGTTTATGCTGGATGCGTTTGACGGCTCAAGGGCCCGGGCGATGCCCGCCAGAAAGGTATGTTGGTCAAAGGGGCCACCGTTGGGGAGGGCCCTGGTATCAAACAAAGGGAGGCGTGAAATAAGCAAAAAATCACAGCAAAAAATCAAAATGCCATTGGATGATGTGAAGTGAAGCTGTAATTTGCTGGCAGTAGGCTCAACTCAGTGAAGCATGTTAAATCAAAGTGACACACCAGTACAGATCGTTAACCAGCATCCCATCAGCCCATGCCATGAAAGCATCCACCTCAGCCTTGCCGGCGCTCTTTCCCAAGGGTTTGCAGAAAGCCTCCCGGAAATGCGAATTGGTGTGCAAACATGGACGCACCTTCAAACATCATCCACCATGATCCCATGCAGGTGTCCTCCCGTCCCGCAGATACTGTAAATGACAAAACACTCAACTGTCTGTGAAGAAGAAGAGGGGATACGTGCAGATTTAACTTGGTATGTGTTTGGTTGATGGTGTTCTCGCGTGATGACCAAGGCCCATGCGACAAAACCCTTGCATGTGCTCGCAATAGATGGCCTTACCTGGGCCCTGCTGCCTGAGAGACAGCATACTTAATGATGAACCAGAATTCGCAAGGAAATATTTGATGGCCTTTGGCTGATTTCCCTGCAGCATCAGAAGTTGGTCATTCGAGGTAGCAGGCAGCCATGTAGTAGTAGTCAGGCTCAGTCAAATTTCGCAGTGCGGGGGCAGACCATCTGACATGTTTAGCATTTCTACAAGTCGCGGACATCCTACCTTTCATCGTTAACGTGTCCTCTGTCGCATCTCCACCGTCAGTTTGAAGTGAGGTTCACGCCAGATCTGAGACAGAGAACGCATTCGCCAGGTTTGCTTCCCCGTCAGCTTCAATGCATCCATATTCCACCTAGAAATCAGGAATCAATGTGAAGTCAGGCAGCATGAGGACGAGAGAACTATGACGAGTTTCCTACCGTTGCTCCCGGATCTTAAGCTTTTTGGCACATCCCGCTCCTGGCAGCTTATGCATGCCTAAACCTTGCGATATTATATCCAGTTGTCGTCAGGGATCATTTGAGACTGGTGAAATTGCTGAAGTTAACCAGTATACAGAGAGCATGCATTAAAGCTACAGAGCGCCGTAAGTCCGAGCCTCCAGACTGCAAGAACTCAGAGCGCATCACGCGCCTGAAGATCATCCGCAAGGCTGCCAGTCGGCATCACGCTCTCTGATAGTCGAGGATTGGCTGTCGTCATCAATCGTCGGATGCCAAACTCACCACCACCATGAGACTTGCAAAAAAACGGCCACGACGGAAACGACTACTCATGTCGAATGCAAATGCCCCGACCCATGGCCGCCCTCTCCCAAATCGGCACTGAGAAAACGACGTTCTTGCTCCGTCGCCAACAAGGCAACATCGTTCCCTACTGCCGGCCTTTCGTCGGTAACATGGGGCCGCTTGAAATCCGCTTGAATGGGAGAAAATCCTGCTTGAAACAGGGTCTTGAATCAAACCGGAGATCAAGCGGGCTATCGCTTGAATCAAGCCACTGAAACCAGCGTTTGATTCAAGCCGAAATCAAGCGGGTATCAAGCGGATTTAATCAAGCCAAAATCAAGAGAGAATCAACCGCATTGAATCAAGCCGGAATCAAGAGAGAATCCAGCGCCTTGAATCAAGCCGGAATCAAGAGAGAATCCAACGTGTTGAATCAAGCCGGAATCAAGGGGGAATCAAGCCCATCGATTGAATTAGGCGCTTTGAATCAAACCGGAGATCAAGCGGGCTATCGCTTGAATCAAGCCATACGAAACAACACTTATCATTCAAGCCGGAATCAATCACGTACAGTCATGACAACATCAGCAAATTAAATCGAAGCCGGAATCAAGCGTTATTACACAAACCAACGTGTTTGAATCAGTCGTCCTACCCGTGGCCACATGCACTCAACCTATGCCACCCGCATTAAACGCTAGCGCAACCCTCGGCCTATAACCCAATACCAAGGGCCAACAACCCAACATCATTGTTCACCTCCAAAACGACAATCATTCACAACAAGAGCTCCCAAGTCACAAGACCCCAATGTTCACAAGTGTTCATAACATGGAACATTCTAGTGGCTGACAGCGGCCAACTACACAAAGGCGCTAACAGTTCTTTCCATACACACGAATTATCATGGTGGCCCATCCGTATGTTTCACCGACAGCCTGCTGCACAATCGCGATCTCCTCCACAATCCACTTCGCATGGCTGACTCCCTGGTTCCCAGCCTTGTTTTGCATCCTGTTCTTGACCTGAATAAAAAAAAGATTAGGAATGTCTTATGACCATCTGAATACAGATTTTTGTTAAGAACTGTTACGATATGATGTAAGAGTGTTTCTTGAATTGCTATGTAAAGAATAATCTTACCTTGAAACTGAAGAACGCTACTTGCTCCATAGCAACTGTCACATTGCTGACAGCGTGCCGGGTCTGAGCGTTTATGCTGGATGCGTTTGACGGCTCAAGGGCCCGGGCGATGCCCGCCAGAAAGGTATGTTGGTCAAAGGGGCCACCGTTGGGGAGGGCCCTGGTATCAAACAAAGGGAGGCGTGAAATAAGCAAAAAATCACAGCAAAAAATCAAAATGCCATTGGATGATGTGAAGTGAAGCTGTAATTTGCTGGCAGTAGGCTCAACTCAGTGAAGCATGTTAAATCAAAGTGACACACCAGTACAGATCGTTAACCAGCATCCCATCAGCCCATGCCATGAAAGCATCCACCTCAGCCTTGCTGGCGCTCTTTCCCAAGGGTTTGCAGAAAGCCTCCCGGAAATGCGAATTGGTGTGCAAACATGGACGCACCTTCAAACATCATCCACCATGATCCCATGCAGGTGTCCTCCCGTCCCGCAGATACTGTAAATGACAAAACACTCAACTGTCTGTGAAGAAGAAGAGGGGATACGTGCAGATTTAACTTGGTATGTGTTTGGTTGATGGTGTTCTCGCGTGATGACCAAGGCCCATGCGACAAAACCCTTGCATGTGCTCGCAATAGATGGCCTTACCTGGGCCCTGCTGCCTGAGAGACAGCATACTTAATGATGAACCAGAATTCGCAAGGAAATATTTGATGGCCTTTGGCTGATTTCCCTGCAGCATCAGAAGTTGGTCATTCGAGGTAGCAGGCAGCCATGTAGTAGTAGTCAGGCTCAGTCAAATTTCGCAGTGCGGGGGCAGACCATCTGACATGTTTAGCATTTCTACAAGTCGCGGACATCCTACCTTTCATCGTTAACGTGTCCTCTGTCGCATCTCCACCGTCAGTTTGAAGTGAGGTTCACGCCAGATCTGAGACAGAGAACGCATTCGCCAGGTTTGCTTCCCCGTCAGCTTCAATGCATCCATATTCCACCTAGAAATCAGGAATCAATGTGAAGTCAGGCAGCATGAGGACGAGAGAACTATGACGAGTTTCCTACCGTTGCTCCCGGATCTTAAGCTTTTTGGCACATCCCGCTCCTGGCAGCTTATGCATGCCTAAACCTTGCGATATTATATCCAGTTGTCGTCAGGGATCATTTGAGACTGGTGAGGTCATGAGGGGCAGGCTCTGACGGCACAATTGGCTCCATACCTCGAGCCCACACATCGGTGCGGTACACAGTTTTTTCAACGAAAAAACATCGACAGCGTACAGTGAGGGGCTCACAGAGACGAGCATGTATATTGTTACCTTGCAAGCTTATACCACTGGCCGTTCGCCTGTTTTGGTTTTGTCACAGTCAGGTGTGAGGCCGGCCTAATGGAGAATGGATACGTCTGACGATTTCGTCATACCGGTACCCACACAAATTACACTGTGTGACCGTGACCAAACGACGAATTTAGCCTTATGGGTGCGGTTGGGTGTGGGGTGCTGTCATGCCCTACAAGCGCGGGCGAGGAACCCGGTGGGTGGACCCCTTAAAAGTGAAAATGTGTTATGCACCGGTAACATACGCATTCAGTCGAAACTTTGAGCTAAATATGTAATCATCGATGCAAATGAGCTCTTTGATGACGCCTTAAAAGCTCAGAAATGGCTGAACCATCCAAGGATACCGAGGAGGAGGACGACGACGAGGAGTATATTTGATAGCGCCCGGCACCTCTGCGGCGCCCTAATGCCGATGCCGGCCTTCGCGCGGGAATGGCCTTGAGAACAGCAAAAACACGTTTCAAGCAGGTTGTAATTCTTTGCCGGTACAATGCAGGCAGAGCAGTAGGTATCATATGCCATGAGAACAATGCATGCAGTAGATCCCCGCATGAAAGACAGAAACCCCGCATGCATGCATGACTTCCCCGCCAGCGCCCCACCCGCACGACAACACCATGCATGCACGCATAGCGTCATGCCGGCACGACAACAGTACAACACCCCGCATGCATGCAGTAGCGCCCTACCGGCACGACCGCACCATGCCGGCATGCATAGCCAACAACAAAGCGCCACGATGACATGACCCGCCCTGCCTCCTCGTAGAAGCGCACTAGCGCCCCGCTAGCACGACATCATCGTGCCTGCATGCAGTAGCTCCATATTGGCACGTCATAACCATGCATGCATGTAATGCATGCAGTAGCGCCCTGCCGGCACGCACGACAACACCTTGCCTGCCGGCATGACAACACCATGCGTGCATGCATAGCGCACTAGTGCTCCGCCCGCACGACAACAATCTGCTTGCATGCATAGAGCACTAGCGCCCCGACGGCACGACAACAGCCTGTTTGCATGCATAGCGCACTAGCGCCCCCCGCACGATAGCGCCTTGCTTGCATGCATAGCGCACTAGCGCTGCGCCGGCACGACAACACCCTACTTGCATGCATGGCACACTAGCGCACCGCCGGCACAACAACACCCTGCTTGCATGCATAGTGCACTGGCGTGCCGCCAGCACGACAACACCCTGCTTGCATGCATAGCGGACTAGCGCCCCTCCGATACGACAAAACCCTGTTGGCATGCATAGCGCACTAGCGCGCCGCCGGAACGACAACACCCTTTTTGCATGCATAGCGCACTGGTGGATGTATTTCCACAAAGCCTTAAGTAGCGGTACCAGCAACAACACCGCTAGTGACAGTGTTTGTACACAGCCTGAAGCAACGGTACCGGCAACAACACCGCTAGTGACAGTGTTTGGACACAGCTTGAAGCAGCGGTACCGGCAACAACACCGCTAGTGCATGTGATTGCTAACAGCCTGAAGCAGCGGTACCAAAAACAAAACCGCTAGTGACAGTGATTGCACACAGCCTGAAGCAGCGGTACCGGAAACAACAACGCTAGTGACAGTGATTGCACACAGTCTGAAGCAGCGGTACCGGCAACAACAACGCTAGTGACAGTGATTGCACACAGCCAGAGTGGGAGGTTTGGGGAAAGAGAGGAAAGGGATCAAGGTCGCATCACTGTCGCTTATAGTGTTCAGCGCTCCCGCTCTATTCCTTCACTTCATGTCTAGGCTTGCTGCCCACTGGCATAAGCAAGTGTGCAGCATGCTGCAAGGGTATTGGCTGTTCAGCCCGATGAACATCAGCAAATTAAGAACTCATAGCCCGACCGCATCACCGCAGCTTATTGCGGTCAGCACTCCTGCTCTATTCCTGCACTTCCTGTCTAGGTTTGCTGCCCACTGGCCCTAGCAAGTGTGCAGCATGCTGCAGGGGTATTGGCTGTTCAGCCCGATAAACCTGAGTAAATTAAGAACCCATAGCCTGACCGCATCACCGCAGCTTTTTGCGGTAAGCACTCCCGCTCTAATCCTGCGCTTCATGTCTAGGCTTGCTGCCCACTGGCATAAGCAAGTGTGCAGCATGCTGCAGGGGTATTGGCTGTTCAGCCCGATTAACCTGAGTAAATTAAGAGCCCATTCCCCGACCGCATCACCGCAGCTTATTGCGGTCAGCGCTCCCGCTCTATTCCTTCACTTCCTGTCTAGGCTTGCTGCCCACTAGCATAAGTAAGTGTGCAACATGCTGCAGGGGTATTGGCTGTTCAGCCCGATTAACCTGAGTAAATTAAGAGCCCATTCCCCGACCGCATCACCGCAGCTTATTGCGGTCAGCGCTCCCGCTCTATTCCTTCACTTCCTGTCTAGGCTTGCTGTCCACTGGCCCTAGCAAGTGTACAGCATGCTGCAGATGTATTGGCTGTTCATCCCGATGAACCTGAGTAAATTAAGAACCTATAGCCCGACCGCATCACCGCAACTTATTGCGGTCAGCACTCTTGCTCTATTCCTGTGCTTCATGTCTAGGCTTGCTGCCCAATGGCCCTAGCAAGTATGCAGCATGCTGCAGGGGAAATGGTTGTTAAGCCCGATAAACATCAGTAAATTAAGAAACCATACCCCGACTGCATCACAGCAGCTTATTGCGGTCAGCGCCCCCGCTCTATTCCTTCAATTCCTGTCTAGGCTTGCTGCCCACTGGCCCTAGCTAGTGTGCATCATGCTACAGGGGTATTGGCTGTCCAGCCCGATAAACCTGAGTAAATTGAGAACCCACTGCCCGGTCGCATCACCGCAACTTATTGCGGTCAGCGCTCTTGCTCTATTCCTTCACTTCCTGTCTAGGCTTGCTGCCCACTGGCTCAGCAAGTGTGCAGCATGTTGCAGGGGTATTGGCTGGTCAGCCCGATGAACATCAGTAAATTAAGAACCCATAGCCAGACCGCATCACCGCAGCTTATTGCGGTCAGCGCTCCCGCTCTATACCGGCACTTCATGTCTAGGCTGCTGCCTACTCGCGTTAGCAAGTAAGCAACATGCTGCAGGGGTATTGGATGTTCAGCCTGATAAACCTGAGTAAATTTACAATCCACAGCCCGACTGCATCACCGCAGCTTATTACGGTTAGCGCTACCGCTCTATTCCTTACTTCGTGTGTAGGCTTGCTGCCTACTGGCCCTACCTACCGTTGTGTGCAGCATGCTGCGGGGGTATTGGCCGTTCATCCCGATGAACCTGAGGAAATTGAGAACCCATAGCCCGACCGCATCACCGCAGCTTATTGCGGTCAGCGCTCCCGCTCTATTCCTGCATTTCATGTCTAGGCTTGCTGCCGCTGGCCCTAGCTAGTTTACATGGGGCTGCAGGGGTATTGGCAGTTCAGCCCGATGTACCTTCGTAAATTAAGAACCCAAAGCCCGGGCGTATCACCGCAACTTGTTGGTACCGGCAGCTTGTCGGTACTGGCAGGTTCACCGCTAGTGACATTGATTGCACACAACCTGAAGTAGCGGTACCGGTTACACAGGTAATTACCCTAAGCCATAATGCAGACAAGCTCAAGCCACTGGCCACCAAGAGAGGACATCATATGAATGAACTGAAGCATGTGCGCAGTCAGCAGGGCACAGGAAATACGGGCGGTTGGGGTGCATGCTGGTGAAGCGCAACTCCCACCAGCAGGGTACAGGAAATACGGGCTGTTGTGGTGCATGCTGGTGAAGCGCAACTCCCACCAGCAGGGCACAAGAACTACGGGCGGTTGCGGTGCATGCCGGTGAAGCGCAACACCCACCAGCAGGGCACAGGAAATACGGGCGGTTGGGGTGCATGCTGGTGAAGCGCAACACCCACCAGCAGGGCACAGGAAATACGGGCGGTTGGGGTGCATGATGGTGAAGCGCAACTCCCACCAGCAGGGCACAGGAAATACGGGCGGTGGGGGTGCATGCTGGTGAAGCGCAACACCCACCAACAGGGCACAGGAAATGCGGGCGGTTGCGGTGCATGCCGGTTGAGCGCACCACCCTCCAGCAGGGCGCACGAAATACGGGCGGTTGCAGTGCATGTTGGTGAAGCGCAACACCCACCAGCAGGGCACAGGAAATAATGGCGGTTGGGGTGCATGCTGGTGAAGCGACACATCCACCAGCAGGGCACAGGAAATACGAGCGGTTGCGGTGCATGCCGGTGAAGCGCACCACCCACCAGCAGGGCACAGGAACTACGGGCGGTTGCAATGCATGCTGGTGAAGCGCAACTCACACAAGCAGGGTAAGGAAATGCAGGTGGTTGCGGTGCATGCCGGTGAAGCGCAACACCCACCAGCAGGGTTCAGGAAATACGAGCATCTGGGGTGCATGCTGGTGAAGCGCAACTCCCACCAGCAGGGCACAAGAACTACGGGCGGTTGGGGTGCATGATGGTGAAGCGCACCACCCACCAGCAGGGTACAGGAAATACGGGCGGTTGGGGTGCATGATGGTGAAGCGCAACACCCACCAGCAGGGCACAGCAAATACGGCGGGTGGGGGTGCATGCTGGTGAAGCGCAACACCCACCAGCAGGGCATAGGAAATTCAGGCCGTTGCGGTGCATGCCGGTGAAGCGTAACACCCACCAGCAGGGCACAGGAATGCAGGCGGTTGCGGTGCCTGCTGGTGAAGTGCATCACCCACCAGCAGGGCACAGGAACGCAGGCGGTTGCGGTGCATGCCGGTGAAGTGCAACACCCACCGGTAGGGCACAGGAATGCGGGCGGTTGCGGTGCATGCCGGTGAAGCGCAACACCCACCAGCAGGGCACAGGAAATACGGGCGGTTGGGGTGCATGCTGGTGAAGCGCAACACCCACCAGCAGGGCACAGGAAATACGGGCGGTTGGGGTGCATGATGGTGAAGCGCAACACCCACCAGCAGGGCACAGCAAATACGGCGGGTGGGGGTGCATGCCGGTGAAGCGCAACACCCACCAGCAAGGCATAGGAAATTCAGGCCGTTGCGGTGCATGCCGGTGAAGCGTAACACCCACCAGCAGGGCACAGGAATGCAGGCGGTTGCGGTGCCTGCTGGTGAAGTGCATCACCCACCAGCAGGGCACAGGAACGCAGGCGGTTGCGGTGCATGCCGGTGAAGTGCAACACCCACCGGTAGGGCACAGGAATGCGGGCGGTTGCGGTTCATTCCGGTGAAGCGCAACACCCACCGGCAGGGCACAGGAAATACATGCCGTTGCGGTGCATGCCGATGAAGCGGTGCACCCACCGGTTAAGCGATGCACCCACCGGCTGGGCACAGGAAATACAGGCCGTTGCGGTGCATGCTGATGAAGCGGTGCACCCACCGATTAAGCGATGCACCCACCGGTAGGGCACAGGAAATATGGGCGGTTGCTGTGTACACCGTTGAAGGTTTTGGGTTGTTGTTTTGCACCATATGATGCGTTACCCTCTTGAGCCGGTTTCTCTAGAAAAAGCGTAGCACCCACTTGCATGGCACTATCCATACGGGCAAGCGCTGTGCATGCGCATGAGGTGATCGGGCACTACACCTAGCGCCCCGCCCGATCGGGCACTGAGTGGTAGCAGCTCTGAGAATGAAAGGTCATCAGAGATGCAAGATAAAAGACGGTGGTGAGTGTCCGGCTGGCCCAGATCACGCTTAGAAAGAGTATAAAGAAGCTAGGCGTAATCTAATGCTCACGTTCAGATGCTAACGACTACTTGAAATATGTCTGTGCGGATAAAGCGTTTGTAGCTACGGTATTAGCACGGGCACCGCATTGTCGTGTGAAAGGGGGTGCGGGGGGCGGCACGCCCCCCGATTAGTTTTCTTTAGCGGGGCGTGTAGGGGGCGGCATGCCCCCCGATTAGTTTGTTTTAGCGGGGGGTACGGGGGGTGGCACGCCACTTCATAAGCTTTCTTTAACGGGGGGCGGGGGGCGGCATAACCCCCGATTATGTTTTAGAATGGCAGTGTCAGCATGACAATATTAGAATGGCAGAACGAGGCTCCCGATTAGGGTTCAGAATGGCAGATTCAGCACCTGAAGGGTTTTCAGTCAATTAGAAGCGCAGAATTTGGAGAGAATTTGGTCTCAGAAAGGTAGAATCAGAATGGCAGAATAAAGCCCCCGATTAGGATACAGAATAGCAGAATCAGCCCCGGAGGGGGTTTCAGCTCATCAGCAGAGCATAATGTGGAGAGGCAAAATCAGCCCTAAGGGGGCGTCAGTCCATAAGAAAAGCAGAATGACCAGATTGACAGAAATAGCCGTAAGGGAGCCTCAGTCAATCAGAAAAGCAGAATGACCAGAATGACATAATCAGCCCTAAGGGAGCCTCAGTCAATTAGAAGAGCAGAATGACCAGAATGACAGAATCAGCCCTATGGGAGCCTCAGTCAATCAGAAGAGCAGAATGACCAGAACGGCTGAATCTTCTTTAAGGCAGCCTTAGCCAATCAGAGGAGCAGAATGATAGAATCAGTCCTCAGGGGCTGCATCTAAACTTGATCCAACAGAATCACCCGAATATGCATACTTCCGTTGCTATAATGTCGGTTATTGAGGGACGAGAAGACAACTAAGTAGGGTGTAGATAAGCTCTCGAGGGAAGAGGCAGGTTTCAATCACAAGTTAGTTGCGGGACTGTTGTTGGGTTCTCTCAGCATCAACTGCAGATGAAATAGAGCCCTATTGTTTGTACCTTGACTAGGTACATCTCTCTCCCCTTCAATAAGTTACTCAGCTCGTTTGTCTTAGTGCGTAGCTTCTGGGCGCCGCACTTTGATGCCAGCATATGAGAGGGCAGAGCTGAAAGTCACCGACTAGTAGGATCCCAGAGACCCAGCCATGGAGCATAAATCTGCGGCCGCCTACCGCGCCTGGTTTCAGCCTACGTCAGGAGCACAGGCTAGGACCCGCACCAGCAGGAGGGAGTGTGCTTGTGTGCGTGCAAACTTCAGGCTGCGGCGCGGCACAATCAGCACGGCCGACACTAGGGGCAGACGCATAGGTCAACAGCGTGACACAGTGCTGCCAGCGATGTTGGGCAAGGGCGAGCATGTGGAGGACCCATTACACGCCTTGTTCAAATGCCCCAGCATGCACCTTGGGAGCGGGCCCCCCAGATGGTGCTACAGACTTCCATGCTTTGTACCATGGCAGGCTAGGGTGGGATGCTGTGACTTTTGTGGAGGATGTGGTAGCTTTCGTTGAGGCTTTGTCGCTTCAGAGGCCGGGATTCCCTTTCTCTTCTCTCTTTCCCAGCGTAGCGAAGCTGAATCTTGGGGACAGAGACGGGTGCTGACGACTGCTGACGATTCGGGGCCCCAACAGCCACACGTTTCCTGAGGCCAGGAACCGGCCATGGAGTTTTACAGTACTGGCTGGCAGTGCTGCGCGGATGGAAATGAACACGTGCGTGCGTGCGTGCCTGCGTGCCTGAATTTTTTCTTCGCGGTCGAGCGTGCATGCGGGGCGGCTCGGGTGTGACGGGAAGAGTGACCCCTGGGGCACCTCTGATCCGCCGGGCGGAGGGCGAACGGTTCAGTAGCGAGGGAGGGAAAGCACGGTTCGGCTGCGAAAGCTCCGCGCGAAACAATGCGAAGTGTGCGCGACAAATGCCGAGCGTGCATAAAGAAAGAAAGAACGAAAACGCCTGAGCGTGGCTTGAGGAATACGGGATTTTAAATGCCGTACACCGGGAGACAAAAAAACTGGTGGTTAAGGAGGGTCGTCAAGGGGTACCGGACAATAATGGGCAGGGGAGTTTTCCAGATGGCGACGCTGACGAAGGATGTTTATATGGCAGCGTATGGTATGCTTCGTGAGACGGCTGAGGACGGAGGAGATGTCGTGTTTGGAGACACCGAGCATGCTGAGGATTTTATCGGCAGGACGAAAGAGGAAGCCTGCGGTTCCCAGAAGGATGATATGTGTATAAGAAGAAGGAGGGGGAAGGATGAGGGGGGGGGGATGGGCACGGTCGGCGAAGGATCAGGTGGAAACCAAGGAAACTGTCCAACCAATATGTTTGAGGAGAAGGATACGTTGTAAATGTTGTTCTGATTTACGGGCATGGCATTGTTCGAAAGAAAATTCGGAGGTGTAACCGACTTCAACTACGTGGACAGTGCAAGTCCTCCGGAGCCGAGACATAGTTTGTGAGCTAGAGAGTTGACCAGCGCAGTAAAGACGAAGGAATTCGGAATGTGGGAGACCTTGGACAATAAGCACATCCGGTCGCAGTTTGTTACAGTAATCAAAGGTGTCAGGGAAAGTGGGGGGTCGTCGGAGCACTAGCCAACGTGGAAGACGGGTGTCATAGACTCCGAAGGGAAGGTTAGCACGGGAAGTGGCATCCATGATAGTAAAAGAGGAGCCTAGGGAGCCATTAGCAATAGCAGTTTGGATGATGCATACAGCTCGGTTGTGTCGAGCAATGTATGAGGCGGACATGGAGGAATGAGCACAACCGCCTAAAAGAGGGCCAGGGGTATCATTGGGATGGGAGCATATGGGACAGTGGGGGGTGGTGCGAGTGCCGACAGCTGTTTTGTAAGGGCGGTTCATATGCATGGCTGTAGATGCAGTCCACAGGGTATTGGTGCGCGATTTGAGGATGTTGCGAATACCACTTTAGGGCAGACCCATGTGCCATAAGATGGGAAGGTAGGAGGCGATGGCAGAGGCAACGAGGACTTGCATGCGGACATAGCGCAAGGACAGAGGGGGAGAAGTAGGACCATCTGTTAGAAGGGGGCAGTTTCGGGACATGTGTTCCTTCAAAGAATGGGTAAGGTCTGATGCAAACCACGGTTCGTCCGTGTCATGGGGGGGAGGGAGGCATGGCCATGCAGGTAGGTGTGCTAAGTGTTGGACATCTGAGGTGCATGTGAAGTCGCATTGGTCGGGGGATTGGAGGGCGAGTGCAGCACCCTTATCTGCGAGTTCATTGCCAATGATGCCGATGTGAGATTTGACCTTGTACAGGCGAAAATGGTGGCGGAGGCGTAGCCTGGTAAGGATGAGGGCACGAATGTCGAGGAGAAGGGGAGCGTGCTTACATTCAAGCAAAGTGTGCGGGTGGCGAAGGGCCTTCTGCGTATCATAGAGAGAAACCAAGGAATCTGAGAAAATGGTAAGATCACCGGTGTGGTGTAAGGCGGCATGAGTGAGGGCAGCATGGATGCCAGCAAGCTCAGCCCGTGTAATAGTGTTGGTTTCAGCCCGGCCATCGGGGTGGACTGTGTAGGTAGTGGTGTCTTGAGTACAATAGAAGGCCGCACCCGTGGCTGTGCCTTTGCCAGGTGTAGATAGGGCCGAGCCATCGGTGTAATATGCCGGTATATCGTGCCAACGGAGGGGGTAGGAGGGGGCGTAGGGTGGAGGGGTTGTCGGGTTTGGCTGGGCTGAGGGTGGAGGTGCAAGGATTGTGGTGGGCAGAGGAAGGAGATTTGCCTGGCCAAAACCGGGAGGGAGCAAGTAGCGAGAAGGGTGGGAGGAGCCCGGGGCCAAAGTGGGAGCAATATATGGGAAAGTACGGGTTGTGTCCCCAAGAGTGTTGGAGATGAGGAGGAGGAGAAGGTCAAATTTCGGCATGCCCGCGTTAGCAATATCGGCCGGAGTGAGATGGTCGGGGGGAAGAAAAGGTAAATGGGTGTGGTGGAGGTTGGTGTAAGAGATATGGCGATGGCCTGAGTTGAGGAGGGTCATGAATTTGGCATGTTTCCAATAGAGAACAACGATGAAGGTTGATGTAGGTATGTGGGGTTGTTTTTGAAGTGATGCCAACGACCATCGGATAGCCTTGAGCAGTGCAGGGCCTGAAAAAGGAGGCTCAACCAAGGAGGTGCCTGTCCAAGGGGTGGAATAAGTTTGATAGAGACCCCAAATAAGCAGTCTTTCTCACGAAGTGAGAAATATTGAAGGGCTGAAAACGGGACAGAGAGGGGTAAAGAGAAATGGTGGACCGTGAGGGGCATGATAGCAGAGATATCAGTGTGGAGGCTTGCAGGAGTGACCCAATGGGCATTGATGACAGGGGGTGGGAGTAGTGGTGAATGTTTGCCAGTGCGTGAGGTAATGTTGGGGCGTGGGGGAGAGGTATTGGAGAGGCGGTAACGGAGGAGTAAGGAGGCAAGATCGTGTGCGAAGGACCCGTCAGTGAGGCGTGCAAAGTCAATTGGGTGTGTGGTGCGGATGCGGTCATAGCACGCGCGTAGCCAGAGTAGGCGGCGGACAGGAATGTGACCAACGTAGGTGCCATTGGGTCGGTAGACAAATGCCCTATCGAGATGAGTCTGGGCCATAGAGGTGGAGAGGGTTGGCGTAGGGAAGGGTGTGTGTGTGGTAGGATAACGGAGTCCAATTTGGATAGTGAAGGAGAGGGTGGGAGGATGTCGAAATCGGGGTGAACTGGTGAGGTATGGATGACGAGGTGGGAATCGATGAGTGATTGGTCAAGAAGATAATTGGGGTCTTCACCCGGAGGCGGGGGAAAAAGGGGAAAGGGATCCCTAGACCATGTGCCTTGATGTTGGAGATTGGTGAGATGTGTGTCGAGGGGATGAACCGGTTCAAGCGCAGTGTCAAGCATGTGGAGGACATTGAGCGTGGTTGGAGGATGCAGCGTGTGGATCTGGGAGGTTGGTGGAGGAGGAAGGGGAGGGAGAGTTGTGGTATGTCGTGGGAAAAGTGTTGGTATGGGTAAGGAGTGGGGGGGGGGAGGCAAGGATTGGAACGTGTGTGCCAGGAGTGAGCGTGTGAAAGCAGGCATGAAAAGTGGCCGTAGGATGGGCGGGAGGGAGGTAGACATACGAGTCATAGTGCATGCTAGACCAAGCAGTGTTGGAAGAGGACAAGGAAGTGTGGCATGGGACGGACTGGGAGCGACTCGGGTACGGCGGGAGGGGACAGGTGGTGAGACGGGTGGGGGGGGGTATAAGCGTAGGAGGTGATGCATGGGTGGGTGCGGTAGGGGCCGTGTAAAGTAAAGAGGATGCAATTTGCCGAAGGGAATGATGTGTACCCTGCGGAATATGGGCGAAGTCATGAGCGACAGTAACCCGACGGGTATCTTCTGGAAGAGGTGAGGTGAGGGTTTGTTGTTTGGCAAGTGGCAGAGCAATGCCGTGGAGAAGGAGGGTCAGCTGATTGAGGGCCCTTTGTGCTTTGGCAAGATCCTCTGTCCGGGCTTTGTTTAAGAAAGCGTCACGAAGAGTGTTTGCTGGGATAAGGTAAGGGTGGCCACTTATGGTGGTGACAAGAGAAGCAAGTGAGACAATGCCGACATGCCAAAGGGGGGAAAGGAAAGTATAGTCACTGATAGAGACGGGCAGGGTATCGCCGCCAGGATGTGTTGGATGTAGGATGAGGATGAGTTGTTGAAGGAGATCGTTGCCGAGGAGGGGGATGATGCCGGAGGTGCTTTGGTGAAGAGTGATGTCGGCTTTGTGTAAGAGGGAGAGTTGGCGCATGGGGAGGGGGTGAATATAGAAACTACGAGGGGTGCGTTTCAAGGGCATGGGGAGTGAGCCATGGAAGTGAATTTGAGAGTGCAACACGCCTCGAGTTAAAGGTCCGAGGTCACCGCTGTCATTGAGAGCGCGGGTGAGGGAGAGGGCAGAGATCTGGATGTAATCGACAAGTAAGGAGGTGAGTCCAACCCCTCCACGATCGAGGGGTGTGTGGATGAGGGTTGTGGGGAAAGAGGGACCAAGGTTCATGCAGAGCCGGGCAATTTGGGCAAGTTGTTGATCAAGGGTAGCAATGTCGGCCAACGAGAAGGGGGCGATTGGGAAGCAATACGTGATCTTGGGTTTAAGGACATGTTCAAGAATGTTTAGAGCTTGTTGGGGCGGTAGATTGGCATTGATGAGTTGTCGGCCTTTAGTATAAATAGAGGAGCTGAGATGTTGGAGATGGTGGCGGAAATCGAGTGTATGGTGATGTAGACACCAAGATATTTGTATGGTTTGTCAGGTGGATACTATGGCACGGGCTGGCCATTGACATGAAACTGGTATTTTAATTGTTGCCGCAGATGGGTGTTATGACGGTAAAATGTATCTACAAGGCGGGTGAAACGATCTTTATGTAGGGCACCAGTGACTGCGCATTTAGAGGGGTTCAGGGTGAGGCCTGACCAGGAGCAGTAAGCGTCAACTTTACTGAGTTGTACTTGGAGGCGGTTGCGGCTGTGTGAGAGAAGGGCTACGTCGTCAGCAAAAGCTGGGCAAGTGAGGGTAAATTTGCAGGGGTGAGATAAACCTTGACGTTGTGCACAAGAGGGTGTATAGCCGTGGCCTCCAACATGTAGCCATCGGAGGAGGGGTTCGAGATAGATGGGAAAGATTAGGGGGGAAAGGGTATCGCCTTGGATGGTGCCCCTACCGACATAAACATCACGGGTGGCAAGACAAGGGTGTTTTTTTAGAACGATGCGAGAGGTGGCATTGGTATAAATGTCTTGAATGACTGATCTTGCGTCAGGTGGGAACCCGAGGTCATCCATGATGCGTAGAAGTTGGGCATGGTTGATGGTGTTGAAGGCACTAGAAAAGTCAATGTACAAGGCATATATATTGCGGTTATGGGCACGAGCGTCCTCAAGGGCATGGGCATATCGTTGGAGGTGCCGCATGGTGTGGTGCCCTGCACGAAAGCCCTCTTGAGATTGGCTAAGGATACCAAAATCTTCGGAGTAATCGGTGAGAACGGCAGTGACGAACCGTGTCCAAAGTTTGTAGATAGTGTTGTGCATGCCAATTGGACGTTTGTTTGTTAGCCGACTGATATCCCCCCGTTTGTGGAGGAGGGTAGTAGTGGAAGACTTCCATGAGGTGGGAGTGGTGCCTAGGATCCACATGAGGATAAACAGATTGTGCAAGGATGATTGGAAAGAATGTGGCATGATACGGAGACGTTCATTGGGGATGCCGTCTGGGCCAAAAGTTTTTCTATTTTTCAGGGATTTGATGGCTTGATTAAATGTACTGGGCCGAAGGACGTAAGGAATAAGGGTGGTCGAAGTGGTGCGAGCGGACTTGGCCTTTGTATCGAGTTGGAAATTGTCAAGGTTTGGTATGGATTCATGCGGGTAGGGTTGTGTGGGAAGAACGTGGGGGTCGGCCGACCATTCCTTGCTGAAATGGGCATGTGTCACATTGGTCAAGCCCGTAACAAGAAGAGAGGTGGTGGGGTCCCATAAAGAGGTAATATGAGAGGAGGAGGCAGAATGGGCTGAGGAGGTATCAATGGGAAGGAGGGGTTCGGTGTCAGGTTCGTCCTGGAAAATACGTTGGTGCGCCTTGCAAGCGTTAGTGTAAAGTAGGTTAATAATTTTTTAGGGATCTCCTTCATGGGAGACTGTAAAAAAAGTGTGCCTAGAAAAAAAATGACTAAAAAAAAAAAAAAAAAACGCGCAGTAGAACCTACTATGCCGGCCTGGACAGCTCACGACGCTCAGCAGGCACCGGGCAGGCGATCAAAAGATGCGCATTGACATTGTGATTATAATGCACTCAACGTCGAGTGTAGGCGATATGTATTCTAAAAGTTATTGCAGTCGCTGCGAATTGGGGGCCGATGACATCTCTCGCCGGCCAACCACCCATGCTACATACCGAAACGAGTGGCGACGCTCGGCATGCACGGCCTGGGTGGCAACGCAGTGTTATGCCGCAAGTGCGGCCTCGATTGAAAGCAGCGCATTAGCAATGTGGTTATATTTTACTCAACGTCGGGTGTAGGCGATGTGTATTCGTGAAGCTTTTTGTGTAAGGGTTTCACCCTTCCCGGTCGTTCGGTAGTTAACCTGTCGACTAGACTTTCCTTCGGTAGTTTGAAGTTGAACGTTGATCTTCCTACGGCAGTTGAACCCTCTCGTGTCTCTCTATTTATACTAGGCCTTCTGTCATTCTCCTTGCCCTAGTCTTACGAACTAGTGTGCCACCACTGTCATTCTCCTTGCCCTAGTCTTACGAACTAGTGTGCCACCACTGTTATCCTCCATTTCTCCTTGCCCTAGTCTTACGAACTAGTGTGCCACCACTGTCATTCTTGTTGCCCTAGTCTTACGAACTAGTGTGCCACCACTGTCATTCTCCTTGCCCTAGTCTTACGAACTAGTGTGCCACCCTTTGTAATTCTACGTTGCCACCTCTCCGCCTCTCCGCCTCTTGAACGCTCCCTGATCCCGGCTCTCTGTGTCCATACCAGTCAGCCAGAACTTAGATCCCTTTCAACTGGTTTCCGAGCTCCGTCTACGATCCTTCGACCCTTCACCTTGCCTCGACCATCGACATCCTCTGCCATATCGTCACCTTGTCAACATCGCCTCTCTTCTGCATCCTCGTCATCCCTGCTCCCTCGTCACCTCGGCCCCCCTACCTCGTCATCTCTGCCTCCCTCGTCACCTCCGCCTCCGTCCCCCCCTCTGAATCCCCGTCCCTTCGACATCTCTGCCCCTCGTTGCCCATTCCCTCGTCGCCTCTGTCACATCGAACGCATCTCCGCGCTGCCATGCGGAAATGTTTCTGCTCCTTCGAACATGGCCGCACGGCCAGTGTCTGCCCCCTATCCTCGTCAGCATCTGCCCTCCATGGCAGGTCCACTGCAACAAAGCGCTGAGTGGCGCTGCCCGAGTTTGTACTACCCGATGGCAACGATCTCAGAAACAGCGTGTACAACTGTTGACGCTTTCACCCTTGTCCCCATCGTCTTCTAGTCCCACCGTCCCATCGTCTTCGTCTCCCTCGTTACCCCTCGTCCCTTCGCCTCGCGGTCTTCACTGATCCGACCCTAGACACCACTGTCGTCTCCTGGAAATTCTTACTGGCTACCGCTCTTTGATTTTCTGGCTCTTTGACTGTCCTCACGACTGTCGACTTCCCATGCAGCTCCCTGCCGGCACATGCCCGCGGAACTCCATGGCTTGTCCGTCCACCTCAGCCTTTCGTCTCACGACCCTCAGCTCTTCCCTTCGGTTCACTGATTCCATTAAGTCTCCATCGTCTTCACCTACCTCATCCTCGTTTCTGTTCTTTTCCCCCCGAAATGTCCTTGCTGGCTCATGCCCTCTGATAATTTCGTACCTGTCGACTCCATGCCCTTGACACCCACTCATGTTCCATGCAGCTCCAGCTCATGCTGGATATTGCCCACTGACCGCCATGACATCGACACTCCTCCACGGTCTCTCTCCCGCCTTGCTCTCGACTACGTACCTTGCCCGGTTCTCCACTGTCCCCTACGTCCTTGACCACCACGTCCATGCTCAACGCCATCTCGTCTTCGGCTTCTCCCATCCTCCCTCAGCACCCTCCCTCGTCCTCGTCCCAGCCTTACACCTCATACCTACGCCACTGTCCCAGCCGTTCCTACTTCGTTGCTCCTCCTTACCTCCACCATGCTCCCTATGTCCCTCGTTCTCTCCTCCACCGCCTCCTCGTCCGTCCATGATGCTCAATGATCCTTCTGCCCAGGCCTCCCACTGTCCCACAGCGGCGCCGCCGCGTACTGCTGCCATTGCTCTGCTAGAACGGCACTCTTGCTTGCGCATACCGTTGCCATTGCTCCGCTAGATCCGCGGCCTTGCTTGCTTTCCTAGTAGATTGCCATGTATGTGCTCTTGCATGAATCTGTTCCCTCGTGTTTCTGTTCTATTTGTTTAGGTCCTTTCCTCACGTGCCTTTCCTCAGATCTTTGCTCTTCTAGAATTGTCCTATTTGCCTCGGGCATTAAGTCGCCGCCGCCGTTCCCTCAGCGTGTCCTTAGTCAGTTGTACTTGTGTTCCATTAAATTTTGCTGAATTTGCCTTGGTGTTTTTGCATTTCTTTACCCTTCTGGGTTTGTCCTCGGGATCTCCATCTAGATTTTCCTGTCTAGATTTCGACTCTCTGGGATATATCTGCAATTTCATTTTCTGTAGTCCTTTGTTTTTCGGTCCTGAGTGTCCACTTGCCTTGCCTTACCTCTCTGAGTTTGAATGTTTAAAGTTCAAGTCTCCGAGGACGTTCGACTCTTAGTAGGGGAGTTTGTAAGGGTTTCACCCTTCCCGGTCGTTCGGTAGTTAACCTGTCGACTAGACTTTCCTTCGGTAGTTTGAAGTTGAACGTTGATCTTCCTACGGCAGTTGAACCCTCTCGTGTCTCTCTATTTATACTAGGCCTTCTGTCATTCTCCTTGCCCTAGTCTTACGAACTAGTGTGCCACCACTGTCATTCTCCTTGCCCTAGTCTTACGAACTAGTGTGCCACCACTGTTATCCTCCATTTCTCCTTGCCCTAGTCTTACGAACTAGTGTGCCACCACTGTCATTCTTGTTGCCCTAGTCTTACGAACTAGTGTGCCACCACTGTCATTCTCCTTGCCCTAGTCTTACGAACTAGTGTGCCACCCTTTGTAATTCTACGTTGCCACCTCTCCGCCTCTCCGCCTCTTGAACGCTCCCTGATCCCGGCTCTCTGTGTCCATACCAGTCAGCCAGAACTTAGATTCCTTTCATTTTGGCCGCGCGGCGATGACACCTCTCGCCCGCCAGCTACCCAATCGACCGTGACTAATGCCGTACTGGTGTCAGTCGCTTACAGCCAAACACCGACGATGCTGATGAAGCGGAGGTCGCGAGTTCGATACCTGCTGGTGTTAGCCGATGGTTGTTCGCACCCGAAAGAAAACAACCCTGAAAAAGAGCGAAGGGTACAAGAAAAGTAAAGACACCAAAAGAAACCCGGGAAAGGTGGCAAAAATCCCCACGATTTTTTGCGATTTTTTGTGGTAACTGAATGTTTGCGAAAAGTTTTTCGTATGTCAACTCGGATGAGCCAAAGTTTTTTTATCGCAGAGTGAGAGCCATTGGTTCCATGGTGGAGAAAGGGTGAGGGGCAAATCAACTGGAAAGGGAGGAAGGAGGAGTAGTAGTGCGGAAGTAGGAGGGCATGGGGTGTTAGTATCATGGGAGACAGAGTGTGGTGGAGATAGGAGGTGGTGAGAGGCGAGAGCGGAGAGAAGGGAGTCCAAGATCGGAGAAAGGGTAAAATGGGAGTGGCGTTAGGGGGGGGGGCGGAAGTGAGTTGTTTAATGAAATTGCGGGCAAAGTGGAGGATAGCCCGTTCCTGGGTTTTTACTGTGATGTGTTGTTGTGCCACACGAGGGAGGAAGTATGGTTTACCAGAAGGGTGGGGGCGATAGTGTCCCGATGGGACGAGGTGGGGCAGTGTAGTTTCATGATGGTGAGGGCAGATGTACATATGTCGGGGTGGCGGGAGACTATGGTGGGAATGTCGATATGGAGGGACACAAAGTGTTCGCGGAAAGCTGTCCATTCTGGAGGGGGGGCATGGGGTGAGGAGTGTGGTTGATAGTGGTGTTGGACGCCCGAGTCGTTGATGAGGGCGGAAGTGTGGGCGAGCAAGGCATCGGAGGCAGTGGAGAGGTCAGAGAAAATAGCCTCCCGTGTAAGCTGTAAGGTGTGGGAGGGTATAGGCTGTTTGATGGTGGTTGGGGGGGGGGAGGTGTAGCGTTGGAAGGGCGAGGAGGTGTGTTGCGAAGGCGTGACGAGGTGAGGGGTTGCAAGGGAGGACGGGGGTGCATGGGGAGTTGAAAGAGGTTTGGAGGTCACTTGAAGGTGAGGGGGAGGTGGTCAGGAGCGTAGAGGGATTGAAGGGGGACAGAGCACTCAACTGCGGTGGGGAGTAGGCTTGAGAGGTGAAAAGCATTATCAGAGATGAGGATATCATCCAACATGGAGGCTTGCATTGTAGAGGAGTGCGGCATGTGTGTGAGATTTTGAATGTGGTAGCATTAATGGGGATAAGTCTGTTGGAGGCAAGGAAGGAGAGGAACGTGCGATCAGGTCGAGTAGATTGGAGGTGGCGGTTGAAGTCCCCACCAATGAGGAAGATGTCACAGGCGGGGTCACTGTCATGCATAGTGTCTGCCATGTATTTTTGACAAGCAGGTGAAATGAGGTTAGAGCCCGGAGGGAAGTAAACACTAAGGACATGAAGGGTGCGGCCAGCGACCATGGGTAGTTGGAGATGGATGCAATATCCTTCGATAAGAGGGGGTACCGGTTGGCGGATGAAGGTATGGGGGTGGGCGTCATTGTGGATGGCAAGGAAGACACCCCCAGGTGCACAGACATTTGGCCGGGCGTAAGCAAGAGTAGGGGGTGTAGGCACGCTGCTCAGGTAGACATGATAGTGAGGGAAGGCTTGGCGGATTTCAGGAAGGAAAGTGGCTTGTTGGGAGGCAAAGAGTTGAGTTTCTTGGCCAAAGAAAATTTTGGGGCGGTGTGTGTTGACAAAGGTGCTGACATCGGCAGTGTTGGCACGGAGGCCAGCGATATTGAAAGTGGAGATGATATCGAGAGGGTGGGGGACATGTCGGGGGTGGGGAGGGGAGTGGGGGGGGAGGTAAAGAGGGGTATTGGGGTGTGGGCTGGGCAGCGGGGGGAGCCGAAGAGACGTGGGGGCGAGGGGTATAGACAGGGGGTGGAGGCGCGAGCGGGGTACGGTCTGGGAAAGTGTGTTCGATGGAAGTGTGGTAGGGGTTAGTGAGGAGGGAAGGGGGGATTGGGTGTGGCGGGGGAGAATCAGGAATGGTGATGTGGGTGTTTGGCTGAGGGAGGGTAAAGGGGAAAGCAAGGCAAGCGGTAAGGGAAGAGGCAGGGACGAGAGCAAAGGCGTGCCTGCCGAGTTGGCGGAGGAGTTGGAGGTTGTGATCAGAAGTAAGGTCCATGCGGGATGGGGAGTCGGAGTCGAACCAGAGCCAAGCTTTGCCAACTCCAGGTTTTAAGAGCACGGAGGCATGGAAGTAGTCACCAGGTTCATGTGTGTGAAGGATGAAACCGGGATAGGCATATGTGGGGTCTTTTAGTTGGAGGGAAGTAAGGGCATGATCCAGATCTTGAAGGGTGATGGAGGCAAGATTGGCCAAGTGTGAGGGGGAGAGAGGGAGATTGGTGCGATCTATGATGTCGAGTTTGTAGAGTTGGTGAGTATCAAAAAGCCATAAAGCAAAGAGGGCATCAGTGAAGTGACCCCGAGAAGTGTGGAATTGTGGATGAGGCACTGATGGGTTGAGGAGTTGGGCGTGGTGTGGTAGAATGGGATTGGTGGACCGGTAGCGACACCATGCCAAGATTCGGGGGGGGTCGTGACAGCACCACCACTAAGGTTATTGAAAGCGTGGACTTGGCAGAATCCAAGAGATTGTCGCACAAAGAAAGCAAGGCCGTGGGGGAGGGGGTCGTGTGAAGGCGTGAGAGGCGGGTTGTTTGCTGAAACGTCTCCACCCCGTTGTGGAGGTCGGGAGGGTTGTGAAGGTTGCTTGGGGGGGGGTGCGAGAGGAGGTGTGGCGGGCCTTTTGGATGCGTGAGATGGCTTGTATTAGTGGGATGTTGAGGTGGTGTGTGTGGGGGAAACGTCTTTGGGTGCGTGTGAGGAGACGTCGCAAGTGGCTGAGGAGGTATTGGCCATGATGGCGTTGAATGGGAGTTAGCTTTAAAATCTTTTTGATGTGGAGGAAACGGTGCCACGTGGTAGCAGTTGCTTTGAGGGTGGTAGTGGATGTTGTAGCTGAGGGGATGGCTGGTGGTGGGGGCGTCGTGCTGGAAGTAGTAGGAGTGGTAGGGTGCGAAGCCGTAAGACATGGTGAGGCAAGTGTTTTGTGGAGGAGCATGAATACAACAATCGAGGTGGCTAGAATCGAACATGCAAATGCAGTATAAAGTAGGTCCTTGGAAGACTCAGGGATGCCAAGTGCAAGATATCGTAGAGATGTGTCCATATAAAGTGAACTAAGATTTAACATAGAGTGCATTTTGGGGCAGAAAGAATAAGCTGAACTTGATTTGTGGGAGTCGGGCAATGGGTCTGATGCAAAACTTGTGTGTGAAGCAGAGGTACTAGGTGTGGCAGAAAATGGGAGGGATGTGCGTCCGAAGGCAGAATTGTAGGTGGGAAAAGAAACCGGGAATGAGCAGAGTGGTGGGGGGTGATCTAACCAGATAAGCCATGGGGGCGAGAGGTATGCAGAATTGGGAAAGGGAAAATTCGCGAGAGGTTCCCCTAGGCCGCTTAGGCTGAAAATTTTGTTTTGGTCCAAATGATGGGAGCAATAGAGGGGCGTCTGCAGTCAGCATAAGAGGGAGAGAGGGTACGTTTGAAAGCAAGAAGTGTGGGGGAAATGTGGAGACAAGAGGCGTAGGGAAGGGGGATATGCGGAGGGCATGGTGTCATGGGGCATAGGTGTGGCAGGAAATTGGAAGGGTGTGCGTCTGATGGCCAAAGTGTAGAGGGATGAAAAAAACGGGAAGGAGTAGAGTGATGGGGGGGGGATGGAGCCGGATAGGCCATGGAGGCAGGAGGTATGTAGAATTGGGAGAGGGAAAATTCGCGAGAGGTTCCCCCAGGCCGCTTAGGCAGAAAAAAATGTTTTGGTCTAAATGATGGGAGCAGTAGAGGGGCGTCTGCAGACAGCATAAGAGGGAGGGAGGGTAAGATTTAAAGCAGGAGAATAGGAGGAGGAGTGTAAAGAAAATGCGTTGCATGGCTGCATGGCAGGGAAGAAAAGTGGAGGCCAAGGAAGGTGCAGTTGGGGTGGGGGTGGAGGATAGGACCATGCACCAAAAGCGAGAAAAGTGGAGGAGGGAGAGGGCTGGTAGATACGTGGCCCTAAGAGTTGGAAGTGGTGCAGGTGAGATCAATGCTGCTGGGTGCTGGAGGCGGAGGGGGGTGGGTGATGGGTTGGAATCAGAGGCAAGTACAGGAGGAGTTGGAGGGAGAAGATGTCCAGTCAGAGAAGATGAACAGTCAAGTATGCATGTCCATGAAGATGTTCAAGGGTTAACCATGATGGTGCATAAATCACGCATGCATATGCACAAGTAAAATATGCGGGACAAAAGAAAGCTAGGATGACAAGTGTACGCATGTGTGCGGGTAAAGCATGCGGGTCCCAAGGTAAACCTTGCATATGCAACAGTCAAGCGTACATGTGCATGAACATGTTCAAGGGTACACCATCAAGGTACGAACATCACGCGTGCATCCGCTGAAGTAAAATATGCGGGAGGAAAGAAAGCTAGGATGACAAGTGTACGCATGTGTGCGGGTAAACCATGCGGGTGCCAAAGTCAACCATGCATATGCAAGGGTCAGGCAGGTTGGTGCTAGGGTAACGCATGTAGGTGCTTCAGTGGCCATGCATGCACCCGGGGAAGGTCAAACATGTACCTACGAGGGTTAAGCATGCACAGACCTGGATAATGCATGCAACTGCGAGGGTACAACATGCAACTGCGAGGGTAAAACATGCAGGTGCCAGGGTATAACATGCAAGTGTCAAGGTAAAACATACAACTAAAAGGGTCAAGCATACAGCTGTCAGGGTGAAACATTAAGCTGCCATGGTCATACCATACATGTGCCAAGGTCAAGCATGCACATACAAGGGTAAAGCATGCATGTGCCGCAGAACAACATGTTACTGCATGGCAGAAAAAGGAGAGTGGGAATGAAACACATACATGGGCGGGGATGAGGCAGGCCATTACGGTACACACGTACAATACAGTTGACCAGTACAGTACTAGTACGGACACAGTACAGTCGTACAGAGAACCCTTCATGCAAAAGCACAACATGCAAAACCCGCGCCACGCTCAACCCAAAATGTTATTGCAAGCATCACTCCTGCCATTCTTCACAAGAAGAGAGAGGCTTAATCCGCGAGTGAACACTATTTTAACTGATGCGCGACTTTGAATTGAATTTCCTGCTGTGCAGCGTTCAATTAAATTTTCGCTGCTGCTTGGCCGTTTTATCTTCTTTTTGGCTGCGCGACTAAAAAAATAAATATTTTTGGGGGGTGCGCGGACCCTAAAGCGTTTTAGGGTGGTCTGCCTTGTCAATTTTCGGTCTGTTCCCCCCTTCTCGCCAGAACTTCTTCTCCTCCCAGACAGTCGGGCGCCCATGCGGCCGAGTATCTTCTGCATGGTTCAGAGGTGTAATGTCATTGATTTCGATGCCAGGTGTCGAGAAGGGACTAGTGGAACACTACTGGAGCAATCTCCCTCAAACACCGGTGGAAGATTCCGTGGTCAACTTACGCGAAGGAGCGCATCGTGCGTCTTGCGTGGAGCAGTGGTGACTCGAAATAGGGAACAGGTAAGAGGCGACTCAAACCAGGTCGGATTGGTCACATCTGCCACTTTCGCTCACATAAGCGATGCCAACTGAAAAGGGCTTCTTGTGCCAGCAAATTCACCTCGCAACGGCGACCTTCAGTTCAATTTCGCCACATTGGCAATTTCACTCAGCGCATTGACTTATCGTGCCCATCTCCCATCACCAGTCTGTCTGTCTTGACTTTTTATAATTTCATATGTACCTCAATACTCCTCAGTACCTCAGTACCTCAGTACCTCAAGCTCAATAATCCATCTTGCAGGTCCCGCTGACAGACCGCTACGAGACTTATGTTAACAATTAGGCTGAGCGCACACACTTCCCTGGCCAATGCATAGGGGACGGACATACACTCATACAAGCACGGGATGGTGGTTGGGGCAAAGCCTCTCCAGTCGCCTGGGACAGATATCCCAACGAAGAGGAGCAAGGCCTGCATTGCCTCCTTGCCCCTGAGCTGACAAACCCAGCGCTGTTCAACCGCTTTCCCACCAGGGACCAGACGGTCAGGCGCCCACGCAGCCAAACATTTTAAGTAGGGCGCCCAGAGGTGTGACGTCGTTGACAAGGGCAAAATGCGGCGATACTTGTGGCCTGCCTGCCCCGAGTAAGCCTTGCTTTATTTGAGGGTGAAGACAGGTGCCTCCCTCTCTGGGAGCTCCCCGAGCGGCTGGAAGTAACCCATGTCGTGCTCATGAGGGTCGGTGTGCCTTTGGCCCCTGTGATCGCACAACAAAATGAGGAAGAGACATCAGGTCGTTAATAATCCTTGGTGGATCAAAGAAAAGCTCCTTTGACATCTCTGGCGGAAATCCAGTTCCGCTAAACCTCCTTATTCCTTGCGTGTTAGCGTTCATTTTTGTTTGTGCATGCACCAGGCCTCGTTTGACCCCTGCCTTAGACCCCTGCCTAAGACGCTGCCTGGTGGCCTCGTAGTTATCCTCGGCTGTCGCATATTTTGTGATTCTCCAGCACTGGGCAACTGTGCTCAGCTCCAAGACCGTTAATTGTTCGATACCGTGTTCCAGTACAAGTTGTACTCAGTACTGATTGAATGGCTCACTCGCCACCACGGGAAGCCCAAACAACAAGGCTTGCAACACCATTCAAAACAGTCGGCCAGGTTGTCACTTCCGTGTAGCTGAAGCTTCCTTGGGGCCAACAGGCCAACAAGATTTGCAACACCAAGCCATACAAGTGGTAGGTCAGGTCCATTTTCCTGTGACTAAGCTACCTGTCATCTACACTCGGTCCTCTTACCGGAGGCCCCAGGTGTGGCAGCCATGCTGCTACGGCCGCAGACTGTAGGCCGGTCTCGGTTTGGTCCCAATGGGGCCCTCGGCAAGCGGCCAGCGACCGCAAATGGTGGCCTTATTTCCGAAAAACGAAACACTGGCCAGGCTGTAGCTTCCGTTTAGCTGAAGCATCCTTAAACCCACAACGCTTTTGGCAGGCCAATCCCACCTGATGCGGTCGTGAATGTTGTTGAAGGTGCCGACACAGAACTCCGATGCAGCAGTGGCTGTGTCCCTCACGGCGTCCCTTTGCTGATCACTGGCCAGGAAGACAAACCTGCAGCAGCAATGGGGCACATCAGGACAGAGAGCAGCTTCACAATGGAGAGGACACAATGGGTCCAAGACCTCTTGACATGTGCGGCAATATAATTGCTACCATCGGGTAATGGGAAGGGTAATGGGAATTACCCTTCCCATTTTAATGGATTCAGGACTGGTAGGTAGAAGGAGCGAGGTCTGGTATTTTTCCTTTCTCTCACATCCATCATTGCCCTTACCAGCCTAAAGGCTGCAGGGGACAACCTATCACACAGAACAGGCTGTGCATATGATTTGCCATCCCTCAAGTGTAACATGATGATTCCTTTTAATGCTGCCCTCAGGGCAAACTTTTCACCCAAACTCAATATTTCTGACAAAAACTGGTGCTGACAATCCATAACTAGTGCCCTATATATTCATGTATCCCTCGAACCCAAACAACATTAATTATGAGGTAAGACAAATCAAATCTACAGTACATTGGTCACACTACAAGAACCATGGATTGAGGATTGGCAGGAAGAAGCGAGGTCCAAGCATATTCCCTTTCTCTATTATCCACGAACCCTGAGCAGCATAAAAGGCCGCGGAAGGAAACAACCTCATCCTCACACGATATATAACCTCGTCACACACCAGTGACAGGTGTCAGACCAGGAAAATGACATGCGCAGCAACAGTGATTATTTTAAAAAGTTACAAAATAGGTACACAAGATGAAGGCTTCTCTAAAACCTTCAAATGAGCACTAAAAGATGAGGTCTTCTCTGACACCTAAAAATAGGCACTAAAAGATGAAGGCCTCTCCACAAACTTGAAACAAGGACAATGAGCAGCATGAGTCCCAAAGGACCCACCAGCCTACAAATACGCCTGACGCCACCACCACTGCCAAGAGTGTCATGAAGAAAATAAAGACGCCGCTGTGTCCATGCTTGCCATGGGCGCCCCCGCCCTCGCCGTCGCCGCCGGTGGCATGCCCCTGTGATCATGGTGGAATGATACCGCTCGGTACAGCTCATGCTGAGACAGATTGTACTAACGAAGTAGCAGGATGCGACACGGTACAGCACACAGGTCAAGCCGGATGGTGCCTCCATGCCTGTTATCGCAGGCATCAATGCACGTAATAAGCACCGGACTCGTTGAGACGTCCCCAGCTTGTGGACGCAAAGATTGTTGCAAAATCTGACCTCGCCAGTGTCTCTGAGGCAGCAGTCATGATCGCCCGTGCTTCTTTTTGCCACAAAATCACCTTGGCAGGCCCCGCGGCAGCCGCCAACGGCTCGATTGGGACCAAGCCTGGATTGGCCTACCTAGCTCCGCTTCGGCCTGCCACAAACGGAGCTTCTGGTCAGAGGCCGGTGTGTCGCTGACATGCTGCTGTGTCACGGAAAGATAATCACTGGCCTCCGGCCACCATCATCCCCTGGTATTCCAGTGTAAGCCAAGGAAGGCGGGAAGCGCACCCATGACCCATAGCTCTCCATCGGACCAACAGACTCATCTGCACCATTTCCTTTCTTTCTTTATTTTTCCGACATGGGGCATCTTTGCACCTAGCAATACGTCGTTGATGGCAGGGTCAGCGGCCTGAACCCTGAAACAAACATAAAAAGCAAGCCCTATTCAGATCCAGAGCCTGATGTGGATCTAGAGCCCACCTTTCCATCTGTGTCTGAGATGATGGCATCGATGCCGAGGCATACGTCCTGGTGCACCATCCTGAGACCGGAGTCCGACACCGAGTACAGGTGGGCGTCGATGACCGGACAAGAGGGCATGCGCTCATGAGGGACGACGTTACACTTGCCACCTGGAGGTCAACAACAAGGGAGTCAGGGGCATGCGTTCAAGAGGGGGGGATACAAGCATGTCCGGCAAGGCCTCACAAGGTGAGCTCAACAATGCGCAGGGGCAGCGTGTCACTAGGACAAATGGCAGCTGCGGTCTGTTGAAAATAAACCATAACGAGCTTTGGCGGTCAAACAACACCATGGTTGTAATCAAAACAATATTCTCGTCCGCTCTGATCGATGTGGTACCTCTATGGTTGGGGCCTGCACGAGGCACCATCCCAACCAGTGCTAATCAATTGAGACGGTGTTCAGAAGCCGTGCAAGTAATCAGTGTCCCTTTTTGGTAAAACATAGCTGAAGTTGCCTTTAGATTACAAAGACCATAACTCAGCTACGTGACTCCATCAGGACTATAATCGGCACTGGTCCCACCAGACCCACCCTTTTAGGCTGGTGGAACCTGGGTGCAGCATTTCTTGGCAGAGCAGCTTGGCTCTATATCGGAGAGACGTCATGATCCTTGCTGAAACGTACAATACAGTGGTTTCTTGCTCAACAAACGAAGGAGAAAATCAAGCTGAGTAGGTACATGCAGGTTGGAAATGGAATTCAAAGCACAGCCACCCTGGGCACAGTCCAACTGTTTTTCAGCCGGAATAACTACCTCACAGACTCTGGCCGGAGGAAACGATGGTGGACGGCCAGCCATATGCTCTACTGTTTCGACCACCAATTTTAGGCCGGACTAGGTTGGGTCCCAGTTGGGCCTTTGGCGGCCGCTGGACGACCTGCTGAAGTTAAACATGTAGCTGAAGGATGCCTGTCCAGACGAATCCACAACCTTAACCCCACACAATGTTGCTGTGCAGAGGTGAGCGATGTTTCGTTTTATGCTTGACTCATGTCAGCTACACTCAAGCCACAATCCTAGCCACCGGCCCAATTCGTGGCAAGCCTTGCTGTTTTGGTCACCAATTGCAGGCTGGTCCAGGTTGGGTCCCAATGGAGCCTTTCGCCCGACACAATCTTGCGGTGCAGCGGAGAGTCGCGGAGTATATGTCAATCCTATAATGATCATACGGGAACCCTGTTTCAAGCCTTTCACGATTTGATCGCCCCCCCCCCCCCCTGATCATTCTGGGTCTGTCAAAAGCGTCGGTTCCTCCCGAGAAACGAACGCGCCCTTGGGCCTGTCTTCGGGCGAGTCGCAATCCGCCCGACGCCAGACATTCTCTTTTATTGGTGGATCCCTCCTATTTAGAAGCGGACGATATGATTTAATGGTTTGCACGGCCATTTTATACCTGCCCGCCAGGACAGTTAAAACTGTCAGACAAAACTTCACAAGGCAATGTTACAGCAACATTATACAATGACACATTACCTACATTTAGATAGACCTGCATCCCTAGGCAAATAAAATGTTTGTACGAAGTCCCTCAGGTTTTTGTAATAGTTCATCAAGCCCCGCATGACAAAGTAAATTGTTTATCAGTCGACGCACTGCCCGATTCCGACTGATTCCAACCGGTTCCAACCAGTTTCGCCAATCGTCATTAAAGCGCACTAAAGATATTATTAATTTTACAGCTCACGCGGCCGCCTATGGCACACCCCTCGAAAACAGTGTCTATGCACGAAGGCCTTCTGAAACTACCGTACGGTACAGGGACATTTTGAAAGGTTATTTTACGCAAGAGGAGGGAGCGCCTCGCTCTCATTTTCTTGCCTCATTAAAGGGAAGGACAATTAGGAACAGCATCCTACAAGTAGTTGGGGATCCACTGTACACCTTTTGCCTCCACCTTGCTGCTTCCCCCCCAGTTCTCCGGCATTTCACCCCTCTCCCCCACACACCCCTTCCCCCACCAGATGTTGGCTCGATAAATCCTCCCCCCCCTTCAATAATCCTCCTTTACTGACACCAGATGTGGGCGCAAGAATTCCTCCACATTCCACCACATTCCCTTGCTTCCCTCTTCCCCAACAGCAGCAGCTTCAAGACCCCTCCTTCGCCCCTCTCCCTTCACCCACCAGATGTGGCTTCAAGTACCCCCCATCCCTCCCCCCCTTCACCCACCAGATGTGGCTTCGAGTACCCCCCCCTCACCCCCCCTTCACCCACCAGATGTGGCTTCAAGTACCCCCCCCCCCCCCCCCCCCCCCCCTCCCCCCCTTCACCCACCAGATGTGGCTTCAAGTACCCCCCCCCCCCTCACCCCCCTTCACCCACCAGTTCTGGCTTCAAGTACCCCACCCACCCCCCTCACCCCCCTTCACCCGCCAGTTCTGGCTTCAAGTACCCCACCCACCCCCCTCACCCCCCTTCACCCACCAGATGTGGCTTCAAGTACCCCCCCCCCCCCCCCCCCTCCCCCCCTTCACCCCCCAGATGTGGCTTCAAGTACCCCCCCCCCCCCCCCCCCCCCTCCCCCCCTTCACCCCCCAGATGTGGCTTCAAGTACCCCCCCCCCCCCCCCCCTCACTCCCCTTCACCCGCCAGTTGTGGCTTCAAGTACCCCCCATCCCTCCCCCCCTTCACCCACCAGATGTGGCTTCAAGTACCCCCCCCCCTCCCCCCCCTTCACCCCCCAGATGTGGCTTCAAGTACCCCACCCCCCTCACCCCCCTTCACCCACCAGATGTGGCTTCAAGTACCCCCCCCCCCTCCCCCCCCCAGATGTGGCTTCAAGTACCCCCCATCCCTCCCCCCCTTCACCCCCCAGATGTGGCTTCAAGTACCCCCCATCCCTCCCCCCCTTCACCCACAAGATGTGGCTTCAAGTACCCCCCCCCCCCTCACCCCCCTTCACCCACCAGATGTGGCTTCAAGTACCCCCCCCCCCCTCCCCCCCTTCACCCCCCAGATGTGGCTTCAAGTACCCCCCATCCCTCCCCCCCTTCACCCACCAGATGTGGCTTCAAGTACCCCCCCCCCTCACCCCCCTTCACCCACCAGATGTGGCTTCAAGTACCCCCCATCCCTCCCCCCCTTCACCCACCAGATGTGGCTTCAAGTACCCCCTCCCTCACCCCCCTTCACCCACCAGATGTGCGGATGTACCCGTAGTCACACTCCACGTCATTGAGAGTGCAGTTGCAGGTTCGGTTGGTAGGCAGGCCGCGCACAAAGTCGGGCCCGTTGAAACACGTCTTGGTGGCGCCCCTCCGTTTCCAATGTGTCACCTTGCCTGTGAAGCAGGGGGGTGGCATGAGGTGTTGGCAGGCAGGACAGCATGAGCGGCAAACAATGGTCCACGCATCAGGGAGGTGGCGCCCCTCTGCTTCCAATGCGTCACCTTGCCTTGGAAGCAGGGGGGCGGCATAAGGCTGTGCACTCAACACGGCATAAGCAATGGTCCACGCATCAGGGTCTTGGCATGGCTGTATTGGCCAGGGTATAACAAAGTTGACCGCTTGACGGGCGAAATAGACAGATGTGGAAAAAGCAGGGGTGGAAAAAACGCAGTCCCGGCGCAAGCCGCACATTTAAGCTGAAATTGGTCCTGCTCCCAGCAGCTTAAGCCACGCTCTTTGTTGCTCGAACTTGGTGTCAGAACCTGGAATATTCCCCTGCACATTACTGTCCTATACCCCTTAACGACCCTCCTTAGCCACCTGATTTTAGTTCCATGGTGTACGGCATATCGAATGTCGTATTCCTGAAGCCACGCTCAGGTATTTTCTTACTTTCTGAGACCGAGCTCCAGCCGTCAGGCGAGGCCGTGGCTGATATCAAGGTTCCCATGGCCATTGCTGTCGCCGCCGACGAGGTTGCTATCACCACAGATGTGCCTGTGGGTATTACTGAGACAGTAGCTGCTGGCACCCACTCGCCCCCCCCACCGACCCTTGGCGCATCCACATTTTATTCACACTTTTGGCACCAAACAATTAATTGCTCAAACGCAAGGAACAAAAAAGCTGTTGCCCCGCGTTCTATTTTAGAGGGTCAGCGAGCTGGAGTCTGGGCCGCCTTGAACATCCGTCAAAAGGCAGCCATTGCTATGACTGCTCAAGCTGCTGCCCCGCATCGCATCCAGGAGCACAGGCAAGCTGGAGTCTGGGCCACCTTTGGAACGTCCTAAGCAGTGCTGTGCCTTTGCGCCGTAATTCAGAAATTGTGCAAGTAATTATGGTCCTTAAACTGCACAATCAGCTGAAACTGCCTTGTAATTACGGTGAACAAAAGTCAGCTACATAATTCAGCTACTGTAAGGACCGTCATCGGCACAGCACTGGTCCCACTAGGCAGTCATTGCTCCGACTGCTTGCGCTGTTGCTAATCAGTGTTGGGCGATTACGCCATAAGATAGACTCGGATGCAAGAAATTAATTTGATGAACACTTGTACCCGTTAACCACCAAACCAAAAATTAACTGATAAAGCTGTTGCGGATAAGACGGAGGAACAGCCAGGCAACAAGCCCTGCCTTGTTTTTCGTTTTGTTGGATTAGCAAATAAAATACTTATGGATTGTTCGGATGATCAGAACATGACCTGCTTCTTGACCGTCTGCAGTGACATTGGCCTGGATTTTGCCAACTAGTTGCTGTGGTGTGGACAATTCGCCACAAAGCAAAAAGAAGTCTACACATGTTCACGCTTCAGGAACAAATCACCTGAAATGACCCCCGGGGCAACACAAACTGGTCAGCGTTACGCCCAGTTCGTGGACCGGGTGCAAAGGCAACCCAGTTTTTCCCAGACCGTGTGTTTGAATTGCATTGTGGGTTTAGGTTTACAGACCCTACCTGGAGGCGGCCATCCAGCAGCATGAAACCTAAGTAGGTGCCATACAAAGGCAAGACAAACAGAGACAAGAAGAAGTAGTGATGGCAAAAAAAGGAGCGAAGGAATGAAAGGTGTGATGTGACTCCCTCCCAGACAGGCGATGCGTGACCCCAAAGCCTCGGTTCAGGTGGCCATACAAATGCGCCGGAAACTCAACATCCACCCCCTGCAAATATCTTGTTCATCAGAGCATATGGGCTGCCATGCTACTACTTTGCCCACCCAGGTAGCTGATGATGTGCATGGTACAAAATCTCACCGAGAATACAGAGCGGGGTTTTGTCATCCACACTTGTGGGGACAGCAAACTGCTCGTAGTCGGTTTCAGAGCATACACCCATCTTGCCCTGAGAGGGCACAGCAAAGCACACAGGCCTCAGGGTTAAGGGTTTAGAGGGCACAGCACACAGGCCTCGGTGTTTAGGGTTGAGAGGGCATAGCACAGCACATGGGCCTCAGTGTGAAGAGTTGAGGGCCCAGACTTAATCACCTGGTGAGATCCAGATCATCCACAACATGTCACACCTCTCACCCAGGTCAGCTCCAGATCATTTTCTACCCCTCCGCCTCTCACCCGGGTCAGCTCCAGCCCATCCAGTGCGTACATGATCCCAGGCGGCGCCACCTTGCTTCCCTCAGCGGTCAAGGAGCACTTGGGGTCCAGGGACTGATCGCAGGCCAGGCCGTGGATCACCACGATGGGGCGCTGCCCATCCGGCTCAATCCTGAGGGGAGGGAGGCGGAGCGAGGCGATGGAGCTGGGTTCAGGTTTGAGAGAGAAAACCACGCCCTGCAGGAACCAGAGAGTGAAGAAAACAGCGCGGCAAAGGCCCCGAGGCCACGTCCGCGCCGTCATCATAAACAGGGTTTAGGGTTGACCACAGCCCCTTATCCATGGCCACGTAGCTGACATGTAGCTGAGTCACAACAGCAATGTGTCGCATTTAAGATGAATATTACCGTAGTGTCAGTCCGAATTCTTTTTACGGAACGTTTTTCAAGAAAACGAATGGATGTTTTTGCTAATTATTTGTACCAAAACCGGAAAACAAACCATAAAACGAATATTTTCCGCCCCCAACCCTAAAAAATCGTTAACGCAGAGCGCAGCCTTGTTCACCCCACTGGCAGCTTTCGTCGCTGTCATCGTATCGAAGTGCATCTTGTTTCATGAAAAGGCAGCTTTCTTTTGCCAAGCCATTGGCCATGGCAAGATGCTGGCACCAGATGCGCCTCATCAGATAGTACAAGCTCCTGCTGTGATTCTACCAGGTCCAGCAACAACAGCCACAGCTGGTGTCATAGCACCTGCAACAGCACCAGTCGATACGGATATCGAGATTATCTTAGAACGGCCCCGCCCCCGCACCGCACCCGCCCCGTCTCGGACGAAAAGAAGGCTAGGCCCAATCGCAGTAAAAAGCTGGCCTCTGCATCTCGACACTTTGAGGGCCTCACACTCGCCCATGTAATCCAGCAGGCCAAGGACCTGGCTGCTCTGGTATGGAACGTTTTTTGATGAGGGATTTGTGAACGGCAAGTGCCTACAAGTGACCTCAGGTGTTGCATTTGAGCATCTGGAACAAACAGAAAACGAAGCGATGATTACTTTTAACTAGTTTAGGGGCAAAAACAAACCAGTGATTGATTTTGAAGTGGTTCTGGGACAAACACGAATCGTTGATCAGGAAAGAAATCAGTCTCCGATCAGAAAAACGTACAAATAAACAAACAACGTGACCGAGGCAAAATAAGGTTTTGACAAAAAAAAACGAATTCGGAATAAAACGATAATGGACTGACACTACAGTACCTGGTTTCCATTTTCCAACTTCGTCACTCTGGTTCAGGATTCAGGGTTGAGGGTTGAGGGCTGCGTAGCCCCTGATCCATTGCCACATCGCTGCCATGCCACTTAATCAGTGGTCGTGAAATCGCGCCGTCATTCATAAATCGTGCTGCAGAAATGACGGTCCCTCATTTCCCCGGTCTATTATTCACGAGCCCATTTTGATGTACGAATCCTCGCGTACGGCAACACAGTAGTTTAAAAAGCCCATTTTGATGTTCAAACCGACAGCAACCGACACATCGTCAACCAGTCATCGCAGGCCAACGCTCGTCACCACGACCTCATAGTTAACTTAACATCTATATCGGTAGTGAATTTAGTTGCTCGCAGCTATCATATCATATCGAGTGGAACAGCGAGAGGAAACCGTGAGTCAGAGAGTGAACAGCGATGACTGCAAAGGAGCATGCATGCTACAGCTGACAGCTGGGATTCAAACGGTGTTCACACTCCTCACACTCAGCACTGCCAGCCGATGCTGGTCACTGCCCGCGACCCGCCCGCGTCCCTGTGAGTATGCAATCGCATCCACACCGCATGTATGTTTTAGACTATACAGCGCTGTGTAATGAGATATTCCCAACACTCGTCCCATAGCGTGGAACAGTGAGGGAAAACAGCGAGCCAGCCAGTCAGCAACACATCTTCCGGTGTCGGGACGACGCGAGGAATGTGAAGTCGAAATCGTCGTCGTCATCGGGCTTTGCTGCTTCCACCCAATTTGAATCAGTACGAAATCTTCTGCCACGCGAGGCGCATAAAGGCCAGCTATTCATCGCAGCTGATCAAGACGTGCTCATTAATCGCAACTCAATACCCAGGTCCTAAGCTGAGGGTGTGGTAGAGTTCGAACCGGAAAACGAGCCCGATCTGCTAAGTAATCAACCTGGCTCAACGACATGGGCTTCTTGCCAGCAGACATAGCTGGCTTGACCTGCGCCCAAGCCAGCGACCTTATTATCGATCAGAAGAAGGATGCGTTCAATGCCTTGCCAATGCCAAGCTGTGTCATAAGGGCTCCAGGCCAGCTTCTGAAAGACAGCACCTGAAGGCACACACACTTGGTCTGACGTTGCCTCCAGGTGAATATTGTAATTAATGGTAATTTACCAGCCCCTTATTTTCCTGCCCTGCCCTGCCAATTTAGTGCCAATTTACCAGTCAATTTACTCCCTCTTAATTTACCTGCAAATGTACTATGCCCCTTAATTTACCTGTTGCTTTAAAGTGCTCCTTAATTTACCTGCAAATTTACCTGTGTATTAGCAGCTCCTTAAATAAATGCACTTCTTCAATTATCTGTTAATAAAAAAACCTTGATTTACTCCAAGGCTTGAACAAGGGTATAGCTCAGGTCAGGCACGCGCTTTGTGACGCATTTTGCAATTGAGCTTCAACTAGTAACTGGGTAGGCCTATCATACTTATGCAGTAGGCATTGTTCAATAATGGTGCAATTGCATCTCATTTGTGCATCCCACTATATTGCCCCGCTTGGATAAACTTGCAATCATGATCTTGGCCATTTTGGTCTCGATTTTGGTTTCCATTTTGATGATGTGGCCTATTTTGTAGTTTGCTCTCACATGTTTGCTAGTTGCTCTCCACTTTTTAGTTTCCTTATTACATATTTTGTTGTAATTTCCCCCTCAAACCCACGTCCATTTTGTATCACGTGATTCTGTTAATGAAGACATTTAATCCAATGCAGGCTGTGTACAACCGATTTGTGGACAGTGATTCAACCACAGCCCATGTAAGCCCAACAGCTTATAACACGTTGTGATCCGTAAATACAGCCAAGGAATTGCTTTAAAACATCATGCGCGCCAGCCTACGTCCGGATCTTGCAGGTTCAAGCCGGACTTCAGCAATTGGCAGCCGCGTGACTTGACGTTTGACATGTCGGTAACAATCGATGCGTGTCTGCTTCCAGTGCCCTAGCGTGAAGGAGAGGCTTAGGGAGAGAGGTGTGGCAGGCCCCCCCAGAAGGTGCCACAGACTTTCAACAGTTGTACCAGGGCAGGCTTGGATGGGAGGCTCTGACTTTTGTTGAGGACGTCGCTCGCTTTGTTGAGGCCCAGTTTTGTTGGTTTTTCTTTGCCTTCTAGGGGAATAGGCTTGAGAGGGGCAAGGTTTAATCCGGGCTGCCTTTTTTGGGGGGGGGTAGTTATTTCCTTCGTTTTTTTCTTCTTTCCCTCTCAACTGAAGTTTCTTTTCTTCCAACGAGACAGTTGGGCGCCCACGCGGCCGAGCCCTTTTTGAGCAGGGCCCAGAGGTGTTATGTCATTGACATGCCGGTCGGGTGGAGGGGGGCTTCCGACACGTCAGCCAGCACCTCCCCCCGAACGGACGACCCACCACCGACGTCGGACACATCAGCATCGCAACTTGCAAACAAAGTACTCGGACCATTCTGGAATCGATTATTTGATTTAGCTATTGCTAAGTGAAGCCCCCAGATGGCCAGATCCGAGCCCCTCCGGAGATGACCCCCTGGCCGGTTCCTGACAACGGGAAACGTGATGCGCGATAGGCGATTCGGAACGTCAGCAGTCGTCAGCACCCTTCCCTGTCCCGCCCCCCAGGATCGAGGTTCGCGCTCCGGCCACGGGACTGGCATAACTTTCACCGAAAGAATCGCAAAAATGCGCGCTTTCTGGCTAGCCTATTTCGGCAGCGAACGGCCCCGTCTCCGAAAAGCCGTTTCAGTGCTGGAAACCATACCCGTGGGTCATACGTCTCGCCCAGGCCACGCAACAGGCCCTACAAAACTTAACAGGCTCGCGACATTTTTCTCTCTCTCGTGCGCCCATTTTGGCAGCAAACAGTGCAGCTTTCGAAAAGCTCCATGTTTGTACGGTACTTCGTGGTTTCGGAAGTCTCACTACAGTGACTGGCGTAAATAAAAAACGTTGACTGAAACTCAGCTACGCATCTCAGCCATCGTGAGGACCGTAATCAGGATTTGCATTGCACCTGGTTTTGTTGACAAGTAGGGCTGTGCTGACGGGTACTGTGACCAAACTCAGCTATGCAATTCAGCTACGCAACTCGGCTCCGCAAATCAGCTATCACCATTGGCACAGCACTGCACCTGATGTTGTCGACGAACAGAGCCGTGCTGAGGGGCACCGTGTACCAGCAGTTGCCGTAGTCCACGCTGACCTTCACCTCAGCTGCAAGGAGGGGGGATAGTTGGGGGGGTGAGGAATAGTGGGGTCGGAGCAGCGGCACAAACAATATCAAATGCTGAATTCACCTCAGATGCTAGGTGTGGAGGGGGGAATAGTGGAAAGGGGCAGCAGCAAAATCATATGTTATGATGCAAGGTGGGGGGGGGTAATCCAGGACAGTCAAACGTTATGGTTACCTGTACGGTGCAGCAAAATGGATTGACGGGTAAGAAGATGGCCGGTGCGGTGTTCTAACACAGTACAGGGTTCAACGGAGTGGTCAAGTGTACAAGATTAGGGCCCAAACGGCCTGGGTGACTCTGATAATGCTAGGTGGGGGGGACTAGTGATGCAGGGGGCAGAACGGCAACATTGTGTGTTCAGCCGCAATCACCTCTGCAGCAAGGTGGGGGGATATTAGGGTGTAAGGATCGTCACACACGGTGTGCTATTATGTTTGGTTCAGCATCAAAGGGGGGAGGGGGTAAAGTGCAGGGTGCAGGCAGTAGCTAGCAAGGAGTGCCTTTGAGACAGATAGCACATCAGACGTGTTGATGGCATTAACACAGCGCCAACCAGCACGAGCAGCAGAGGCTAATGGGGAGGTCAGTCGTGGGTGGGTGCAATAAGATAAATCAGATGCAGCCTGCCGGGGTGAGTGGCCGGGTGGGTGGGTGAGGTTCACGTCAAAATAACAGCAGTGGTTTAGGGTTAAACCCTACAGGTGTTCGACCTCTTGCAGCACACCGTAGTTCCCTTCCCTTGCTTCCCTGCCTCGGCTGTCGACACCAACTTGCGAGGGCGGGGCCGGCGACACATACCGCAGGTACAAGCAGCGTATACTTCGATTTGTTATACTGATTATTTCGAGCAGTTCCTGCTTTGTCATGCCGCCACTAGGCTCCACGAGTCCCAACGCCGGTGCCTTGCACATGGTCGGCCCCAAGCGAGGGCGAGGCTAACCGTCCGAGTGGCGCGGACGGATCGACCATTGCCTTCCAGAGCTGCGATTGCATGTGAATGTGGAGGGCGTTCACCCGCTCGAACATTCATATCGTGTCGAACGATGTTTTCTTCGCGCTGCAAATGCCCCTTTCGTGCGCTGTCTTGGATTGGGCATGTGGACCCCAACATCATGAATTTGCTATGCGTGTGCATGGGTAGTTGGTTGGGCTTTAGGCCGTCCTCTACGAGTCTTTGGACTCATCTGATAAACTTGGAACGATACAGAGAATGGTGGGTCGCGCCATTGCTGCCACAACACTAAAAAGGCATGCTTGCCCCACATTTTTTTTCAGTTGGGGAAAGGCGTCCGTCGTCGTTCAGGCAATGAACGCTCGCTCCCACTCGCGTTATGTACTTGCAGGACGGTGGCGTGTCACAGAGTGCTCGCTCCCGCTCGCAAAATGTACTTGTAGGGCAGTGGCGTGTCACAGAAGGGGGCTCCTGCCCCCCCCCGCTCCGCGGGGCCCCCCCCAGTCAGGGTTAACCCTACACCCACAGCAGTGGTTTATTTACAGCCAACGCACACTCTTGGGGAGGCAGGTCGTGGGTGGGTGTATAACCTACAACCAAAGCAGTTGCTTATTTACAGCCAGACACACACCCTTTTGCATTGATTAAACGGCAAATGGGAACCCCGTGTCCCCTCCTCCCCCCCCCCCCCCCTTGTTCCTCATGGGCAGGAGGTAGCCTTCATGTCATTTCACTGTGGAGGCGATCTGAGATAGCTGCTTGCCCTCCTGCCTCCATCTCCTCCCCCCCCCTCCGCCCCTCCCCCTCCCCACTTCTCACATGCAGGCACCGACATGAGTCCCGGGTGTTGCGCCATAATGATGGTGCTGCCCATATCGGCATACTCATAGATATAGGAGCCCTCGCCAACATCCCTCCAGCTCACGCCACCGTCAGTGGAGAGCCACGTGCAGGTCCTGCAATGGAGGTGGGCGGTGGGTGAGGTGTAGAGGTTGGTAGGACAGGGGAGGTGGGCAGTGGGTGAGGTGTAGAGGTTGGAAGGACAAGATAGGTAGGCAGTGGGTGAGGTGTACACGTTGGGAGGCAGGAGGTGGGCAGTGGGTGGGGTATAGAGTTTGGAAGGACAGGATATGTGGGCACTGGGCAGTGGGTGAGGTGTGGAGGTTGGGGGGTAGGATGTGGGCAGTGGTTGAGATATAGAGGTTAGAAGGACAGGGGAGGTGGGACGTGGGTGAGGTGTAGAGGTTGGGGGGTATGAGGCAGTAGGTGAGGTGTAGAGGTTTGGGGGACAGGGGAGGTGGGCAGTGGGTGAGGTGTAGAGGTTGGGGGGACAGGGGAGGTGGGCAGTGGGTGAGGTGTGGAGGTTGGGGGGTAGGAGGTGGGCAGTAGGTGAGGTATAGAGGTTGGAAGGACATTTGAGGTGGGCAGTGTGTGAGGTGTGGAGGTTGGAGGGGCAGAGGAGGTGGGCAGTGGGTGAGGTATACAGGTTGGCAGGACAGGGGAGGTGGGCCGTGGGTGAGGTGTAGAGGTTGGGGGGACAGGGGAGGTGGGCAGTGGGTGAGGTGTGGAGGTTGGGGGGTAGGAGGTGGGCAGTAGGTGAGGTATAGAGGTTGGAAGGACGTGGGAGGTGGGTAGTGGGTGAAGTGTGGAGGTTGAGGGGCCGGAGAGGTGGGCAGTTTGTGAGGTAGAGGTTGGCAGGACAGGGGGGGGTGGGCAGTGGGTGATGCAAAAGGATTGGGGGACAGGGGAGGTGGGCAGTGGGTGAGGTGTGGAGGTTGGGGGGGCAGGGGAGGTGGGCAGTGGGTGAGGTATAGAGGTTGGCAGGACAGGGGAGGTGGGCAGTGGGTTAGGTACAAAGATTGGGGGACAGTGGAGGTGGGCAGTGGGTGAGGTGTGGAGGTTGGGAGTGCAGGGGAGGTTGGGGGCTAGGAGGTGGGCAGTGGATGATGTGTAGATATCAGGGGGTAGGAGGTGGGCAGTGGGTGAGGTGTAGAGGTTGGGGGTAGGAGGTAGGCAGTGGGTGAGGTGTAGATGTTGGGGGTAGAAGGTGGGCAGTGGTTGAGGTGTAGAGGTTGAGGGTAGGAGTTGGGCAGTGGGCAAGGTGTGGAGGTTGGGGGTAGGAGGTGGGCGGTGGTTGAGGTGTAGAGGTTGGGGGGTAGGAGGTGGGCAGTGGTTGAGGTGTAGAGGTTGGGGGGTAGGAGGTGGGCAGTGGTTGAGGTATAGAGGTTGGGGGGTAGGAGGTGGGCAGTGGTTGAGGTGTGGAGGTTGGGGGGTAGGAGGTGGGCAGTGGTTGAGGTGTGGAGGTTGGAGGGTAGGAGGTGGGCAGTGGGTGAGGTATAGAGGTTGGAGGGACAGGGGAGATGGGCAGTGGGTGAGGTGTAGAGGTTGGGGGGACAGGGGAGGTGGGTCGTCCACCTAAACCTTCATACACACTACCCCCCTCACCCGTCTGGGTCGTCCACCTAAACCTTCATACACACTCCCCCCCTCACCCGTCTGGGTCGTCCACCTAAACCTTCATACACACTCTCCCCCTCACCCGTCTGGTTCGTCCACCTAAACCTTCATACACACTGTCCCCCTCACCCGTCTTGGTCGTCCACCTAAACCTTCATACACACTCCCCCCCTCACCCGTCTGGCTCGTCCACCTAAACCTTCATACACACTCCCCCCCTCACCCGTCTGGGTCGTCCACTTAAGCCGTCATACACACTCTCCCCCTCACCCGTCTGGGTCGTCCACCTAAACCTTCATACACACTCTCCCCCTCACCTGTCTGGGTCGTCCACCTGAGCCTTCATACACACTCCCCCTCACCCGTCTTGGTCGTCCACCTAAACCTTCATACACACTCTCCCCCTCACCCGTCTGGGTTGTCCACCTTAACCTTCATACACACTCCCCCCCTCACCTGTCTGGGTCGTCCACCTGAGCCTTCATACACACTCCCCCCTCACCTGTCTGGGTCGTCCACCTAAACCTTCATACACACTCCCCCCCTCACCTGTCTGGGTCGTCCACCTGAGCCTTCATACACACTCCCCCCCTCACCTGTCTGGGTCGTCCACCTGAGCCTTCATACACACTCCCCCCCTCACCTGTCTGGGTCGTCCACCTGAGCCTTCATACACACTCCCCCCCTCACCTGTCTGGGTCGTCCACCTTAACCTTCATACACACTCCCCCCCTCACCTGTCTGGGTCGTCCACCTGAGCCTTCATACACACTCCCCCCCACACCTGTCTGGGTCGTCCACCTAAACCTTCATACACACTCCCCCCCACACCTGTCTGGGTCGTCCACCTGAGCCTTCATACACACTCCCCACCTCACCTGTCTGGGTCGTCCACCTGAGCCTTCATACACACTCCCCCCCTCACCTGTCTGGGTCGTCCACCTGAGCCTTCATACACACTCCCCCTCTCACCCGTCTGGGTTGTCCACCTTAACCTTCATACACACTCCCCCCCTCACCTGTCTGGGTCGTCCACCTGAGCCTTCATACACACTCCCCCTCTCACCCGTCTGGGTTGTCCGCCTTAACCTTCATACACACTCCCCCCCTCACCTGTCTGGGTCGTCCACCTGAGCCTTCATACACACTCCCCCTCTCACCCGTCTGGGTCGTCCACCTGAGCCTTCATACACACTCCCCCCCTCACCTGTCTGGGTCGTCCACCTGAGCCTTCATACACACTCCCCCCCTCACCTGTCTGGGTCGTCCACCTGAGCCTTCATACACACTCCCCCCCTCACCTGTCTGGGTTGTCCGCCTAAACTTTCATACACACTCCCCCCCTCACCTGTCTGGGTCGTCCACCTGAGCCTTCATACACACTCCCCCCCTCACCTGTCTGGGTTGTCCGCCTTAACCTTCATACACACTCCCCCCCTCACCTGTCTGGGTCGTCCACCTGGGCCTTCATACACACTCCCCCCCTCACCTGTCTGGGTCGTCCACCTGAGCCTTCATACACACTCCCCCCCTCACCTGTCTGGGTCGTCCACCTGAGCCTTCATACACACTCCCCCCCTCACCTGTCTGGGTCGTCCACCTTAACCTTCATACACACTCCCCCCCTCACCTGTCTGGGTCGTCCACCTGAGCCTTCATACACACTCCCCCCCTCACCTGTCTGGGTCGTCCACCTTAACCTTCATACACACTCCCCCCCTCACCTGTCTGGGTCGTCCACCTTAACCTTCATACACACTCCCCCCCTCACCTGTCTGGGTCGTCCACCTGAGCCTTCATACACACTCCCCCCCTCACCTGTCTGGGTTGTCCACCTGAGCCTTCATACACGCTCCCCCCTTCACCTGTCTGGGTCGTCCACCTGAGCCTTCATACACACTCCCCCCCTCACCTGTCTGGGTTGTCCACCTGAGCCTTCATACACACTCCCCCCCTCACCTGTCTGGGTCGTCCACCTGAGCCTTCATACACACTCCCCCTCTCACCTGTCTGGGTCGTCCACCTGAGCCTTCATACACACTCCCCCCCTCACCTGTCTGGGTCGTCCACCTGAGCCTTCATACACACTCCCCCCCTCACCTGTCTGGGTCGTCCACCTGAGCCTTCATACACACTCCCCCTCTCACCCGTCTGGGTTGTCCACCTTAACCTTCATACACACTCCCCCCCTCACCTGTCTGGGTCGTCCACCTGAGCCTTCATACACACTCCCCCTCTCACCCGTCTGGGTTGTCCGCCTTAACCTTCATACACACTCCCCCCCCACACCTGTCTGGGTCGTCCACCTGAGCCTTCATACACACTCCCCCTCTCACCCGTCTGGGTCGTCCACCTGAGCCTTCATACACACTCCCCCCCTCACCTGTCTGGGTCGTCCACCTGAGCCTTCATACACACTCCCCCCCTCACCTGTCTGGGTCGTCCACCTGAGCCTTCATACACACTCCCCCCCTCACCTGTCTGGGTTGTCCGCCTTAACCTTCATACACACTCCCCCCCTCACCTGTCTGGGTCGTCCACCTGAGCCTTCATACACACTCCCCCCTCACCTGTCTGGGTTGTCCGCCTTAACCTTCATACACACTCCCCCCCTCACCTGTCTGGGTCGTCCACCTGAGCCTTCATACACACTCCCCCCCACACCTGTCTGGGTCGTCCACCTGAGCCTTCATACACACTCCCCCCCTCACCTGTCTGGGTCGTCCACCTGAGCCTTCATACACACTCCCCCCCTCACCTGTCTGGGTCGTCCACCTTAACCTTCATACACACTCCCCCCCTCACCTGTCTGGGTCGTCCACCTGAGCCTTCATACACACTCCCCCCTCACCTGTCTGGGTCGTCCACCTTAACCTTCATACACACTCCCCCCCTCACCTGTCTGGGTCGTCCACCTGAGCCTTCATACACACTCCCCCCCTCACCTGTCTGGGTCGTCCACCTTAACCTTCATACACACTCCCCCCCTCACCTGTCTGGGTCGTCCACCTGAGCCTTCATACACACTCCCCCCCACACCTGTCTGGGTCGTCCACCTAAACCTTCATACACACTCCCCCCCACACCTGTCTGGGTCGTCCACCTGAGCCTTCATACACACTCCCCACCTCACCTGTCTGGGTCGTCCACCTGAGCCTTCATACACACTCCCCCCCTCACCTGTCTGGGTCGTCCACCTGAGCCTTCATACACACTCCCCCTCTCACCCGTCTGGGTTGTCCACCTTAACCTTCATACACACTCCCCCCCTCACCTGTCTGGGTCGTCCACCTGAGCCTTCATACACACTCCCCCTCTCACCCGTCTGGGTTGTCCGCCTTAACCTTCATACACACTCCCCCCCTCACCTGTCTGGGTCGTCCACCTGAGCCTTCATACACACTCCCCCTCTCACCCGTCTGGGTCGTCCACCTGAGCCTTCATACACACTCCCCCCCTCACCTGTCTGGGTCGTCCACCTGAGCCTTCATACACACTCCCCCCCTCACCTGTCTGGGTCGTCCACCTGAGCCTTCATACACACTCCCCCCCTCACCTGTCTGGGTTGTCCGCCTAAACTTTCATACACACTCCCCCCCTCACCTGTCTGGGTCGTCCACCTGAGCCTTCATACACACTCCCCCCCTCACCTGTCTGGGTTGTCCGCCTTAACCTTCATACACACTCCCCCCCTCACCTGTCTGGGTCGTCCACCTGGGCCTTCATACACACTCCCCCCCTCACCTGTCTGGGTCGTCCACCTGAGCCTTCATACACACTCCCCCCCTCACCTGTCTGGGTCGTCCACCTGAGCCTTCATACACACTCCCCCCCTCACCTGTCTGGGTCGTCCACCTTAACCTTCATACACACTCCCCCCCTCACCTGTCTGGGTCGTCCACCTGAGCCTTCATACACACTCCCCCCCTCACCTGTCTGGGTCGTCCACCTTAACCTTCATACACACTCCCCCCCTCACCTGTCTGGGTCGTCCACCTTAACCTTCATACACACTCCCCCCCTCACCTGTCTGGGTCGTCCACCTGAGCCTTCATACACACTCCCCCCCTCACCTGTCTGGGTTGTCCACCTGAGCCTTCATACACGCTCCCCCCTTCACCTGTCTGGGTCGTCCACCTGAGCCTTCATACACACTCCCCCCCTCACCTGTCTGGGTTGTCCACCTGAGCCTTCATACACACTCCCCCCCTCACCTGTCTGGGTCGTCCACCTGAGCCTTCATACACACTCCCCCTCTCACCTGTCTGGGTCGTCCACCTGAGCCTTCATACACACTCCCCCCCTCACCTGTCTGGGTCGTCCACCTGAGCCTTCATACACACTCCCCCCCTCACCTGTCTGGGTCGTCCACCTGAGCCTTCATACACACTCCCCCTCTCACCCGTCTGGGTTGTCCACCTTAACCTTCATACACACTCCCCCCCTCACCTGTCTGGGTCGTCCACCTGAGCCTTCATACACACTCCCCCTCTCACCCGTCTGGGTTGTCCGCCTTAACCTTCATACACACTCCCCCCCCACACCTGTCTGGGTCGTCCACCTGAGCCTTCATACACACTCCCCCTCTCACCCGTCTGGGTCGTCCACCTGAGCCTTCATACACACTCCCCCCCTCACCTGTCTGGGTCGTCCACCTGAGCCTTCATACACACTCCCCCCCTCACCTGTCTGGGTCGTCCACCTGAGCCTTCATACACACTCCCCCCCTCACCTGTCTGGGTTGTCCGCCTTAACCTTCATACACACTCCCCCCCTCACCTGTCTGGGTCGTCCACCTGAGCCTTCATACACACTCCCCCCTCACCTGTCTGGGTTGTCCGCCTTAACCTTCATACACACTCCCCCCCTCACCTGTCTGGGTCGTCCACCTGAGCCTTCATACACACTCCCCCCCACACCTGTCTGGGTCGTCCACCTGAGCCTTCATACACACTCCCCCCCTCACCTGTCTGGGTTGTCCACCTGAGCCTTCATACACACTCCCCCCCTCACCTGTCTGGGTCGTCCACCTTAACCTTCATACACACTCCCCCCCTCACCTGTCTGGGTCGTCCACCTGAGCCTTCATACACACTCCCCCCTCACCTGTCTGGGTCGTCCACCTTAACCTTCATACACACTCCCCCCCTCACCTGTCTGGGTCGTCCACCGTAACCTTCATACACACTCCCCCCCTCACCTGTCTGGGTCGTCCACCTGAGCCTTCATACACACTCCCCCCCTCACCTGTCTGGGTTGTCCACCTGAGCCTTCATACACGCTCCCCCCCTCACCTGTCTGGGTCGTCCACCTGAGCCTTCATACACACTCCCCCCCTCACCTGTCTGGGTTGTCCACCTGAGCCTTCATACACACTCCCCCCCTCACCTGTCTGGGTCGTCCACCTGAGCCTTCATACACACTCCCCCTCTCACCTGTCTGGGTCGTCCACCTGAGCCTTCATACACACTCCCCCCCTCACCTGTCTGGGTCGTCCACCTGAGCCTTCATACACACTCCCCCCCTCACCTGTCTGGGTCGTCCACCTGAGCCTTCATACACACTCCCCCCCTCACCTGTCTGGGTCGTCCACCTTAACCTTCATACACACTCCCCCCCTCACCTGTCTGGGTCGTCCACCTGAGCCTTCATACACACTCCCCCCCTCACCTGTCTGGGTCGTCCACCTTAACCTTCATACACACTCCCCCCCTCACCTGTCTGGGTCGTCCACCTTAACCTTCATACACACTCCCCCCCTCACCTGTCTGGTTCGTCCACCTTAACCTTCAAATACACCCGTCCCCTCACCCGTCTGGGTCGTCCTCCAGTCCCAGGCTGCTGGGTGCCACTACCCCTGCCGCCATGATGAAGCCAGGTGCCGAGGGGTTGGAGTACACAGCCGGGTAGCTGCTGGCCAGGGAGTCCCAAGTGGACATGCCACGCAGGTGCAGGTAGCAGTCGTCGGGGCCATTGAGGCACCTGGGTGGAAAAGTGGGGGGCAGCGGTGGGAGGCATGGAGGAGGAGGGGCAGCGGTGGGGGGCAAGGAGGGGGAGGGGCAGCAGTGGGGGGCAAGGAGGAGGAAGGGAAGCAGTGGGGGGCAAGGAGGAGGAGGGGCAGCGGTGGGGGGCAAGGAGGAGGAGGGGCAGCAGTGGGGGGCAAGGAGGAGGAGGGGCAGCAGTGGGGGGCAAGGAGGAGGAGGGGCAGCAGTGGATGGCAAGGAGGAGGGGCAGCAGTGGGGGGCAAGGAGGAGGAGGGGCAGCGGTGGGGGGCAAGGAGGAGGAGGGGCAGCGGTGGGGGGCAAGGAGGAGGAGGGGCAGCGGTGGGGGGCAGGGGGAGGAGGGGCTGCGGTGGGGGCAGGGAGGAGTGACAGCGGTGGGGGCAAAGAGGGGGAGGGGCAGCGGTGGAGGGCAAGGACGAGTGACAGCGTTGGGGGCAAGGAGGGGGAGGGGCAGCGGTGGGGGGCAAGAGGAGGAGATGCAGCGGTGGGGGACAAGGAGGGTGAGGAGGGGCAGCAGTGGGGGACAAGAGGAGGGGCAGCGGTGGGGGGCAAGGAGGAGGAGGGGCAGCGGTTGTGTGTGTTTTACCACCCTGTTCCATGGTGACCCCTCCAGTTGCAAAGTCCAATGCTTGATCCCCACCATACCAGCAACACCCCTGCCTGCAACAACGCCTGCATCACCCACTCACTGCTACACCCCCCTAACGTCAACACCCCCTACCTGCAACACCTCCCTACCTGCAACACCTCCCTATCTGCAACACCTCCCTACCTGCAACACCTCCCTATCTGCAACACCCCCATACATGCAACATCTCCCTACATGCAACATACACATACCTGCAACACCCCCCTACATGCAACACCCCCCTACCCCTGCAACACCCTCCTACCTGCAACACCCCCTACCTGCAACACCCTCCTACCTGCAACACTTCCCTACCTGCAACACCCTCCTACCTGCAACACCCTCCTACCTGCAACACCCTCCTACCTGCAACACCTCCCTATCCCTACATGCAACACCCCCTTACCTGCAACACCCCCTTACCTGCAACACCCCCCTACCTGCAACACCCCGCTACCTGCAACACCTCCCTACCTGCAACACCTCCCTACCTGCAACACCTCCCTACCTGCAACACCTCCCTACCTGCAACACCTCCCTACCTGCAGCACCTCCCTACCTGCAACCCCCCCCCCCTACCTGCAACACCTCCCTACCTGCAACCCCCCCCCCCATACCTGCAACACCTCCCTACCTGCAACCCCCCCTACCTGCAACACCTCCCTACCTGCATCACCTCCCTACATGCAACACCTCCCTACCTGCAACACCCCCCAACCTGCAACACCCTCCTACATGCAACACCCCCTTACCTGCAACACCCCCTTACCTGCAACACCCCCCTACCTGCAACACCCCGCTACCTACCACACACCCCTACCTGCAGCACCTCCCTACCTGCAACCCCCCCCCCCTACCTGCAACACCTCCCTACCTGCACCCCCCCCCATACCTGCAACACCTCCCTACCTGCAACCCCCCCTACCTGCAACACCTCCCTACCTGCATCACCTCCCTACATGCAACACCTCCCTACCTGCAACACCCTCATACCTGCAACACCTCCCTACATGCAACACCCCCTTACCTGCAACACCCCCTTACCTGCAACACCCCCCTACCTGCAACACCCCGCTACCTACCACACACCCCTACCTGCAACACCTCCCTACCTGCAACACCCCCCAACCTGCAACACCCTCCTACATGCAACACCCTCCTACCTGCAACACCTCCCTACCTGCAACACCCCCTTACCTGCATCACCCCCCTACCTGCAACACCCCGCTACCTACCACACACCCCTACCTGCAACACCTCCCTACCTGCAACACCTCCTCACCTGCAACACCTCCCTACCTGCAACACCTCCCTACCTGCAACACCTCCCTACCTGCAACACCTCCCTACATGCAACACCTCCCTACCTGCCCCCCCCCTACCTGCAACACCTCCCTACCTGCAACCCCCCCCCCATACCTGCAACACCTCCCTACCTGCAACACCCCAATACCTACCACACACCCCTACCTGCAACACCCCAATACCTACCACACACCCTCTACCTGCAACACCCCAATACCTACCACACACCCCTACCTGCAACACCCCAATACCTATCACACACCCCTACCTGCAACACCCCAATACCTACCACACACCCTCTACCTGCAACACCCCAATACCTACCACACACCCCTACCTGCAACACCCCAATACCTATCACACACCCTCTACCTGCAACACCCCAATACCTATCACACACCCTCTACCTGCAACACCCCAATACCTATCACACACCCTCTACCTGCAACACCCCAATACCTACCACACACCCTCTACCTGCAACACCCCAATACCTACCACACACCCTCTACCTGCAACACCCCAATACATACAAGAGCCCCCTAGCCCCAAACCCTCTACTTGCTGCTGGTGGCAGTATCTCCCCCCCTCTGCCCACACTATCACTCACCTGTTGCACTTGGTGTGCGTGATGACCCTAGGTGCGTGGATGCGCTGCCACTTGCCGCCGCCGTTAAATGTTATGCGTGTCTCCACCAGCGGCTGGCTGCTCGAGTCCTGGATGTCGTAGTAATCGGTGATGTCCTCACGCGGGACCATCTGGTTTGCGATGTACACACCCTACAAGCAGTACAGGTCAAGGGTTCAGCGATGTACACGCCCTGCAAGCAGTACAGGTCGGGATTCAAGGATGTAAACACTATGCAAGCAGTACAGGTCAGTATTCGGCGGTGTACACACCCTGCAAGTAGTACAAGTCGGGGTTCAGAGATGTGCACGCCCTGCAAGCAGATCAGCATTCCGCAATGTACACTCACTAAAAAGCCCATCAAGCCCAGGGTGAGATTAGGATTCAACAATGTACACACCCTACAAGCTGTATTCATCAGGGTTCCATGATGTACACACCCTGGATTTGTATATATTTTTAATCTAGGCAGCGTTGAATCAGAGTCCTGCCCATTATAAGGCTGGAGAAACATAGTCCGTGCAAAATTGAGAAACTCCATTAGCAGCGAAGGGTAGAGGGTTTAGATTAGAACACCAGGCATTTTTGCACCCTACGAGGCTTCAGTCTCTGTGGTAGTGTTGCCCAGCATCCACTCAATCCTGGCATTATTTGATGCTCTGCCCTCAGGGCAAACTGTAGCCACGTGTAAACAAAAACTCTGAATTTCAAACTGAAAACTCGCGTCGACAGACGCTAATTGTAAAAAACTTAAAGATGTCTATGGATAGCTATCAATGAGAAGAATCCATATCACGAGTCGTCGTTAAAATTTCTCACACCTACGGCCAGCAAAATGTCGAAAATGTCTTTATCACATGTTGTTCAGTTTCTTGTGTGCCCCATGAGCCTAGTGGGCTAGGGCTATATCAAGATGTGCAATCCATCGCAAGAGACACCATACAAACTTCACACAACTATGCCCTGCAAATGTAAGAGGATATCCAATTCGTGTGTTCTTGGTACAGTCTGTCACCGGCCATGCGCCCCATACACCCATAGTCCCTCATGCACCGAATGGGCCGAGCATGAAAAGTCGTCTCATCGTCCAAAAGGGATCACTGGGTCAAGAGTGCAGTCCATGGCTTCAAGACAATATTTGAAGTTAATAAATCTATGCCCTTCAAACGTCGGGAAACATCTGAGCGTACGTTCCTTGTTAGGTTCGTATCCATGCGCCCCATGCACCCTACGGGCCCAGTATGTTAGGGCTATCTCCGGGTCCCGCTCATGCGCTATACTGTCATCCTCATCGCCTCATTGACATTGTTGACCTTGATATAGACCATATTTTCGGCTCTTGCGATGCCCAGTCAGTTGCGGTTGCCGGTGTACATGAGCCCCCATACTGACCATTGACACTCGGCGACAGCGGAGGTGACGTGCACCGATAGCAGCCTCAGTGCAGCTGCTGAGAACAGAGGGAACCGATCCCTGCCGGCAAGCCAGAAGGCGCTGCGCTGCGTGACAGGTGCTGGGAGGGCTTGCCATTCTCGATGGTTCGTGCCATCAGCTTTGGAGCGTACCGATCGGCGATCTTATATAACTTTTTTCGGCACCTTCTATAAGGTATAGTTAATTTCGAAATAACATAAAATTATCTTATACGGTATAGTATTATACAAGGTGAAACTTATATAAGGTCGCCGATCCCTATATATATTTCTTTGATAACGGAGGGTTCCGATTTCAACACCAAGCTCTGCGTGCACCCTACGTGACCACAGTCTCACCGGCATGTCCTTGATCCTGGAAATTTGGGGAAATTCTAGCGGAGGCGAAGGGTGGAGGGTTGTACAAGCACAACCCTCTGTTTTTGTGCGTACTGTACCATCAGTCTCAGTTGGTTTTTTTGCTGATGCCATTTCAAAACGTAATTAAAGCTATTAATTGTCACTACCGTAGTTGGTTTGCCCAGATTTTTTGTAAACGAAGTTTGGTTTCTCACTGCAAACTAATCAAACATTTGCTTTGAGCTAGACAGGGGCCGGAAGGAAGCACAGGCGCTTCCCCTAGCAAACATAAACAACCTATTTCATTATCTAAGCAACTGAAGCAGACAGCAACAGAATAAATATCAGATCATCTGCTGCTCTTGCTCAAGCTGAGCCCTGGCCTGGTGCCTCTATCTGGGCTGCTGGTCCACGCTGCCATGCCGGATCCCGGCAACTGCCGCAGCCTCGGCTTTCCCATCGGCATTTGGGGCAGCCTAGCACCCAAGTGGCAAGGGCCTGACCTGCAGGCGCTGACAGAACCTCAGGGGCTGTTGCAGCCTTGCCCCTGCCTGGACGCACTACCACCGCAGTTATAGGAGCTGGCGGAACCTGCCCACCCTCCTCATCACTGCCACTGCCCTCAGTGCTGCCCTGATCCTAGCCATGTCGCCCCTTGATGGCGAGGGAAACGTTTACAATGACACTCATATTTATGGTAATACGGGATACGCAAAGACAGGCTGTAATATGCGGCGAAACGCCAATTTATACACTTTGTCGTATATGGATTTTTTGCGATTGGCGGGAGTTGGTGCAGCCTATCGAACGTTTAGTTACGATTGTCAGCAGTGGTTTCCATTTGTGAAACCATAGGTGACACCAAATGAGACTGACGGTACGGTACCTATCTATTGTTTTCTTGGGTTAAGGGAAAAGATTTTAACACCGGGTTAAGATTTAAACACCGGGCATTGTTCACACATGATGTGGCTACAACCTCACCGGCATGCCCTCAATCTTGGCAAAATCTGTGGAGTAGCCGAAGTCTGCGCGGTACACGTCCGTGAGAGACAGAGAGAAGAGTGCGTGGTGGGGCCCTGCAGTGTAGACTGAGCTGGCGGGGATGTCCATGAAACCTGTCCAGGTTCAAGAGTGAAGGGCTCAGGGTTAAGGGTTTGTGGTTTAGGTTTAGGTTTTAGTCCAGACAGGAGGTTGGGGATGAAGCTGGGCATCCGGGGTCACATGTGGTGGTGAGATTGGGATATGAAGTCCTCAAGGACAGCACTTGCCGATACAGCCGAATAGATGCTTCCTTCGACGAAATGTCGGGGGGGCCTGATCGGTAAGTGTGGACTACCTCTAAAAAGGGCAGAAGAGCCCACCATAAAAAGGGCAGAGAGCCCCAGGTTGCTGGCAAAGAGGGGCAATGATCAGCTCAGCACAACATGAGCCAAAGGACAGCATCAGGTACAGCAACAGTTGTAGTCGATTGATGACCGAGCTGCTGACATATGCCCTACAGACCCACTGCACTTGTGGGATACATCACGGAAGAGTGTGGGAGCAGGAAGAGTGGGGGAGAAGAGAGAGTGGAGGAACAGGGAGAGTGGGGTAGCAGGAACAGTGGGAGGAGGGGGGGCAGGAAGAGTGGGGACGTAGGAACATTTGGGGAGCAGAAAGAGTGGGGGTCAGGAAGAGTGGGGGGGCAAAAAGAGTGGGGGGACAGGAAGAGTGGGGGGCAGGAAGAGTGGGGAAGCAGGGGCAGTGGGGACTGGGGACACAGAAAAAGTTAGAGAGGGGGCAGAAGAGTGGGGTAACAGGAAGAACAGGGGGCATAAATAGTGGGGGAGCAGGAAGGTGGGGGAGCATGTAAGTGGGGAGGCAGGAAGAGTGGGGATCAGGAAGAGTAGGGGAGCAGGAAGAGTGGTGGAGACGGCAGAGTGGGGGAGACACGAGGGGGGGAGCAGGAAGGTGATGGGAAGCGCACAGTGTGCGAGGGCAGCAGAGTGGGATCAATATTCGCTTGCTACCAGTCCACCATCTGCAGGCCACCCCTTGGCCTAAAAAGACCCAACTGGATCCAAACCTGGACCAGCCTACGGCTGGTGGACAAAGTAGCGCCTGATTGCCCCAAATTGGCTACGGGCCTTTTGAAACTAATCACTGAGTTCCTCCTCGAATTCCTCTTGGAGACATCAGCAAAAAATAATAATTCATCGACATATTGTACGTACGTAAGTCTCCAGCCACAGTGGCGGGGATGAAATTGACATGCCAGCTGAGTCACAAAAGAAAGGTGCTTCCCTCCCCCCAGACCCTGGCCTATCAGAACATCGCACCTGCTGTTGAACCATGTCATGAACCTAGGACACTCCATTGCTAGCCTTTTCTCCACACACCCTCTGTACCCACTTCACTCCCCTCTGGCCTACCAAAACATTGCACCTGCTGTGGAAATGAAATAAGTCCCAAGGCCTCTGCCCCTAGGTCACTTCTTCTTTGTCAGCCTGATCCCCCCCCCACACACATCGTCTCGTACCGTTGTTAATCAAGAAGTCCACAATGATGACCGCACCAGTGCCGTCCTGAGTGGCCAGCAGCTCATAGCCCTCTTGCTGCAATGACACATGACGATAGAGCAGGTCAGGTGTAGAGAGGGGGTGGCGGGGGCACGTGGGGAGCACGTCAGGTGTAGAGAGTCTTCCACAACGATATGTATGACCTTAATATGCATTGTATCCTTCCTGCATACCTGATCCTCAGCAAAATATGAGGTGTAGGGTTTAAATGAAAGAAAGGAGCGTTGTGTATGCAGGAAGGATGCAAACCCTGCACGGCTGTGCTGTCCTCTACCCAGCCCCCATGCAGCCCCGCAGCCGCAAAGGGCCCGATTGAGACCAAACCTGGACCGACCGTCCCAAGCAGCAGGGCTGGTAACAAATGGGGCCTCAGGCTGGAGGCCAGAGTGTAGCTGACATGTAGCTGAATCACTGAAAAGCGTAACACTGTCCCCGCACACACCTGCAGCACTCAGCGGATCACCAGAGGTGTGTCAGAGCCCTTCAACCACGAAAATGCAACGCCCCCCATACAGGCCTGGGGGGCCTCGCGCACTATACCCTGATGCGGCAAAGCTACCAACCACTGCCCCGTCACAGTTTGGACTCCCCCTCGATTTGGTCATGCCTGCGCAGGGCAGCCCGCCGCAGCTGTTTCCACATGCGCCATAAAAGGGCAACACCATGACCAGGAGGCCCGGATGAATCTTGATTTGTTGCATGGAAGCCCACCGAGTGCTGCAGCCAAACATAGTTGGCTTCCTTAATCCACGCCTCAGTGCGTTTTGTCTATTTACTTATCCAAATCACCTTCATAGCCACAGGAAGGCAGCCCTGCACGAACGAGTTGCCGCCATCGACGCTCGTGAAGAGAGTGATACCCTTGAATGTCTGGCCATCCATGGGCCTCCGGTTACCGTAAATGTCCGTTGGGCACGTGTTGGCATACGCCATGTAGATACTGCGCATGCATGAATGTTAGGGGGGTGCGTGTTAGAATATGGCATCCATAGGCCTCCATTTACCGTGAATGCTTGAGGGGCTTGTGTTGGCTTACGCCATGTAGATGAATGTTGGGGGGGGGGGCATACGCCAGGTCAATACCAAACAAGGCAACATCGGGTCTGCATTCATGCCTCCTTTCCACATGACCCTCCTAACTGCGTGTCGCTGGAGTGACTGGCTTAAAGACAGCAAGAAAGAGGAAGACGTCCAAATTCAGGTAGGAGATTGGGAATGACCGCAACGCGACCGCGGGTGGGTGGCTGATTTATGACAGCATGTGCCTGGGAGGAGGAAGCATGAAGGTGGGGAGACGGCAGGTTGAGGGTCAGGTGCGGGACCCCAGCGACAAAGGCGACCGGCCATCCAACCACCTCCCGGCGTAACAAACGTTACTTTGAGCTGTTTTGAAAGGTTAAAAATGATGCAAATGATGCTTATATGAGACAATTCCTCCTTCCCCAGCACGCCCCTACCTATGCCCAATGGCCTCCGACATGGTGGTGCAAAACAAAAAACTCCGCGAGCCGCCCCCACCTGTGCCCAATGACCTCAAACATGTTGCCGCAGTACACCCGCATGCTGAAGTCATGGAAGTTATTGCTGCTGACCACAAAGTGCACATCCTTGTCCCAGGGCTGATCGTAATCCCCGGCATTCTCGTACATGGTGGCCAAGATGCTGAGGTCCGTGATCTGAATGGGGCATTGGAGTGACATGGTGGGGGGGGCACATAATTGACATATGATTGACATAAGAGTGACATGGGAGCCAGGACACTTCGTTCTGGTATCCTTGGAGTGGCATGGTGAAGGAATGCTATGAGTGACGTGGTTGCCAAGATGCTGAGACCTGTGATCCGAAAAGGGAAGATTGGAGCAGCATGGTGGAGTGACATATGAGTGACATGGTGGTCGGGGCGCTTATTCCCGGTATCGTTGGTGTTACCTGGTGGAGTGGCAATTGAGTGACATTGTGGTGTGATATGATGGCTAGAGCGACCAGGAGTGTGATATGCAGTGACATGGCGGCTGGAGGGCCTAAGGCCCGATATCTGGAGGGGAGCTGGATTGCTGGACGCAAGTTGTGACATGGGAGAGAAATTGTGGCAATGACGCTGAGGTCCGTTTCTCTGGAGGGTAAGGTGCCAGGGTGGAGCCATTTAGGAGTGATCCAAGAGTAACAAGGGAACGGCATGAGGTCTCAGACACTGACAACCAACACACCATTGTTTCAGAATAGAGTCAACCTTTGGCAGGTAGCCAACAAAGACCCGATTGGGACCAAACTTGGACCGGGCTCCGACTAGCGGCCAAAGCAGCAGGGCTGGCCACAAATGGGCCCCCCGGCCTGCGGCCGCAGTGTAGCTTACATGTGGCTGAGACAAAGAAAGAAGAAAAACTGACAACTGAGGTGTTGAGGGAAAGGCTGAGCTGGATGCTGAATTAGGCTGGAGCCACTGCTTATTTTAGCATGCTTCAGTGTCAAATGGTATCTAATAGCTTTGGTTCCATGTTTTGGCCTTGAATGAAGCCTAATTTATCCAGCACTGGCATGGGGATTTTTTTTAACCTAAATTTGGTTTCTCGAAAATAGTTTTTAAACTGGGTTGTGTCAAATTCAGGCGTCTCAGTCAAGGGCACCACACATGCCACACTGCACTACTTGCTCTAAAGATGCTGCTGCCTCATAGCCTCAACCTGCTCTGGCGGCATGCAGCGCAACCGCGGCTTTCCCATCGGCATTTGGAGCATCCCAAAACCCATGCATTGGACCCCCTAGGGCCCACGCCCGCGCCCATGCTCTGCTCCATTGACACCTGCTCTTTGTCCGCCCGCCTCGCTGCTGGAGCTGGTTCTGACTGCATGCTCTTCTGAGGTATTGCCTGCCTCGCCCGCTGTTTCTGCTGCTTGAGCTGCCCTGGCCCTGCCCCGGTCTGGCGGTCCGTGCCTCTCTGCTCAACCTCCGCGCTGCTGGATCTGGTGCCATCTGCCTTCTCTTCTATGATGTTTCTCGATTAGATCATTCGCAAATTTGCGCTTGTGGGAAGAAACCTGTGCGGGAACGTCCCATCCAAACGCATCGTCGCCCGCATCTGACGATTGCTCGTCCCCGTGCTGCGATTCTTCGGCTTTTGCTGCGGCTGCGTCTGCTACCTCTGCTGCTCTTAATGCAAATTATTTTTATATGCACGTTATAGCCTGCATCCTGAATTAAAGGAGAAAGCGCGTCAAAGACACACTTTTTGCACAAAATACGACTTTTACGACTTTCCAGCTTTGGTCCGACCGTTTTAATTGTGAAGGCCACTTATTCCATACGGTAGTGGTTTCATGTTTTAAGACCATAGTGGTAACCAATTGACACTGATAGTACGGTAACATTATATAATGTCATTTCGAAATTAACGATACCTTATATAAGGTGCCGATCGGTCGCCGATCGGTCGCCGATCGGTACGCTCCGAAGCTGATGGCACCAACCATTGAGAATGACAAGCCCCTCTTAGCGCCTGTCACACGGCGCAGTGCCTTCCGGCGTGCCTGCAGGGATCGGTTCCCTCTGCCGACGAGGATGACAACTAGGGGCAAGAGCGGGACCCGGAGATAGCCCATACCAACTAGGCCCATAGGGGGCATGTGGGTGCGTGGGGCGCAAGGGGACGGACCTAACAAGGAACGTACGCACAGATGTTTCCTGACGTTTGAAGGGCATAGATTCCTTAACTTTGAACGCTGTCTTAAACAATGGACTGCACACTTGATCCAGTGATCCCTTGTGGACAATGAGATGACTTTTCATGTTCGGCCCATGCTGCACATGAGGGTGCGTGGGGCGCATGGCCGGTGACGTACTGTACCAAGAACACACATTTTGGATATTTCTTACATTTGCAGGGCATGGTTTGTGAAATTTGAATGGTGTCTTGTGCGATGGATTTCACATCTTGGTATAGCCCTAGCCCACTAGGCTCATGGGGCACACGGTGACGCAAGAAACTGAAGAACATGTAATTCAGACATTTTCGACATTTTGCTGGCCATAGGGGTGGAAATGTTTATGATGACTCGTGACATAGATTCTTCTCATTGACAGCCATCCATAGCCATCTTCAAATCTGACTTCAGCCTACCCCATATAAGGTCTCTAATATTATATAAGCTTATATAAAATTATATTATTTCACATACAATATTATATGCCGATCCCTATACATCATGGCCGACGGCCGTGGGGGGCTGGTGGAGCAAGCCCTACTGCTAAGGCCACCAGCTGTGGGCCGGTCATGGTTTGGTCCCAATCGGCCCAGTAATGGCCTCCGGGCAGACCCCCAATGGTGCTTTGGCACGCACTAAAATAAACACGGGCGCAAGCATATGGAGTGTCCATGTCGAAAAGCGACAGCTGGATCCTGGATTTTGACAATGACCTGTATCAAAGCCAATCAGCTCAGCTCAGGTTAAGATGGCTGATTTCAGCGGACTGCATTTCCTCTCATGCTGCCACATGTGCCTCTGAGAGGAGCTATAATTGAAGTTGCATCCATTCCAGAGCTGAGGTTCATATCAAACATGACTAGGGATCGGAAACACCGTAAATTAAAATATATATACGCCGTATATATACGGTATACCATATATTAAATTCCCCGTATGATCTTTTATGTTGTCATCTTGCCATACTTGAGAGGGAAATCAACATTGTGGGAGGGCATGTGGCCATGTCATGGAAGAAGTCAGGGGGGAACATCAAAAACATGAAGTTTGTGATGTTGGAGGTGTCGGAATCAAACCCATGGCCATGCAATCCGCCTCATTAATCGATCAGCCTCTCGACCGAGTGTCGTCAAAACGCGACTGCAATATACGGAGTGTCGAAATATTCTGCATATATGCCTCCGCGTATACGCCGTGTATATACGGTATATACGGTATATACGTCGACCGTATATATACGGCGATCCGGATCCCTCAATGTGACCATCACCCCTTAAGACATGATCTTGATCACGAGAGCTGTGGAGAGGGAGCTCTTGGCAATTTGAGACCTGTGCTTTCTACCCCCCATCCTCCTTACAAACCAGGGGAGTTACGCCAGGGCCGGGGCCAGGAAAATGGACTGAATGGGCTTTAGACGCGACCTTCATCACGAGAGCCGCAGAGAGGGAGCTTTCGGCCATTTGATAGCCATGCATTCTTGGTCTCGGCGCGGACGCGGTCTCGGCCCATACCACACTGTTTCCTCGACCCCACACACCCTGGCAGGGCATAGTTTATCCCTTTCTACATTAACGTGAACTTTGACGTACAGCACTTCAGTCAAGGGTCAGGTGGGCTCCCACGCAACAAAGGCAACTTGCTAGACTTTCTAGGGTTCTGGGTTGGTGGCGTAGCGCTACCTGCTGAGTGTCGCTTGAGGCAATTCCCCCATCTGCGTTCCCGCAGATATCATTGTTTTGGTACAAATCCACCTTCGGCAGGCCCTGCCCCGCTCAAGGCTGATTGTGACCCAAATTAGATCAAACCTACGGCCTACAATCCTACCAACGGCTGGCGGCCCAAGCAGCAGGGCCGGTCACAAATGGGGTCTCTGGCCGGAGGCCAGAATGTACCTGACATGTAGCTGAGTCACAAAAAGAAACACTGCCCATATCCACACTACAGCCACTCTTACCTTCATTTCAGGAGAACAGGTCCTGTCGGGGCACAGATTGGCACCCCAGTCGAAATCCACAAAACCCGAAATCTTGCGGCCAGACTGTTCAGTCATATTAATCCAGGTCACAGATCCAAACAGATCCTGTGTGGGTGTGAGGGGGGAGGTACGGGGGAATGAAGACCACGCAGATTTCCTGCCCCGGATATCAGCTACAGTCCTGCCTACTCTGGCCTGAGGCTCCATCAATGGCCAGCCATGCTGTTTTGCCCACCAGTCGTAGGCCAGGATCCAAGTCCCAAGTCAAAATTGAGCCTTGAGCAGCCGCTGGGGGTGGCCTGGCAAAGGTGGTGTAGTAGCCGTGTTCATTTTTTAGAAAAATAAACACTGTCCTGAAAATTTACTGGACAAGTCAGGACAAGCAGCCATCACTGCCGCGTTCCCTCAATAACATTGTGTTACACAATACTCTGGCCAAGCTATCATTTTACAGCCATTGTATCATGCTCGGAAGGGGCCTCTCACCTCTGTAGGGTCCACCCCCCATCCGGATCGGGGTCCGGGATGGCACATTGGCGCTATGAAAGTTAGACTCAGATAAAAATCAACATTTCATATTTTCAGTAAAACTGAAGTCCGTGACGCCAGTAAAACTGAAGCTGCGCAAAGGCGCAATCTGGAGACATACTATGTTATATATGCCGCGGGGATGAGTCCGCCCCCCCAGGTGACAGGCCCCTAATGCAAGGTCATGGGACCCTATATCTGCCCACCCATAGTGTTTTTCCTGGCTACGAGGCCACCTTGAGCAGGACGCCCCGCGGCCGTCAAAGGCCCAATTGGGACCAAGCCAGGGCCGGCCTACGACTGGTGGCCAAAGCAGAACATGGCTGACCACAACGGGGCTTCCGGACAGGCCGGGAGGTAGCTGACATGTAGCTGAGACATGAAAATAAATCACGCAGCCAACATATAGCAGCACATGATAAAGAGGTCTGCAGACATATCAGTGGCCTGAGTGTAGCATAACAAGGAAAGGGCTTCAGACTTACTGGAAAGGAGCCGGCATAAGAGTTGCTAGGGTGCACGCCGGATATTCCTGGGAGGCCCATCCTGCCCCATTATGGGCACTCTCTCTTAACCAACATCACCTGGGTTAGCAGGAGATCGTGCGGGCACCAGGGTTGTGGGCACCAACCGTTTTTGATGCCGGGAGATAAAAAAGTAAAAACAACTGAACAAACAAAAAATTGGTATCGGCGCCAGCCGATGCCAAACCGCGCCTATAAGGCCGTCGGCGTTGGCGGACACGATTTACGGACTCGATGGCTAAGCGAATAGTGCAAATGTTGAATAATGAGATCGTTGGAAGCCATTCCATAGTCGCGGACAAAGGAAGTACATCCCCCCAAAAACGAGAATCATACAAATTGTGCGGCTACGGCGCACTTGAAGGGGACTGCGGTTTGATCTGACTCTTATTAAAAGGCCCCCAAGGACCCTGGCAAGCACTTTCTTCGCACCCTCACCTGGGTTAGCAGGAGGTCGTGTGGACACTCCGTCTGCGCATGGTCCAGGTTGATGCAGTTGGGCCGCTTTACCAGCAGCAGCAACCAGTTGTCGTGCCACGGGTGCACCTTCATGGACTTAATACCGGATCCCTTCCATCCGCTAGGGTTGGTTTTGCCAACCAACGTCTGGAGATAGTCGGACGAGGTCCTGGTGGTAAAGGGTTCAGGGTTCAGGGTTAGGCATTTAGGGTTTAGGATGAAGGGATTCACATTTGTGGTTTAAGGATAAGGATCTAGCATTAAGGGTAAAGGGTTGAGAATTTGTCTGCAAGACCTGTGTCTGGATGTAGTCAAACGAGGTCCTGGTAGTGAAGTATTTAGGGTTATATCAGCGTTTGGATATCGTCAGAAGAGGTCCTGGAGGTACAGTGAGACATCAAGAGGAAGAACCACTGGGTGTGGGCAGGACAGGTCTGAGGACAAGCACCAGCCCTCTAGTCGACAACTGTGGCTAGCTGGCGTAGATAACCTGTGCCCGATCAAAAGTACAATTGTGAGGGGAGCACAGAGTAGCTGTGGGGCTATCAAATAGTTATGCACTTCAGGTGCCCCGGCAAGCGGTGGTGGGGGAGGGATGGCAGGGACGCCGCAAGCACGCCAGTGTTTGTTTTTTCATGACTCAGCGGCATGTCAGGTACCTCTCGGCCTCTGGCCGGAGGCCCCGTTTGTGGTCAGCCATGCTGCTTTGGACACAAGTTGTAGGCCAGATCAGGTGTGGTCCCCATCGGGCGTTAAGCGGCTGCGGGCGGCCTGCACAAGGTGGCCTGGTAGCCGAAAAAACGAAACATCTTCCAGGCCTCAAACAAGGTAAGTTGTTTCCTACATGTGTTATATGCCAGGGTTACACAGCATACCTACCAGATACATTTCAATGTTTGTTCTACAGGCACTTCACCACATGTCAGCTACAATTAAGCTACGTCACGGCCTGCTGCCGCAGGGGTCGGGTGCATCCCCAGCCCTCCTGCTTGGGCCCTAGGCCAGTCACGATATGGTACTGATGTGGCCAAGAATGGCTGGTACCAAAAGAGGTATGTTGAGCCCTCAAATAATCACGGGTCCAACTTTCAGACATAGAGAGCAACTGGTAGGTCTCTATTAAGATGTGTACATTTTATTCATTTGCACCAAACTGTCCACCACTTCGTGTACCGGTACCAAGATTTGAAATTGTATTTGTTTTTACCTTTGGCATACCCCTTGGTTGCGCAGGTATGCCTAAATTACTCCGGCCATGTGTGTGGTAAATGTAGTGCTGTGCCAGCTTCAAAGCAAATAGCTCCGCAGGGAGTGAGCGAGGGCCGAGGCGGTTGCAGTACTGTAGATTTGATTTGACCTCCCTCAAATACGAACTCATAATTTATTTGAATGATGCCCTCAGAGCAAGGTTTCAACCCAGCCTCTCAATTTCTGACTGAAAACTGTTGCTGACAATCGATACTTAGTAACTTCATGTACCGATATCCCTCAACCCTACATAACGTAAATTATGAGGGAAGGCAAAAAAAATAGCCCTGGCCTTGGATGGAGGCCAATCAAAACATTGAGCTGCGTGGCTCTGCCGGCTCAACACCAGCAGGCTGTACTGTTACAAGGCAGTGATGTGTTCATTTTGGTTCTAACAATGGCTGAATCACGTAGCCTGAGTTTCAATCACAATAATTTCAAGGTAGATTCAGGCACCGGTACTGGTACCAGTAAGAGACCCTAGGGACTACCGCAATTCCTGAATTACGCCGCAATGGCACAGCACTGGTTAAACGGCTGGTTGCGCTCACCAAATGTACGACCCAGCATTCATGACGACAACATTGTTGGGGGCGCTCTTCTGAGCAAAGATTCCGAGCACCTCAACTGCCTCAGCATCTCCCTTCATGGCCTCTGCAAGGCACACAACAGTCCAGGCCATATTAGATCATGCCATGCCAAGATACACCAGGACATGATGATGGCCATGAGACCCCATGCCCAGTACAAAACCATGCTCTCAAAGCCAACTACTTGCCCTTTAATGCTGACGTCTTTTCCGACCAGCTCTTGGCCCCGTCATTCGAAAACCACAGTCCGCCTTCGTCCTTCCCAACCTTCTTCGTGATTGCCACCACTTTCTGTGATCACGAATCGCGTTATGGCAGTTAGGTCTTCGGGAAGGGAGGGTAGATCACAGCGAGCCAGACCGCACCTGATCGTTTTTATCAAGCCATTTCAGATCTACCACGGGGGATGTCGTCGTCGTCTGCAAGGAGATGCTTGCGTGGGTGACCAAGAAATACCTCGGTAGACAAGTAGGCTGTGGGATACTTTAGGCATACCGGTATCAAGGGCGTAATATTGAGGGCATCTGAACTGCATTCTGATAGTCGCCTCGACATTTGCGCCAGACTAGAATCCAGCTGCTCGGTGCTCAACATCCGAGATGAAGCTCGTATGCTGGAAGAATAAGAGATGGCGAGAATGATGATGGCATTCACAGATAGGCGGGTGAATATGGTAGCCATGCTGTCCAAGGGGGCACGGTAGTCCGGCACAGGGGTCCGGAATGTCTCGTGCGCGATATAAATTATAAAAGTTAGCACGAATTTATAGCGTTGAAACGGAAATTGAGGTGCTGTAATCCAGGCTGTAATTGTTTTAAAAGATGTACACGAGTTCGGTGTTCATCCATCTGCCCATCCAAGAGACTGGGGCGAATGTTATTTTGCCGGGGCTAGGGGAAATAGCAACTTTGTAGGGCTTGTAGCTAACTAAGTAGCTAAGCGTAGGGCCAACCGCACAGCGCTGCGCTTGATATCGAAGTAACATGTTTCGTGCTGAAGGCGCATGTCTCTTAACTCGCGGGCGGGCCAACAAGTAACACATGGCGAACTAGCATTTTTCTGTCCACTGAGGCCAAGACCTTGCATGCAGTCACATCAAATCAAACGTTCATATCAATATTACATTAATAAAATACGCTACTTTAAGCTGATGAGCATTCGTTGGTACAACCAGCCTGGTACGGCACTGTCGCCGAGTCGCTCTTCCCTCCTCCGCTCGAGGCGCATCAACATGTAAAAAGGTAACTTGAAGCCATAACAATTTGCTCTGCAACACGAGCATGTAGCAAAAAAGTGTGTGACCTGCATGGCAGTGGTCCTGAGCCATGTCATGGCTGCATATGATAAGCGTCAACACAGTTATGGCTTCAGCAAAAGAGCAAATGCTGCAAAGTAATGAAGATCTTGCTTTCATGTTAGGGCATGCTTGCTTTCATGTTAGGGCATGCCACAAAAACGTGTGCCCTAAATTTATGTACCTGACAATGGTCCCGAACCCTCGCATGAAACGTGATTAGCATGATGAGTTGCAAACCCTTTGGCTGCACAAGTACGAAGGCAAACCAACGGCAGTACAAATTCAAACCAAAATAGGTAGCTGCTTCCTTGCCATGCTTTGCCTGGTAAGGCCCGCATGTGCTACAGTGAGCATGAAGCCCCAAGCTACCATCTGACCTCCAACCACATATGCAGGACTTTGCCCCTTGCCCTTGCTTGTTGAGCCTATCCAGCTTGGACGTGCTCTTCCACCTCTTGAATTTGACAGAACCTGCAAGAACTGATGGCCCAGCTGAGGAAGAGGGTGTGCAATTCTCTTGGCCACCACCTTAGAAGCATGCATCAGTGCATCCATAGCATTTACGACCTGCTGGACAACAACAGCAAGGGGAGCAGAGTGCTTAGCATTGTCTGTGATGGCCTCCATCACGCTAGATGTTTCGCTGGCACAGCTCTGTTGCCACCTTCCTGTTAAATGCTGCCAAATGCTTAGCTGTTTTTGTGGCCAACTGATTGCCTTTGCCCCCCAACAAGCTGCTGCTGTCTCAGAGCACAGACCAGCTCGTCATTAAATGGCCTAGCCATGCTGTCTAAATTTGTCTCATGTCCGCGTGTGTGAGAGGGCAGAAGCTGATTACAAAGTTTGACCTCAGTTGGAGTGCTGATGGGCATGGAGCAGCTGGTCATGGTAGCACGCCTGGCTCCCATGAACTCCTGGATTAACATACCCTTCTTCTGCCGAGGTTTGGCTGAGTAGCTCACCTTCCGGGCCTTGTTCTGAGATTGCGAGACCTCAAAAGGCCGCTTGAGCCGGGAGCACTCCTCAGGCTGGAGTTGCATGGCTGCACCCTTGGGGGCTACATCCGCATCTGCATTGGGAACCCTCTCAGAGACAGGCAGTAAGGTACTGGCTGATGGCAGCTGGCTGAAGGCAGCAGCAACAGCTGCATGAGGCAGCATGGGGCTGGCTGATGGTAGCTGTCTGGAGGCTGCGGTAGCTGCATGGGGCGCCATGGGGCTGCTGGCTGATGGCAGCTTTGTCGAGGCAGCAACAGCTGCATGGGGCGGATGGTTGATGGCAGCTGTCTGGAGGCAGCTGTGTGGGGCAGCATGGGGCTGCTGGCTGAGGGAGGCTGCCTAAAGGCAACAGCAGCTTGCATGGGGCAGCATGGGGCTGATGACTGATGGCAGCTGCCTAGAGGCAGCAGCAACTGCATGGGGCAGCATGGGGCTGATGGCTGATGGCAGCTGCCTAGATGCAGCTGCATGGGGCAGCATTGGGCAGCATGGGCCTGGCAGCAGCAGGGCTGGCTGCCGCCACTACCAATTTCAAAAAGAGCCGATCAACCCCTGACAGTCAAAGCTTACCTGGAGCCTATAGAAGTGCAGGCATTCGTCCCATGCAGTTGTGCTCTGTCTACTGTACGTCTTCAGGCTGGGATGCTCGAAGTCGAAGCACCCGTCCAGCAGCGCTGTCTTGCTGTGTCACTGCTGCTCGTCTGCAGCGCTAAATGGATCTACAGAACTAGTGAATCTACAGAGGCGGCATCTGGAACGTCTGCGTAGCCATGTGAAAGCTTTAAGCTGGTGATGACCGACCCCCTTATCGGGAATGTCAAACTGCGATTCTTCCCCGCCTTGTTTTCTCAAAACTGAACGGAATACTTTTCATGTTTGAAAACACAACTTTAAGCGATGCAGTGGAATCGGTCCCTAAATTCAAAATCCCTTTAGCGAAGTTTAGCGCTATTAAGAGACGCGATGGATTGAGGACCCTATTAACCACAATTGAGCTGTACAACCGGTCAAAATATGGCACTTAACGGGTACGGCAGCACCACGCTGGCGCCACGCTGGCGTTCCGGTGCCATTCCGGGCCCAATTCCACCTGTGTCCGGAACTGTGTGTTTGTGTGTGTGTTTGCGTGTGTGTTTACTTGTGTGTTTGCGCGTGTGTTTGCGTGTGTGTTTGCGTGTGTGTTTGCGTGTGTGTTTGTGTGTGTTTGTGTGTGTGTTTGTGTCTGTGTTTGTGCGTGAGTGTGCGTGTGTGTGCGTGTGGGTGCGTGTGCGTGCGTGTGTGTGCGTGTGCGTGCGTCTGTGGTGCGTCTGTGGTGCGCCTGTGGTGCGCCTGTGGTGCGCCTGTGGTGCGCCTGTGGTGCGACTGTGGTGCGACTGTGGTGCGCCTGTGGTGCGACTGTGGTGCGACTGTGGTGCGACTGTGGTGCGACTGTGGTGCGACTGTGGTGCGACTGTGGTAGTGCGACTGTGTCTGTGTCTGTGTTTGTGTCTGTGTCTGTGTCTGTGTGTCTGTGTGTCTGTGTGCCTGTGTGCCTGTGTGTCCGTGAGTGTGTCTGTGTGTCTGTGTGTCTGTGTGCGTGCGCGTGCGTGTGTGCGCGTGCGTGTATGTGTGCGCGTGCGTGTGTGTGTGTTTATTTGCGTGTGTGTTTGCGTGTGTGTGTGTGTGTGTGTGTTTGCGTGTGCGTTTGCGTGTGCGTGTGCGCGTGCGCGTGTGCGCGTGTGTGTGTGTGCTTGTGTGAATGTGTGCGTGTGCGTGTGTGCGTGCCTGGGTGCGTGTGCGCGTGTGTGCGTGTGTGCGTGTGTGTGTGTGTGTGCGTGTGTGTGCGTGTGTGTGCGTGTGTACCAGATTGGGTACAGTTTGTACTTCCCAGAATCCACACCGCATCGGCGTTCTCGTATCGTGGTCCCCAGTTGCTTCTTGCGAGTTGCTTCTCGCCGTATGTATACCGCCAGGTCACCCGAAATCCAATCGCACTATGTATAATAGGATATCACTGCTGAATCGACCTACACTCAGTCGCGGAGTAGCTCTAAAAGAAATTGTACCCTGCAGATGGTGACGCTGGCAAGCTTAGTAACCAACTCCGCATGGGCTGGGAGGCGTGGTCAGGAGGCGCAGGACTGGGCGCGCCCATGGGTTTGATGGACGCAGCTTGATGGATAAATTTTGATGGATGCGCTTGGAGGGATAACATGGCGATCCAGGTAGGCAATGCGTTTTAAGCTTTTGTGATTTTCATAGCATACCTGCATACTGCTGTCGATCACCCAATCCAAGCAATCTCCAATTCGCCAGTCAGTAACAAACGGAGCACTAGGGCGATGCAGCCATGGATACGGATGTAATCGTTCATCGTAGGCTTTTTAACAGGCAGATAAATAGGGCAGTCGTTCTAGTGAAGCAGCAATGGCTGCTGGAAAAGGTCTTGCATGGTCCAGCTGTGGTGGTAGATCCATCATCCGGACACCGTCAATTGTCTAGGGAAGTTCTAAGCGCTTACGACAGCAGGGACCCGGATAGAAAGCCCTTGGTGGCATTTAGGGAAGGGTGGCATGGCCCCATGCAGCAGCTCATCATGCGGGACCTGGTGGCGGTGGGCATCGTCTCGCCTAGGTTTGCGGCGGCCAACAAGGATAGCAATTGCTCCAGACAGGGCTACCTGCAGGCAGCTACAACTAAGTATGCAGCGTGGTTCAATGGCTTTGGACAGCAGCGGCTGCCCCCAGCTCCCCCCCGTCACGACAACAGCAAGCAAACCTGACATCTGGATGTCATATGTTTGCTCCGCGTATGTTGATGGCGGCCCCAGTGGTCTCAGACTGGGCTTTCTTCTTCAAGACTTGTTGCAGCTGGTATCTGCAGATGGCGATGAATGGGTGGCGGCCACGGTAGAGGGCGCTGCCCCAACCCTCATTCCGAACGAGAAGTTCCCTGGGCGGTTCACAGTAGGTTCAATTGGTCTGGATTCATTGCAGTTACCTGCTGAATGTTGTAGTAGGAGGCAATTATGTCCTTGCCTTCACTGGTCAGATTCTTAGGCGAGTCATAATGTCCATGGCACTACTGCAAATTTAACATGGACTGGCAGTTAAGTTTTGCCAGTGTAATGGCGGCACAGCTACCATCTTCCAATTTATGCGGAAGAATCCGCATGACTTGCTCTTCGAGCGAATCATGTATTTGTGTGCTGCTGTCTTGGAAAGCTCAATCCACCTCCCACCAGTCTTTGAGGCGGGGGTGTCGGGCAGCAAGCCCTTGAATGACTTGGCCTGACTTCCACAGCAAGGATCGCCATCACTGCGAATCCTGCCCAAGATCGTCTCTGCCTGGCAGCGAGGGCTGCGGCGGGGGCTGGCCTCTAGAACAGCAAGAAAAGTGGGACATGGCATGTGATGTGTGTTAGTCAGCTAGCTTGCGGTCCTAAGCTACGCATGACATGTGTTCAAGCACAGTCCAAAGATGGAACAATCCAACAAGCAGGGATGTCATATGTTCTGGAGGCACACATGCTACATCGCATGGCCCACCTGATGGAGGGGCCGTGGCAGATCCTTGGCACCTACAGAACCACTGCTTCCACCAGCCGCTCCGGAGCCGCCGCTGCCAGAGGTTCCCGGAGTTTGGGCACGGGTCTTGCTAGGGTTCTCGCTTGACCCCACCATGATAGGGCTCTCCGCTGTACCTACAAAACAAGAAATAAATGTTGCCATGCCCGAATTAATAACAACAAAAATTGAGCAGTCAGAAGGGCCCTAAGACCCTTGCACAATGCAACATGAGGAACCAGTTAGTCACAAACCTCCTACCTGAGGCAAGCGTCAGGTCCATTGTGTGTGTGTGCTTGTGTGAATGTGTGCGTGTGCGTGTGTGCGTGCCTGGGTGCGTGTGCGCGTGTGTGCGTGTGTGCGTGTGTGTGTGTGTGTGTGCGTGTGTGTGCGTGTGTGTGCGTGTGTACCAGATTGGGTACAGTTTGTACTTCCCAGAATCCACACCGCATCGGCGTTCTCGTATCGTGGTCCCCAGTTGCTTCTTGCGAGTTGCTTCTCGCCGTATGTATACCGCCAGGTCACCCGAAATCCAATCGCACTATGTATAATAGGATATCACTGCTGAATCGACCTACACTCAGTCGCGGAGTAGCTCTAAAAGAAATTGTACCCTGCAGATGGTGACGCTGGCAAGCTTAGTAACCAACTCCGCATGGGCTGGGAGGCGTGGTCAGGAGGCGCAGGACTGGGCGCGCCCATGGGTTTGATGGACGCAGCTTGATGGATAAATTTTGATGGATGCGCTTGGAGGGATAACATGGCGATCCAGGTAGGCAATGCGTTTTAAGCTTTTGTGATTTTCATAGCATACCTGCATACTGCTGTCGATCACCCAATCCAAGCAATCTCCAATTCGCCAGTCAGTAACAAACGGAGCACTAGGGCGATGCAGCCATGGATACGGATGTAATCGTTCATCGTAGGCTTTTTAACAGGCAGATAAATAGGGCAGTCGTTCTAGTGAAGCAGCAATGGCTGCTGGAAAAGGTCTTGCATGGTCCAGCTGTGGTGGTAGATCCATCATCCGGACACCGTCAATTGTCTAGGGAAGTTCTAAGCGCTTACGACAGCAGGGACCCGGATAGAAAGCCCTTGGTGGCATTTAGGGAAGGGTGGCATGGCCCCATGCAGCAGCTCATCATGCGGGACCTGGTGGCGGTGGGCATCGTCTCGCCTAGGTTTGCGGCGGCCAACAAGGATAGCAATTGCTCCAGACAGGGCTACCTGCAGGCAGCTACAACTAAGTATGCAGCGTGGTTCAATGGCTTTGGACAGCAGCGGCTGCCCCCAGCTCCCCCCCGTCACGACAACAGCAAGCAAACCTGACATCTGGATGTCATATGTTTGCTCCGCGTATGTTGATGGCGGCCCCAGTGGTCTCAGACTGGGCTTTCTTCTTCAAGACTTGTTGCAGCTGGTATCTGCAGATGGCGATGAATGGGTGGCGGCCACGGTAGAGGGCGCTGCCCCAACCCTCATTCCGAACGAGAAGTTCCCTGGGCGGTTCACAGTAGGTTCAATTGGTCTGGATTCATTGCAGTTACCTGCTGAATGTTGTAGTAGGAGGCAATTATGTCCTTGCCTTCACTGGTCAGATTCTTAGGCGAGTCATAATGTCCATGGCACTACTGCAAATTTAACATGGACTGGCAGTTAAGTTTTGCCAGTGTAATGGCGGCACAGCTACCATCTTCCAATTTATGCGGAAGAATCCGCATGACTTGCTCTTCGAGCGAATCATGTATTTGTGTGCTGCTGTCTTGGAAAGCTCAATCCACCTCCCACCAGTCTTTGAGGCGGGGGTGTCGGGCAGCAAGCCCTTGAATGACTTGGCCTGACTTCCACAGCAAGGATCGCCATCACTGCGAATCCTGCCCAAGATCGTCTCTGCCTGGCAGCGAGGGCTGCGGCGGGGGCTGGCCTCTAGAACAGCAAGAAAAGTGGGACATGGCATGTGATGTGTGTTAGTCAGCTAGCTTGCGGTCCTAAGCTACGCATGACATGTGTTCAAGCACAGTCCAAAGATGGAACAATCCAACAAGCAGGGATGTCATATGTTCTGGAGGCACACATGCTACATCGCATGGCCCACCTGATGGAGGGGCCGTGGCAGATCCTTGGCACCTACAGAACCACTGCTTCCACCAGCCGCTCCGGAGCCGCCGCTGCCAGAGGTTCCCGGAGTTTGGGCACGGGTCTTGCTAGGGTTCTCGCTTGACCCCACCATGATAGGGCTCTCCGCTGTACCTACAAAACAAGAAATAAATGTTGCCATGCCCGAATTAATAACAACAAAAATTGAGCAGTCAGAAGGGCCCTAAGACCCTTGCACAATGCAACATGAGGAACCAGTTAGTCACAAACCTCCTACCTGAGGCAAGCGTCAGGTCCATTGCGACCATTCCTACGGAGGAGGAATGGAACTTGTTTTAACTGCTAGAAACGTTATTCATTTTCAAATTCAAACACAACCCACTTACTCTGACCCTTTGTCCTCTTAGGCGGGGTGCTCAGTTCGGCCGGGTCAATTTGTCGTTTCTTGCTAGCGCCTGCAAAGGCAGTGATATGGGGAGTTAGTGAAGCAGTTTGACAAAGGCACCCAAGTGACAGGCCATGCGAGCACATCACGGTGGCTTATGCATGGCATGTGCATGGTGGCTTTGTGCTCATTGTTGCTAGGACAAGAGTATTTGAGAAAATTAAGAAACAGTAGTTCAGTCAGAAGGTTATCCATGGTACCCACTTGTATGTTTGCCAGCACCTTGCGCCTGCCTCTGTTGCTGCTGCATTGTGTTGTGCTCTTTTAGGCAATGCACGTCTGGTGCTGCCCCCTGCTAGCAGTCGGAAATATATTTCAAAAACGTGGTACATCATAGCACCCATCAAATATTGTTTGGTGTCGTAGTGCTGACGTTTTTGCATGCCTCCGATACTGCGATACTTGATGGGCGACATCAGCGCACGCGCGCCCAGTCCTGAGCCTCCCAGCCCATGCGGAGTTGGTTAGGCTTGCCAGCGTCACCACCTGCAGGGTACAATTTCTTTTGGAGCTCCGCGACTGCACCCCCATTCCGCAAGGATAATCTATTATAAATAATGCGATTGGACTTCGGGTGACCTGGCGGTATACGGCGAGAAGCAACTCGCAAGAAGCAACTGGGGACCCCGATACGGCGTTCTCTTGTATTTTCTTTTGTTGACGTGACTCGTTATGTTCTGATGTTTGTCACAGGCGCTGCTGGACGCCACCAGTTTGGGAACCAAGGTGAACAAGCACTATTACAAGTACCGCTGGCTGGTTTTTGTGCTCCTCGCGGCGACTGTGCTGTCCAGTACCCGAAGCTGGCCGTCCCCAATTGATGCGTCGACGCTGACGTTCGAGGTGCGTAGCGTACTGATGTCCATGTCTCTTGGTGTGTGAACCAGTGATGCTGAACATCAGTGCCTAAGATGCGCGCATTTGGATCCGTTGGGCGGTCGGGCTTCTGAGGCTAGTTCGCCGCGCCCCCGGTGCGTAGAGGAGCGTATGCATGGACACCGGTGTATAATATACATTTGTGCACGTGTTTGGATGGCCTCTGTAACATGGGTTTCATGTGAACGTCTGCTTGTGTGAATGCAAGAAGTGTGATGCCATGTGTGGTATGTTCACACTTAGGTTGCTGAAGACATGGTGTGGAAGCACTGGCCTCTCACGGAAGTGGAATTCATGGGTTTGCTGAAGGCTCTGTGGTGGCACTCCTACTGCAAGACCGTGGGGTCCTACTTCAAGATAGTCAGCTGTTAGCTGTTGGGTGCGTCCAGTTATTTGACGGATCGGCGGATGCGTGTGTCATGCACTCATGCAAGATGTGTCATGTCCTGGTTGTGATTGTGTGTTGACTTGGTATGCAGTGAACACCCTGGGCATGACGGATACTGGTTGTCCCCTTTCCTGCCGTTTGGCTAGTCCCAACCAGCATAAAAGGCTGCACTCGGTGGTAGGGCGAGTTGTACTTGAGGTGTGGATGAAGCAAGACAAAACCACTGTTGTATACCCCTGGTACATTGTACTTCCTGCCTATTGTAACACCTCTGGTGTACCGGGTATGGTACTGCCTGCCTACCCGAACGCGTCCTACTTGGTCATGGTTGTGACTACTGCTGCCCTGTTTTCCGTTTCCCACCAGATGATCGTTGGCGTGAAACGGCTGGCTGCATACCGAGATGTCACGTGTAACACGGCCTTCCGGGAGGATAATGATCTTCGTGTGCTGTACGAGCGTGGATATAAATACATGAACAAAACTATTGGACGGCATATTCAAGTCTGTGTGTCACGTGTTCATCAGGTAGGGACCTGTCTAGGCTGATGCCATTGTTGTGTGTGCATGAATACTTTGCGTGGGGGGGGGGGGGGGCGTTAGAATCGGCTGGGAGCAAGGTGGGCGTTCGAGCTGGCTATGAGGGGGTCGCGGTTGGCTGGGGGGGGGGGGGGGGGGGGGGGGTAGGCGGGGGGGGGGGGCGTGGCTGTCGTGGGTGGCTAGGTGGGGGGTGGGCGTTAGAGCCGGCTAGGAGGGGGTGAGGGGCGTTAGAGCTGGCTAGGAGGGGTGAGGGGTGTAAGAGCTGGCAAGGAGGGGGGGGGGGCGTTAGAGCTGGCAAGGAGGGGGGTGGGCGTTAGAGCCGGCTAGGAGGGGGTGAGGGGTGTAAGAGCTGGCTAGGAGGGGGTGAGGGGTGTAAGAGCTGGCTAGGAGGGGGTGAGGGGCGTTAGAGCTGGCAAGGAGGGGGGGGGGGCGTTAGAGCTGGCAAGGAGGGGGGGGGGGCGTTAGAGCTGGCAAGGAGGGGGGGGGGCGTTAGAGCTGGCAAGGAGGGGGGGGGGCGTTAGAGCTAGCTAGGACGGGGGGGGGGGTGTTAGAGCTGGCTAGGGGGGGAGAGAGGGCGTTAGAGCTAGGTAGGAGGGGGGGGAGGGCGTTAGAGCTGGCTAGGAGGGGGGGTAGCGTTACAGCTGGCTAGGAGGGGGGGGGGGGCGTTAGAGCTGGCTAGGAGGGGGGGGGGGGGGGGCGTTACAGCTGTCTAGGAGGGGGGGAGGCGTTACATCTGGTTTTCATGATATATTGTTGTGTTGACCTCCCTGTTTTTTGTCAATGTGACAGGTGTTCCCAGCAGAAATCAAGGCTGGATTGAACAAGCTCTGCTATTCGGATGCGGGGCAGTGCATGGCTGGTGCTTATGCTGCCTTACAATCTGTCACCTCGTCTGGGACCCAAATTTAATTCGTGGGGTTACCAAAAATATTCCTCTCACCGATACCCGCTTCTTGGGGGTTTCGGTGAGAGGAGCATTTTTGGTAACCCCCGCGAATACAATTTGGTACCCAATTGACCTCTGCTAGCAGAAGCAGCGAGGTCTCCTCACTACGCGGAGGGACACGAAGTGGAGGGTATTTTTGGGGTACCTCCACAGGAGCTTTTTTGTAACCTCTGCGAATTAAATTAGGCCCCCTGACAGGTATGCGCGCGCCGCGCACCAAGAATTAAATTGGGGTTCCCGGATGTAAAGGTGCGAAGCGCACGTAACGCCCGGGAACCCCAATCTAATTCGCGGTGTTACAAAACTAGCACCCTCCACGTAGTGGAGGGCTAGTTTTGGGCCACTTACCCTGTCAGGGGGCCTAATTTAATTGGCAGACGCCATCCCACGGTGGCAGAACTTCAGAGGGGGCACTGCCTCATTGTCAAGACAGCAGCTATGCAGAGCGACGGCAACTTGGTGTATGTTTTTGCTGTTGTTCTTCGCTTCATGACTGAGAAGGTCTTGGATGCTCATGGCACCCGCATAGCCGTCTTGGATCCGAGTGGTGACTCAAACTATGTGGCAGAGCAAGTTCAAATGAGTGTGTCTAGTTGTTTTATCACTGTATGTTTCTGGCTGTTATTATTTATGCCTGAGGACCCTGGGTTGGTCAGCCATGTTGCTTGCAAGGTTGCATGACACGTGGGCACTTGTTTGCCATGCCTGTCATGCTAGACTTGTTTATAGCATATTGTCTATGAGTCATGCTTATGTAGGATTTGCCAGTTGGAGATACATCTGGTGTGATGTGATACGTATTGTAGTATGTTCATGTCATGCCTGTTTTCATTTGCAGATTGCGTCAGATCAGCTCATCCAGATGGCGCTGACACTGAAGGTTACAACCCAAGCAAGCTTGGATGCATGTGATGTGGGCGCGATTGTTGCCATGGAGGAAGGTACTGAGGACATGTAAGCAGGTTATGCATGATGTGTGTTGGAATTGCCTGGCTGCCTGTCTGATATGATGATCACAACGAGCAATTTGTTGTGTCGTTGGAATGTATTTTCCATGATGACATCATGGATGCATTAATATGACAGGTATGTACCTTACGATGTTCCCCTATTCCATTATGATGTTCCAGGTACATGTTTTATCACCTGGACGGTACCTCTGTCAACCGCATGATGCCGCACTTGGATCTGTCTTGCCTGAGCGCTATCCTTTATTCCTTTTTGATGCTCAGGTAATGACCTGTCATGTGTTGGGGGTTTTGTCATGTGACTTGTGACATTGTGTCGGTGTGTTACCTGTCCTATGTTGAAGTGGTCCCCTGTGTTATCTGTTATGGTTTCTGGCATGTATGTGACATATGTTACTGATAGGAACAGCGTTGACTCATGTTATTTCTGTACGTGTCTTGTTAGGGCCTTCGTCACAAGAGCAGCCGTGGCTACCGCCGCAACCTCGCGTCCACTCCGACGCTGTATCAGCTTCTCGTGGAGGGCAAGACGGAGAAAATCCCGGGTACACTTATCCAACTGTGAAGGCTAGGCGGTTGGGCCATCGCTGAACCCTCCAAGTCCACCATGCTGGATGTTAATACGGGACCTATGCAAGATTGCAGCAGGACGCATCACCTGCACGAGTGTGCCGGTAAGATTTTGCTTGTTCGTCTCAGGGACTGGTACCTCTGTCCATGTCACCACCAGTGCCCTCTCCTTTGTCCCTCTTCCTGCCCACTATCACCTCCTCTGTCTCTGTCACCGCAATTATGTCCTCCTATGTCTCCGTCTCCACCACTGAAACCTCCTATGTACTCTTCATTTCAGTCAACTGTCACCTCCTCTGTCACTTCCTGTCCCCGTCACTGCCCACTGTTACCTCGTATGTCCCTCCCTGTCCACTGTTAGCTCATCTGTCCCTGTGACCACCACTGTCACTTCTATGTCCCTCCTTGCCCAGTATGACCTCCTGTATTCCCTTCACCGCCATTGTGACCTCCTCTGTCTCCCTCCCTGACCACTGTTTGACACCTCCTCGGTCACTGTCCCGCATCTTTCACCTCCTCTGTCCATGTACCTGTCCCACTCATTTAGTCACTGGCGTGACATTTTTGTGATGGCCTTGCTAAATGAAAGCTCGGCCGCATCAGCGCCCAACTGTTTGGTAAGGAGAAACTTGGGGCATGAAGGGGGGGAAAAGGGATCATAAAGGCGGGGCCATATTGATGACCTACCCCAAATGGGTGTTGTAGTACTAGGACGGAGTGCCTGATGAATGTAGATCACATTTGTATGTTGGATGTATGTAGGTTACATGGGCTCTTCTTGAAATATGTATTTTCATGATGTGTTTAGGGCGCGAAGAATCCGTCGCTCGTATTACGGAGGTTCGGAAGCCTCCGACGCAAAAGGATTTTTTGAGTCGTCTCCACTCTAGGCCAAAACCTGGCGCGGACCGAACAAAACCGACCTGCCCGACTGCTTACCTCAAACTCGAATGGAAACACAGCCTTAATCCTCGTCGAGGACCAGGATTAGCTTAATCCGAAAGTTGGTTGCCGACTTTGTTATTCTGCGCTCACGACGTTAATCAACATCATGCTGTCTGCCTTCGTGTGTGGCCTTCCTTCGTACGCCAGGACTGCCCATCCATGTCCTCAGATGGTACCTTGTGAACTCGTCCACCGCTGCCGCCCGGCTGGCCAAGTGCGAAAAACACCTCATACACACATCCAGCCATGTCCATTGCAAGGCCCCTGCCCATCCAGGTGGTCCTGTTCGCCCCATTTCCTCGATGTCCACCATGTCCTCTCCTACCTCGATCTCAGATCCCTCCGGACCCCCACCGTACAGGCTGGCCTCGCTTTCCTACGCTGGGTTACCGCCTGTCTCATACAGCTTCCTTCCCGCGCTTTTCCATTTCCTGGGCGTTGCTGGCCCCTCTCCTGGCTTGCTTTGCTGTCCCTCTGAGTTCTCTGGGAACCTGGATGCCGGCGTCTCAAACACTGACCCAGCAGGTCCTTCCGCCGTGGGTTCCCGTTTTGGCGCGCCCTGGCTCCTATGGGCTCCTTTTGCTCTGGGTGGCAACCGCCGCAGTTCATTCGCCTCCGGCCTGCGTTCCACCATTGCCTCTCCTGCTCCGGGGTTGAGCTCTCGCGCTTCTGGCCTGCGCTCCATCCTTGCCTCTCCCCATCCAGGGTCTAGCTCTCGCCCTTCTGGCCAGCGCTCCATCCTTGCCCCCCCCCATCCGGAGTCTGGCTCTCGCCCCTCTGGCCTGCGCTCCATCCTTGCCTCTACCCATCCGGAGTCTGGCTTTCGCCCCTCTGGCCTGCGCTCCGTCCTTGCCTCTCCCCATCCGGGATTTGGCTCTTGTACATCTGGCCTGCGCTCCATCCTTGCCTTTCCCCATCCGGGGTTTGGCTCTTGTACATCTGGCCTGCGCTCCATCCTTGCCTCTCCCCATCCGGGATTTGGCTCTTGTACATCTGGCCTGCGCTCCATCCTTGCCTCTCCCCATCCGGGGTTTGGCTCTTGTACATGTGGCCTGCGCTCCATCCTTGCCTCTCCCCATCCGGGGTTTGACTCTTGCACTTCTGGCCTGCGCTCCATCCTTGCCTCTCCCCATCCGGGATTTGGCTCTTGCACTTCTGGCCTGCGCTCCATCCTTGCCTCTCCCCATCCGGGGTTTGGCTCTTGTACATCTGGCCTGCGCTCCATCCTTGCCTCTCCCCATCCGGAGTTTGGCTCTTGTACATCTGGCATGCGCTCCATCCTTGCCTTTCCCCATCCGGTGTTTGGCTCTTGTACATCTGGCCTGCGCTCCATCCTTGCCTCTCCCCATGCGGGGTTTGGCTCTTGTACATCTGGCCTGCGCTCCATCCTTGCCTCTCCCCATCCGGGGTTTGGCTCTTGTACATCTGGCCTGCGCTCCATCCTTGCCTCTCCCCATCCGGGGTTTGGCTCTTGCACTTCTGGCCTGCGCTCCATCCTTGCCTCTCCCCATCCGGGATTTGGCTCTTGCACTTCTGGCCTGCGCTCCATCCTTGCCTCTCCCCATCCGGGGTTTGGCTCTTGTACATCTGGCCTGCGCTCCATCCTTGCCTTTCCCCATCCGGGGTTTGGCTCTTGTACATCTGGCCTGCGCTCCATCCTTGCCTCTCCCCATCCGGGATTTGGCTCTTGTACATCTGGCCTGCGCTCCATCCTTGCCTCTCCCCATCCGGGGTTTGGCTCTTGTACATCTGGCCTGCGCTCCATCCTTGCCTCTCCCCATGCGGGGTTTGGCTCTTGCACTTCTGGCCTGCGCTCCATCCTTGCCTTTCCCCATCCGGGGTTTGGCTCTTGTACATCTAGCCTGCGCTCCATCCTTGCCTCTCCCCATCCGGGATTTGGCTCTTGTACATCTGGCCTGCGCTCCATCCTTGCCTCTCCCCATCCGGGGTTTGGCTCTTGTACATCTGGCATGCGCTCCATCCTTGCCTCTCCCCATCCGGGGTTTGGCTCTTGCACTTCTGGCATGCGCTCCATCCTTGCCTTTCCCCATCCGGGGTTTGGCTCTTGTACATCTGGCCTGCGCTCCATCCTTGCCTCTCCCCATCCGGGGTTTGGCTCTTGCACTTCTGGCCTGCACTCCATCCTTGCCTCTCCCCATCCGGGGTTTGGCTCTTGTACATCTGGCCTGCGCTCCATCCTTGCCTCTCCCCATCCGGGGTTTGGCTCTTGTACATCTGGCCTGCGCTCCATCCTTGCCTTTCCCCATCCGGTGTTTGGCTCTTGTACATCTGGCCTGCGCTCCATCCTTGCCTCTCCCCATCCGGGGTTTGGCTCTTGTACATCTGGCCTGCGCTCCATCCTTGCCTCTCCCCATCCGGGGTTTGGCTCTTGCACTTCTGGCCTGCACTCCATCCTTGCCTCTCCCCATCCGGGGTTTGGCTCTTGTACATCTGGCCTGCGCTCCATCCTTGCCTCTCCCCATCCGGGGTTTGGCTCTTGTACATCTGGCATGCGCTCCATCCTTGCCTTTCCCCATCCGGTGTTTGGCTCTTGTACATCTGGCCTGCGCTCCATCCTTGCCTCTCCCCATCCGGGGTTTGGCTCTTGTACATCTGGCCTGCGCTCCATCCTTGCCTCTCCCCATCCGGGGTTTGGCTCTTGCACTTCTGGCCTGCGCTCCATCCTTGCCTCTCCCCATCCGGGGTTTGGCTCTTGCACTTCTGGCCTGCGCTCCATCCTTGCCTCTCCCCATCCGGGGTTTGGCTCTTGTACATCTGGCCTGCGCTCCATCCTTGCCTCTCCCCATCCGGGGTTTGGCTCTTGTACATCTGGCCTGCGCTCCATCCTTGCCTCTCCCCATCCGGGGTTTGGCTCTTGTACATCTGGCCTGCGCTCCATCCTTGCCTTTCCCCATCCGGGGTTTGGCTCTTGCACTTCTGGCATGCGCTCCATCCTTGCCTTTCCCCATCCGGGGTTTGGCTCTTGTACATCTGGCCTGCGCTCCATCCTTGCCTCTCCCCATCCGGGGTTTGGCTCTTGCACTTCTGGCCTGCGCTCCATCCTTGCCTCTCCCCATCCGGGGTTTGGCTCTTGTACATCTGGCCTGCGCTCCATCCTTGCCTCTCCCCATCCGGGGTTTGGCTCTTGTACATCTGGCATGCGCTCCATCCTTGCCTTTCCCCATCCGGTGTTTGGCTCTTGTACATCTGGCCTGCGCTCCATCCTTGCCTCTCCCCATCCGGGGTTTGGCTCTTGTACATCTGGCCTGCGCTCCATCCTTGCCTCTCCCCATCCGGGGTTTGGCTCTTGCACTTTTGGCCTGCGCTCCATCCTTGCCTCTCCCCATCCGGGGTTTGGCTCTTGCACTTCTGGCCTGCGCTCCATCCTTGCCTTTCCCCATCCGGGGTTTGGCTCTTGTACATCTGGCCTGCGCTGCATCCTTGCCTCTCCCCATCCGGGGTTTGGCTCTTGTACATCTGGCCTGCGCTCCATCCTTGCCTCTCCCCATCCGGGGTTTGGCTCTTGCACTTTTGGCCTGCGCTCCATCCTTGCCTCTCCCCATCCGGGGTTTGGCTCTTGCACTTCTGGCCTGCGCTCCATCCTTGCCTTTCCCCATCCGGGGTTTGGCTCTTGTACATCTGGCCTGCGCTGCATCCTTGCCTCTCCCCATCCGGGGTTTGGCTCTTGTACATCTGGCCTGCGCTCCATCCTTGCCTCTCCCCATCCGGGGTTTGGCTCTTGTACATCTGGCCTGCGCTCCATCCTTGCCTCTCCCCATCCGGGGTTTGGCTCTTGTACATCTGGCCTACGCTCCATCCTTGCCTTTCCCCATCCGGGGTTTGGCTCTTGTACATCTGGCCTGCGCTCCGTCCTTGCCTCTCCCCATCCGGGGTTTGGCTCTTCCTCCATATCCGCCCAGCAGCTTCCCTTAAGCTGTAGCCCAGCCACATGCCCCATGGACATGCCCGACTGCTGTGGCTTTGGATCCTGCGCAGCATCAACCTCTGCCTGCCTGGCATTGCATGTAGCTTAATCTCTCCAGCCTCCTACTTTACTGCGCCATCCTTTGTTACCTTGAACTCCTCAACTGGTGCTGTTGACTGATCACATGCACTCCTTGCTGCGTCAATCATTTTAGCTAAGTCGCCGCGCAACTCACCTGTAACTGCCCCAACCAGGCGTATCAGATCCAGCGCACTGACCTTGGTACTCAGCTGGCTCACCTTTAGCCAGACGCACCCATTGATCGTACTTTAAGCCCCGCCCCAGCGTCTCTGACACTTCCCGGGGCAATGGTCCCCCGCGACCGATCCCCTTTGCGACACCTGGACCTTCACATATTCATCAGGCAATTCAGTCGTAGCTCCCGGTGCTGCGCTGTCTGTCCTAACACCGCCACCGCACCCATCCAGGCCCTCCCTGACTGACAGTTCCACAGCGATTTTCATAGCCTCCTGCGATATCTCAGTTGTGACCTCACTGTTCTCCTCGGGCTCACACCCCCTTATGCGCGCACTACGCCTGAATGCGTCAGGGTGCTAATGTCCATCCGGGTTCATTTCCCCTCCTGATTCTAGGCCAACCTCTGTCTTAGGTTCCCTTTCACACGCTGCCAGCTCCTGGCTTTTAACACCTGTTCAGATCCGCTGCTCACAGCCAGACCACCGTTTGCCCCTACGCTCACTGTTCTGGCGCACAGCTTTCCACGTCTGCCTAACGGGTTTTCTGCTGCTTCCTTGCCTGTTGTAACCTGGTTAGGATCCACAACCTAGGGAGGAAGTGCAAGCACCTAAAAATCCTTTTTGAATTGGATCTCACGCCCCCTTTCTCCTAAATTCACTGGGTGACACACGCGCACCTTTCCAGCCTCAGCTGATTCTTTTGCGGACCTTTCCATATCAGGCCGTAATTTTAGCCCCCTTAACGGCACACTCCTCACCTTCCCGGTTGTCGGAGCCCTCCTTGCCTCCTCGGTTCCGTAGCTCGGCAACTCTGGCACTCCCTGCAGCTTCCCTTGCAGGCGGCTCACTTGCTTCCTGCGTACAGCAACTGGGCACCTTTTAAAATCCAGCACTCAGCTTCTTGCTGGCCCGCGATCTCACTTCTGCGGTCTCAGATCTTCCACGGGTGCCCCACTCCGCAGATTCTTTCACGCAGGTATTATCTGCTGGGTGTATAAATTCCAGGCAGATCTTCATATTTCCCCTGTTGGGTTGTTCAGAAATTGCCAATTCCTGCAGCTCTAACAGGTCCTCACTTGGTACAACACCTTTAACAGTGCTCTCAGCATTTTTCAGGCAATCGAAGGGCAGATTTCTCAGGTCAAAACGAAAATCCCAATCCCATCACAAGCTCCTTCACGGAATTTCAGGGAGCACAGCGGATCAGGCAGGCTCACTTCGTATCTTTGATGTTAGACACTTGAGGTTTGCTTGCAGGACCTCAGTGGGACTTCTTCCGACTAGGCAGTTCGGACCACTATGGGCAGGGTTACCCAGTACGGGCCGTATCGGCCTAAACTCCCGGACCGTATCCGTACCGCACCGTATCGTTTGCAACACGGCCAAGTACAGTCGCCATCTCCTACACTGCATGACTGCATGAGAGCATAAGAACGGTTGGCGGGTGGAGGTGGAGGGGCATTATGGAGGACATGTCCAACCATTATGGAGGAACTGTCCACCCATTATATTTGAGGAGTAGGATAAGTTGTAAATGTTGTTCTGATTTACGGGCGTGGCATTGTTCGGAAGAAAATTCGGAGGTGTAACCGACCTCAACTACGTGTACAATGCAAGTCCTCTGGAGGCTAGGCATAGTTTGTGAGCTAGAGAGTTGACCAGCGTGGTGAAGGCGAAGAAATTCGGAATGTGGGAGACCTTGGATAATAAGCAAATCCGGGCGCAATTTGTCACAGTAATCAAAGGTGTCAGGGAAAGTGGGGGGTCGTCGGGGCACTAGCCAACGTGGAAGACGGGTGTCATAGACCCGAAAGGAAGGTTAGCACGGGAAGTGGCATCCATGATCGTAAAAGAGGAGCCAAGGGAGCCATTAGCAATAGCAGTTTGGATGATACAAACAGCTCGGTTGTGTCGAGCAATGTATGAGGCGGACATGGAGGAATGAGCGCACCCGCCTAAAAGATGGCCAGGGGTATCATTGGGATGGGAGCATATGGTACAGTGGGGGGCGTGTGCCTACAGCTGTTTTGCAAGGGCAGTTCATATGAATGGCTGTAGATGAAGTCCACAAGGTATTGGTGCGCGATTTGAGGATGTTGCGAATACCACTAAAGGGCAGACCCATGTGCCATAAGATGGGAAGGTAGGAGGCGAGGGCAGAGGCAACGAGGGCTTGCATGCGGACATAGCGCAAGGGCAGTGGGGGAGAAGTAGGACCATCTGTTAGAAGGGGGCAGTTACGGGTCATGTGTTCCTTCAAAGAATGGGTAAGGTCCGATGCAAACCACGGTTCGTCCGTGTCATGGAGTGGAAGGAGGCATGGCCATGCAGGCAGGTGTGCGAAATGTTGGACATCTGAGGTGCATGTGAAGTCGCACTGGTCGGGGGATTGGAGGGCGAGAGCAGCACCCTTATCTGCGAGTACATTGCCAATGATGCCGATGTGAGATTTGACCTTGTACTGGTGAAAATGGTGGCGGAGGCGTAGCCTGGTAAGGATGAGAGCACGAATGTCGAGGAGAAGGGGGGCGTGCTTACAGTCAAGCAAAGTGTGCTGGTGGCAAGGGGCCTTTTGCGTATCATAGAGAGAAACAAAGGAATCTGACAAAATGGTAACATCACCGGTGTGGTGTAAGGCGGCATGAGTCAGGGCCAGTGCTTATTTTAAGGATTTAGACAAAGCCTCATTTTATAGTGCCTCTTTTTCGACTTTCTAAAAGCTCAGATTTATAGTGAACCGAGGCGAAGCCTCGGTGGGGGGGTGCGGAGGGCGCCCGAGCCCCCCCGCCATGGGGGTCCGGGGGCCACCCCCGGTGGGGGTTCGGGGGCGAAGCCCCCGATGTCCAGAAACCGTCTATCGTGAAACATAGTTTTCCTTCATTGAAAATGCGTTATATTCAGTGTTCAGGGTCACACCAAGGTTGGGGCATAAGGTCACTTATTCAGCTGTTTAGTGCCAGTTATTCCCAGCTGCTACAAAATAATGCAATCATTCCTACTGCCCTACTGGACCTTCCTGCGTCCCTTCTGCTCTAGCCAGGCCCTAATGGCTCCTTGTAGGGGAAGTTCCGAAGGCACTTCGCTCCGGAGGGTGACTCGTCCAGCGGCCCGTTGGCGAGGATGGTGCCATCAGGGCCCTCGGCAGGCCAGCAATAGTGCCTTCGATGATGGTGCACATGTGCTCCAGCAACACCTTGCTGTCTTGGCTGACCTTCAGTGTCCTGTCCTTGTTCATCCTGAACGAGGGATAGACCAGCAGGAATGCTGTGAGCATGTCCACTGGTGGGAAGCGTTGCTTCAGGTCTGTGTGCACTAGCCGGGCACTAACCGTGTAGCACCAGATTCGAAGCCTGCTACAAAGGTCTGTCTAGTTGCCGTCTTGACCTTGAACTCCGCTAGATTCATCTGATGGCGGTTTGTTCGTTCGTGCTTGACGATTGTGTCCTTCAAAGTCCCGCTGTTCACGTTGCTGAACTTGTATTGCCACATGTACTTGTTCAAGCTGTCGTTAAAACCGCGATCTATCAATCAGCCACTCCCTTCGCGAATCACCGCCGTCTTCGAAGTAAGATTCTTGGAAGGCATTCGTCCCACAGCCTTTAACTGTTCTCCAAGCGCCATCGCTATGGCCTTTCAAAGCTTTATCAGACATTTAACCCCTAGCGTCGGAGTGGCAGTTTGAGAAGCAATCTCGGCTGTCACAAGTGAAAAATGCGAAAACCTAGGTTTCATCGTGCCGGCCAGCGTCGATTTACCCCCCATTTATCGTGATTCACGATATATTGTGCCTTAAAATAACCACTGGTGAGGGCATCATGTATACCAGCAAGCTCAGCCCGTGTAATAATGTTGGTTTCAGCCCGGCCATCAGGGTTGACAGTGTAGGTCGTGGTGTCTTGAGTACAATAGAAGGCCGCACCCGTGGCTGTGCCTTTGCCAGGTGTAGATAGGGCCGAGCCATCGGTGTAATATGCCGGTATATCGTGCCAACGGAGGGGGTAGGAGGGGGCGTAGAGTGGAAGGATTGCCGGGCTTGGCTGGGCTGTGGGTGGAGGTACTGTCAGGGCTAAGAACTGCGCGAGCAGAATGACTGCGCAAGCTTAGGAAAACAATTATAACAGTACCAAGGACACCCTTGCATTTAGAAAAGTGCTGTGACTTCAGGAATATGATAGATTCCTGGTCACTGCTGTTGAGACTCGAATTCCCAGCTGTAAACCTGAGTGGGAATCAGTCGATGTATTTAAGATAAGTATCCCCTGGACTACTTACCTGACTATTCTCTACTGTTGACAAGATTGCCTGATGGGTCGACCCTTCCCAAGGTGACTGTAGCAGCAGTTGAAGATGTAGTACACTGATGACAGGGTACGATGATCTTCAGTGGGAAGTCCCTTGTAGGCGATCTTCAGATGGGGAGACTCGCTTGATGATCTATCAGGGAGTCGACTTGGAGCCTCTGGACTGGCTGTTGATGAAGAGTTGATGAAGTTGGTGGTGGTAAACCAGCTGGAAGGCTGGAGAATGCCTGATAAATAAAGGCCGAAATATCAAGAGTAGACCTTCAAGGCTAAGCAGTGTTTGTGCTTGCTTAGACTGAAAGGGATCGAACATTTTAGTGCTTGTTCTGTTTGGTGGTTCCATACTCGAGCAGTGTTTGTGCTAGCTCAAGTAAAGTGAGCAGTGTTTGTGCTTGCTCGATGATGAGTGACTATGCAACTTCAGATTAAAGGGTGATTACGAAATCAGGGCTTCAAGTAAGAAAAAAATAGTGGCTGCATACACTTCAGCAGTCACTAAGAAGGAGCAAAAAGTGTGAAACACACACTTCTCTTGTTCAACAGGGAATACACACAAGTGTAACTGCAACAGCAGCACTGTACACAGCGTTCGACTACATGAATCCATAACAAGAAACTGATAATTCAGTAATACGCTAGGTGCGCTAAATCAGCATGACAGCTGTCGGGGCTAAGAACTGCGCAAGCAGAATGGCTGCGCAAGTTTAGGAAAACAATTATAACAGTACCAAAGACACCCTTTTATTGCCCCCCCCCAGTTTGAGGAAAGGAACCCTTTCCAAAGACTGGTTAAAAGGGTAGATAAAATCCAATTGAACCTAAAGTGTAATCCTTTTGAGCATCAATTCAGAATAGCTACATGGCATCATCTCCATCCGTATTCCAGCTGACGCAAAAACTAGTAGCCACATTTTGTTACTGTAAGTTGGATGCATGACTGTTTGTCCCGAAATCTCCATTTTGGCCGCTGTGGATGACATCATAACAACTCGTCCTTGCTTCTTCAGGTCTTGGAGCCACATTTTTCTCGCTGATGATTCCTCAAAGTAATAAGAAGTAACAAGACAGCAAGCAACATGCCTTGCATATTGTACAGCCAAGGCACACACAACATCTGCAAATCCTTCAGGAGCATTGGCTATCAAGACATGCATGCCATGTTGTTTTTGCAAAAAATCATATGTAGCTGGTTGCATTGGATCAGCATAATAATCTGTAACATACTATAAACAGCTATCACACATAACTTAAACTTCTTCATGATCTGGGAATAAACATTCCTGGCAAGGAAGATCAATCGGAGGAGTGTAGTACATAGAATCTGAATGTAATTCAGATATAGGCAAATGACAGGGGGAACAATTAATAGCATTTTCTGCTATGGTAAGACTGTTGCGACCAGCAAGAATTAAGAGCCCACTTGGTCGTACATCATGCACTCTAAGCATTATGGGTCTAGCTACAGAATGTAATCTGTCCTCATTTCGAAGATACACGAACTGTCCAACGGAAAAATCAGCAAGCTTAGGTAAATATGCTCCAGATCTCAATTTGGCATACCGTAAGGTGTCCCGCTGCTGTGCTACTAATAGATTTTGACCAACCATAACGCAATTATCTTTTAGTAGTTGCGCTCGCTTGAGTAACAACTCCAACTCTGCAGCTGTTTCTGGGTCAAAGTAATCCTCTTCTAGTGAAAGGGAAAACCTCTCAACTATGCTTGGTGGAACAATCGGTTGACAAGAAAAGAGAAGTTCATATGGACTAAATTTAGTACTAGCATGTTTAGTTACCGTACTCGGTACCCCAAAGCAATCCAGGGTAAGTATAGATCCCAGTTAGCCTTATCACCAGTATCACACACATATCTGTTGAGAGAAGATTTCACTGTTTGCACCATTCTTTCAGCAGCTCCATTAGCTTGCGGATGGTACGAGCTAGTGACACGATGATCTATTAACGCACGGGTAAATAATTCATCCATTTCCGATTGGAATTCTCCACCCCCATCAGTTACGACTTCCCCGCAAGCACCAAATCTGCCCAGTATCTCCTGCCTCTGTATAGACGGTACATGAAAACAGAAGGAATGAGAATCACTGTGAAACATATGCAGAGGAGTGGCCTCGCGCCTTCAAGAATAAGTCCGGGCTGCTAGCATCATGTATGGGTAAAAAGGTAAGAAAGTCAATGCAAAATCAGGTCATGATGCTTCATGTTCAGCTGTTTGTGGCCCAGTGTCTGCTGCTACTACCGCTGCTGCTGCTTTTCTAGCAGTCAGCTTGCCTTGGATGGGCTTGTTGGTCCTGTTCGTACATCACATGACAAAGCCGGAATTTTGTTGGACAGTGTTCTCATGGGGCAGCATGGACATGATCCAAGCTTCATGGCTGTTGGGCACTTGCTGCATGCAAGTTGCACTGCGGTTCCCTCGGCTATTGCTGTTGGATAAACGCACCCTCCTGGACCACAGCGACAGCCGGTGCTGGTGCATGGAGTAGTGCCGGCGTCACTGCCACATGCCCCCGAGCTGTGTCCCTGGCCCCATCGTCCTCCATTTCAGCTGGATGCTTCCGCTTGGTGCGGCCTGGCAGGGCTGGCCGATGGCGTATATGGAAATATACGTGTATACGTATATATACGGGGGGTATGGCGCGTGTTTACCAGGGGGGAAAATTTCCCCCCTGCCGTACGGGGGGAATTCTGACATTCGACAGAGACATTAGCGCGTCAGACAGCACTTCATTTGTTACGTTTCTATGATAGGATAATGACGTTCTTTAAGTTCCCTGACAAGCCACCTTCCAGAGTCCAATTTCATGTGTCAGGGCAGACTTTACACGATGTCCAAATCCTCGGGGACTGTAATAAGAGCTATGACCAAGGCGGGACTCTCTTAGACAGTGTCAGCGCCCTAGGGAGATTCATGGCGAACGTGGGCAACGCGCTAGCCAAATCAAAGGAGGTCAGATGGGACGGTCTCTCATTCGGATGGCCTGCTGTCACCTCGATTCGCGACAGGGCTGTGACGCTAGTTGACGCGCTGCTTGAGGGGACTAAGCTCATCGTCCTAGACGCGGCCAGATGGCTGCCAGCCGGCTCGAGCCTCACGTGCCCTAAGGTCTCTGATGGTAGCTCGAAGATCTGCGGGGGCGTCCTGAGGCCTAAGGGCTGGGTCAGCAATGCCACCAGCTCCAAAGGCGTCGGTGCAGCGCACACAGTTTACCTCGCCAGCGCCAATCGCCAGTGCGCCTCCTGCGGGACATCCACGTGCGACAACCAGATCCTGGAGCAGCTCCCTGCAGGAGTGCGCCACATGATCCCTGTCGAGCGGTCTGTTGCATCCGGCCTACCCGACTTCCTTCACGGCATAGTGATGTCGCTCGTGCCTGAGGGGGTGCCCTTCCTTCAGATTGCGAAGGCAGCGAACTGCCTAGTTCAAACAAGGCATGCTGAGCAGGTGTGCATTATCCCAGTCCATGCATGCATGCAGCGCATCGACCTGTGTGACGCTCTACTGCGGCCAGCCAAGCACAATGATCAGGAAATATTCAGCTACCCTAACTTGCTGTCCTCCACCACTACGCCATGCTTGCACTTACGAGCACCCATGCATGCATTCCCTCATGTCCATGCATGCATTCCCTCATGTCCATGCATGGACTCCTCATGTCCATGCACTCATATTTTTCTCTGTTTTCATTGAAATCCTCTCATGCCCATGTGCTGTCACTTTCCTCTTTTTTCCATTGAAATCATCTCTTCCATGCATGTAGCGCATCGACCTGTGTGACGCTCTACTGCGGCCAGCCAAGCACAAGGATCAGGAAATATTCAGCTACCCAAGCTTGCTGTCCTCCACCACTACAATCCATTCGTCTTTCCTAATTGAGATGTACCTCAGCTCAGTGGAGCGTCTCCTGAAACCACACCGGCGCATCCAGGAGTCTTGGTGGCAAGACGAGAGGGTTCTGTGGGGTTGTTGGGCCAGCTGACACAGCTACTAGGGTGGCAGCCTGCCCCCCAACAGCAGCTAGGTAGCAACAGCCAGCCCAGTAGCAACAACATGTCTGCTAGCAGCAGCCAGCCAGTAGCAGCCAGCCAGCAGCCAGTCAGCAGCAACCAACAAGCCAACCAGCCAAGCAGCCAACAGTCCAGTAGCAAACAATATGTATGCTTGGCCTGCCTCCTCTGCAGCCAGCTTGCATGCCTGAAACGGGAACACCCGAGCGGTGGGTGCCCTGTCAAAGGTGCCCAACTGGATGAGCTGAAGGTACTGAAGAAGGCAGCAGCCAAGAGGATGGGCAGGAAGGCTAGGGACTTAAGTGCAAGGGACTACCTCGGGCACCTCAAGAGGTAAGTTTATGCAGGCCAATGTGTTCAAATTGCATGTCCATTATTACTTGATAGCCAATTTCTGATGTATGGTGTGCCTGATTTTATCCGACCCTTACTTGGACAGCTGAATGATTGTGACCCCCCCACAACTGTGTGCTTAAAACGTCCAACCTTGGCATCTGACCTCATGAGTTGCATTATGTGCCATGCAGGCACGACACCAAGGCCTTCATGAAGATCACTTTCTCTCCAAGGATGCTTGAAGAAGGATGGAAGCTATAGATAGATGCCATGCATAGTAGTGTGAATATGGGCCATGCAAGCCGGAACTTGTAGGTGACCAACAGCTAGGAACAGTCAGGCATTTTCTTTCGAATATAGTTTTCACTTATTTAAGACCAGGAACTGTTCCCTAATTGATATATGGGGCCAGAAATTATGTTGTAGGGGGGAAATTTGGGGGGGAATTCTCACTGTGCATTGGGTGATGCCTGTAGGAGCATTAGCCCTCCTTTTATAATTTTCCCCTTTCCATTTCCCCCCCCTCCCTTTCTTTTTCCCCCCTGGCTCCCTGGTAAATGCACTTTTTTACCCCCACGGACATGGTAAACGCGCGCCATATTTTTCGGGTCCACATTGCCGCGCCCAGACTTCCCAGAGGCGGCCAGGAGGGCAGCCTTGGGCAGGTGCATGGATTCGTGGGCACTTGGAGCATGGCTCAATGTGGCACTTGAGTGGGCTAAAATCATACCAGAGGAATTGAAACGCAGAGCAAAGCTGCCAGGCCCGGACATGGATCCAGTGCTTGGTGCAACTTTAATGTCCAGCCACTACGCCCTTGCTACTGCAGGAAACGCGTGCTCTGGCAGCGGAGAGGCGGCAGCGTCATACAGGCAGAATCTGCTGCGGCAGACTGGGCCGACGCGGCACAGGAACCAGGTGGGAACACACCTGAGGAACAAGTTGAGGTTGAAATCGAGGTGACCGGGGACACAGAGGGTGAGAAGGACCCGCCAGGATGTCCTGCAGGACCATCGGCCAGGGTTGATGTGTGGGCAGATGAACCTGTATTGAGGTTTCTCCGCGAGAAGACATATGTTCAGGGAACAGAGCTAGGAGAGCAGACCAGAATACAGCGCAGAGCGGCTCCATTCCAGTGGGAATCAGAGAGGGGAGGAGTATTGATGAGACTCATGCCTGACGGTAGACGTTGTGTGGTGCCCAGACCAGAGGACAGGCTTGCAGTGATCCAGACAGCCCATGCAGGAACGGGCCATTTTGGCAGCCACCGCACGGCTTTCATGGTCATGCAGCAGCACTGGTGGCGGGGGCTTAGAGCAGCAGTCAAGAAGGCAGTGCAGGAATGCGGTGTGTGTGACAGGGCCAGGGCGTCCACGTTCAATCACATACAGCCCAACCTGCACCCACTACCCATTGAGGGGTTGTTTTTCCGGTGGGGAGTGGACCTGTGTGGTCCATTCACGACCACTTCCAGGGGCAATCGGTTTGTGATGGTTTGTGTGGAGCATTACTCCAAATGGGTGGAGTTGATCCCCATTCCAAGCAAGGCGTCTGATGTGACGGCCTTGGCATTCTTTCAAAATGTTGTTGCACGATTCGGAGGATGCGCAGAAGTGGTGACAGACCAGGGAACAGAGTTCCAGGGTGAATTTCAGGACATGTTGTTGGACTGCTTCATTGATCACCGCACCACTTCTGCCAACCACCCCCAGGCAGACGGGCTATCAGAGAGGGCGGTCCAGACCCTCAAGGCAGGCCTGCGCAAGTGCTGCGAGGAAGGCAGCAGCGACGAGTCTTGGGACAAGATGGTGCCCTGGGTAGCCCTAGGCTTCCGGTGCTCGCCGCAGCAGGCCACGCGCATGGCGCCGTACGAGGTGCTGTTCGGGCAGAGACCCACCTTTCCCTCCAGAGTGGGGGCGGACCTCTGGAACACAGCCAAGGTGGCAACAGCAGAAGAGGCAGCAGACCTGCTCTTGGCCAGAGTGGCCAGGATCAAAGAAGCACTGCCAGTCGCGGGTGAGCATCTGAAAATTGCGCAGCACCGCGACAAGCTGCGATACGCACGCATTCGTGGTGGAGGGTATGTCCCCCAGGTCAGGCGTTTTGCAGAGGGAGATTACGTGTATGTGAAGTATTCATCAGAACGACACAGCCTCGATCCCAAGGCCAGGCCTGAGATCCTAAGGGTGAAAACACTGGGGGCGACGGGAACCTTGGTTTTGGAGGGGGCAGATGGCCTCACAGTAACAGAGAATGCTGTCAATTGTTCTCCATGCCACTTGCCCAACCTCAGGGGAGTGGTTGATTTCAGTGGAACCAGACCCAATAACAGCCTGTCATGCGAGGTGTGCCAGCTGCCTGATCGCGGAGAGGTGATGCTTTTGTGTGATGCCTGCAATTCAGGTTGGCACATGGATTGCTTGGTGCCAGTACTCGAGAGGGTGCCTGAGGGCGAGTGGTTGTGCCCAAAATGCAAGCCTGATGACAAGGGAGTTGGGCCCGCTGCAATAGCAGGGCCCGCTACAGAAGATCGCAGTTTGCAGGCCCAGGGGCGGCCGAGCCCAGCAGCCAGAGCGGCTGCCAGGACAGCCCAGGAGGCCAACGTCATGGACAGGCCTGAGGTGGAAGTCATGGCCACCAACCCAGCAACAAGGCAAATGGAGCGGGGCATCGCAAGACCAATGGCGAACGGGTTGTACGACATCTCGTACACCACTGGCCGGGGAGAGGCCAATGTAACCCCGAGAGCAGTTACAAGAAGGGCTAAGGTGGCCAAGGAAGCAGCAAGGGAAGAAGAGGAGTCAGCCCTTGAGGAGCTTACCGAGACCTGAGGCCGAGCCCAGAGCGGCAAGGCCGCTGAGCACGTGACGTCACCCACGCCGTAACTGGCAAGGAGCGGGCAGGCGCCTACAGAGCAGAAAATGCAGACGCGGCGCGGCTTGTCCTAGTACCCGGCAGGCAGTGGGCCGGCAGCCAGCGGACCAAAGACTGAAGATGCAGGAGTGGAGTTAAAAGCTATCGCAGCAGCATAGTGAAAATTTGTTCTCAAAGACCATAGCAGCAAGGCTACGGTACTACATATGTTATGACGATGATGAGCGACGAGAATTAGTGTCGCACCATAAAGCAGTAAGTGCAATACTATGGTAAATACCGTAAACTCCGGTCAGGACACCTTAGAGAGGTGTCCTCTACTCACAAATACGGTACATCACCGTACACTCATGCTCCTTGTACTTCAGATTAGAGCTTGTTAACAAGATAACTGTAACTGGAAGTCCCTAACTGGATGTCTCTGCCTAGAAGTCTCCGTCTCGTGGGTACCGCCCCTACTACTTTACTCGCGATGTGCGCTTCAGGTCCGTGGCGGACTTCTTTCCTCACGACAGTGATGGACGCCTACGGGCAGGCTCAGTGACTCTTCACTGGCTCCGAGTGCTCAACGAGTTAAGCAGCTAACTGGTTATTTGTATGTATAGCAATTGACTTAGGTAGCGTAGGCCTTCTGGCCGTCTGGGCGCGATCCAGCTGGGCTATGTTAAGGGCACTTACCGCGCGTCTCGCGGTGAGGGTGACGGGACGTAGACTGCGTACTTCTTCTTTTGCAGGGTCTCGACTCTCTTACTGGGGTACTTGTCTCCAGCTATCTCAGCTGAGGCTGAGCTAGTCTTGACTCGGGTTAAGGTACTGACTTAAGTGAAAGCTGTAGGTCTCGGAGACGGCCGGTGCTTGTTACAATTAGAGGTCTGTCCTTTAGAAAGGGACGAAGTAACTAGCCTAGGCAATTGCCGGGATACAGGGACCCGGCAGGCCCAATTCAGAGTACGGTACAATCTGTCAAATCAACCTGCGTAAGCGGGTTTCTAGGTCTCAGCTCAAATCCGAGGACTCCGCAGAGAAGCTGCGGAGGCCCCGAGGCCGCTAACTGCGGTCTGGACGGTTCTGTCACGTATACTGTAATATACTGTGACAGCTGTCGCACCATAAAGCAGTAACTGCAATACTATGGTAAATACCGTAAACTCCGGTCAGGACACCTTAGAGAGGTGTCCTCTACTCACAAATACGGTACATCACCGTACACTCATGCTCCTTGTACTTCAGACAAGAGCTTGTTAACAAGATAACTGTAACTGGAAGTCCCTAACTGGATGTCTCTGCCTAGAAGTCTCCGTCTCGTGGGTACCGCCTTTACTACTTTACTCGCCCCCCGCTCCCCAGCGTTAAGCCCTCCAGGCATGCGCGGGGAGCCGGAAAAGGGGTGGTACTGAAAGAACTTCTGGAAAAATATGTACGTAGAAGCTCAAATCATGTTCCACAAATCTGCCTGGTTCAGGCCTTCTTCAATCAGAACTAAAAAAAATCCACCGAGTTTCAGCTGAAGCGCAATGCGCAGAATCCTACGAATTCAAGCTGTTCAGCCCACTACTGGCTATCAAACAGAGAAATTTCAAAGTTATGAGGTCAAGCTAAGAATAAACGCTGCTCTCGCCCCACTGCACCATAACCGCCTGGTCTTCACTGGCCACAGGAAATGTGCGCCGTAGCAGCGTGATGTGCTCCCTACTGTGGTATCATTGCCCGAGGTGACTAATTCTCCTCGCTCATCATCGTCATAACATATGTACTACCGTAGCCTTGCTGCTATGGTGTTTTGAGAAACAAATTTTCACTATGCTGCTGCGATAGCTTTAACTCCACTCCTGCATCTTCAGTCTTCGGTCCGCTGGCTGCCGGCCCACTGCCTGCCGGGTACTAGGACAAGCCGCGTTGCGTCTGCATTTCTGCTCTGTAGGTGCCTGTCCGCTCCTTGCCAGTTACGGCGTGGGTGACGTCACGTGCTCAGCGGCCTTGCCGCTCTGGGCTCGGTCTCAGGTCTCGGTAAGCTCCTCAAGAGCTGACTCCTCTTCCTCCCTTGCTGCTTCTTTGGCCACCTTAGCCCTTCTTGTAACTGCTCTCGGGGTGACATTGGCCTCTCCCCGGCCAGTGGTGTACGAGATGTCGTATAATCCGTTCGCCATTGGTCTTGCGATGCCCCGCTCCATCTGCCTTGTTGCTGGGTTGGTGGCCATGACTTCCACCTCAGGCCTGTCCATGACGTTGGCCTCCTGGGCTGTCCTGGCAGCCGCTCTGGCTGCTGGGCTCGGCCGCCCCTAGACCTGCACACTGCAATCCTCTGCAGCGGGTCCTGCCCCTGCTGCGGGCTCAGCTCCCTTGTCCTCAGGCGCGCAAGTTGGGCACAACCACTCGCCCTCATGCACCTTCTCGAGTATTGGTACCAAGCAATCCATGTGCCAACCTGTATTGCAGGCATCACACAGAAGCATCACCTCTCCGCGATCAGGCAGCTGGCACACCTCGTATGACAGGCTGTTATTGGGTCTGGTTCCATTGAAATCAACCACTCCCCTGAGGTTGGGCAAGTGGCACGGGGAACAATTGACAGCATTCTCTGTTACTGTGAGGCCATCTGCCCCCTCCAACACCAAGGTTCCCGTTGCCCCCAGTGTTTTTACCCTTAGGATCTCAGGCCTGGCCTTGGGATCGAGGCTACGTCGCTCTGATGAATACTTCACATACACGTAATCTCCTTCTGCAAAACGCCTGACCTGGGGGACATACCCTCCCCCACGAATGCGTGCATATCGTAACTTGTCGCGGTGCTGCGCAATTTTCAGATGCTCACCCGCGACTGGCAGCGCCTCTTTGATCCTGGCCACTCTGGCCAAGAGCAGGTCTGCTGCCTCCTCTGCTGTTGCCACCTTGGCTGTGCTCCAGAGGTCCGCCCCCACTCTGGAGGGGAAGGTGGGTCTCTGCCCGAACAGCACCTCGTACGGCGCCATGCGCGTGGCCTGCTGCGGCGAGCATCGGAAGCCTAGGGCTACCCAAGGCACCATCTTGTCCCAGGACTCGTCGCTGCTGCCCTCCTCGCAGCACTTGCGCAGGCCTGCCTTGAGTGTCTGGACAGCCCTCTCTGATAGCCCGTCTGCCTGGGGGTGGTTGGCAGAAGTGGTGCGGTGGTCAATGAAGCAGTCCAACAACATGTCCTGAAATTCACCCTGGAACTCTGTTCCCTGGTCTGTCACCACTTCTGCGCATCCCCCGAATCGTGCAACAACATTTTGAAAGAATGCCCAGGCCGTCACATCAGACGCCTTGCTTGGAATGGGGATCAACTCCACCCATTTGGAGTAATGCTCCACACAAACCATCACAAACCGATTGCCCCTGGGAGTGGTCGTAAATGGACCACACAGGTCCACTCCCCACCGGAAAAACAACCCCTCAATGGGAAGTGGGTGCAGGTTGAGCTGTATGTGATTGAACGTGGACGCCCTGGCCCTGTCACACACACCACATTCCTGCACTGCCTTCTTGACTGCTGCTCTGAGTCCCCGCCACCAATGCTGCTGCATGACCATGAAGGCCGTGCGGTGGCTGCCAAAATGGCCCGTACCGGCATGGGCTGTCTGGATCACTGCAAGCCTGTCCTCTGGCCTGGGCACCACACAACGTCTACCGTCAGGCATGAGTCTCATCAGTACTCCTCCCCTCTCTGATTCCCACTGGAATGGCGCCGCTCTGCGCTGTATTCTGGTCTGTTCTCCTAGCTCTGTTCCCTGAACATATGTCTTCTCACGGAGAAACCTCAATACAGGTTCGTCTGCCCACACATCAACCCTGACCGATGGTCCTGCAGGGCACCCCTGCTCCTCAGGCGTGTTCCCACCTTGTTCCTGTGCCACGTCGGCCCAGTCTGCCGCAGCCGATTCTCCCAGGCACTGCCTGTATGACGCGGCCACCTCTCCGCTGCCAGAGCATGCGTTTCCTGCAGTAGCAAGGGCATAGTGGCTGGACATTAAGGTTGCACCCAGCACTGGGTCCCTGTCCGGGCCTGGCAGCCCTGCCCTGCGTTTCAATTCCTCTGGTATGATTTTAGCACACTCAAGTGCCACATTGAGCCATGCACCCAGTGCCCACGAATCCATGCACCTGCCCAAGGCTGCCCTCCTGGCCGCCTCTGGGAAGTCTGGGCGCGGCAATGTGGACCCCACAGCGTACCCCATGGCTCGCTCACGCTCGTTTGCATTGGGCTCCTGCAAGTCCCCCATGGATCTGTACACCATCCCATTTTGCCCGTTCCGAAAAGAATATGATGAGGGCGTGGCCATCAGACATGGCAGCACTTTCCTGGGCTGGCCTGTTACGTTGATGCGGTACCCCCCATTGTCCGGACATGAGACTACCTGGGCCTTGCTGCCTTTGTCCAGAATGTCGTCTACTATCCCCCCGTGGGGTCTGGTCGACGCACGAATCACAAACTCAATATCTGCTGCAGGGGCGATATTCCCCCAATAGTTGCGGGTGCGGTGGGCGTAAGACCCCACCTGCGCTGCGTCAAACAACGCCGGTGTTCCCAGGATCCTGCACACCTCCTGAAAAGCCTCAACACTGGCCTTCACACTCTTCTGATTCAACTGCATTGCCACATTCTCAATTAGGTACGCTGGCGGCCTAGGCCCCTGCAGGAACTGTAGTGTACCCAACAGCTTGACTAACGGGAAGAAAGACTTGCTTCTCTCTCCCTCGAGCCCACGCCCCTTGCCTGCCGACGAGAGGTCTTGGCACTCCCAGCCTGCTACCATGAACCACTGGCGCCCTTTCTGGGCGCCCGCCTCCTGGAGGTGCTCCGCCGTAATGGCATACACATCTTGGGGCAACGCTCTGAATGCCTTATCAAACGCTTTGACCGGAAACAACTGAGGGTATCTCCTGTGCAACTGCACTAGGCGACCCCCTGCGATCTCTCTGACTTCCTCACTGATATCAGCATACAAGTACTGCACCACTGGGATACCCGCCCTGAGCACCATCTCCAGCCCTGAGCACATACCTCCAAAGGGCTCGAAAAGGACGACTCCCTCGGTCTCCATGGCCCGCACAGCCCCACTCGACAGGCAAGCTGTGTCCAGGCCTGCCTCCTCCTGGACTGACGGCTCGGGCGCGGCTGTGTCAAGCCTGGCCCCCGTGCGGTCAGCTGAGGATGGGAGTGGCGATCTGGACGGGATGTCCGCATTCTGGTGGCATGCCCCCTGCGTGCCGCAGTAGCCTGGTAGATCCTCCATGGAGTAAGCGAACGCTCCTTGGCGATCCCGGAGGCTCTGCTCCAGGCTCTCCTGCTGTGCCGCAGTGAAGTCGGGGTGCTGGCCCAGCAGCCACCCTTCCTTGGTTTTGACGTACTCCGCGGGCGGCTCCACTACTCCCCCCGGCTGGAACATGTCGATCATCTCAGCCGCCTGCGGGTCGTCCTCCGCGGGCGGCTCTTCCCTGCCAGTGTTGTTGCCGCTTTGCCAGCTCTCCTGTTGGCTGCAGGCACCCCTCCTGCTGGCACCCCCCATGGGAATGACTGCTGGCGGGCGCAACCATCCAGACGACAGCTTCGCTGCTGCCTCTTGTCCGGACACAAAAGCCCCTTGGCCTGCTGTAAATCCTCCTCCTCGTACCCCCTGCTCGGTGGCTCGCGCCCCTGGCACACACACCGACAGCAGGAGCCACACCAATATCAGCTGGAGCGTCCCCGTAAGGATCCCCTTAAATGCTGTACATGTGAGGAGTCCTCTGCAAGCTGGCACCTGCCTCGTGGGTTTCTGCGGTAGGTGCTCTGCGGGCTGCACGCATGGCTCTGCGCTCTGCGCTGGCCTCTGCTGCCCACTGGCCCATGTGATCTCCAGGTCCACCTGGCTGATCCTGAGTGGCAGGACTGGGCAGTCCATTCCTGGTCTGCTGCCACGGTTCCTGTCCTCGGCTGCCCTCTGCGCCTTTCCCGCGCGCCGCCTAGCCTTTTTTGACTTTTTCCCCCGCAACTCGGCAGTGTCAGCCCAAGCCGCACCGGCCCTTTCTGGCCCTGCTCCTGGTATCTGACCTGTGCTGCCCTGTGCCAGCCGCTCCTGCCTGTGAGTGGCGCGCTGCACAGTCTTGCTGCTGCCGGCACCCGCGGGCTCCTCTGGCCCACAGCCCTGTCGCATGGTTGCCCGAGCGCTGGCAGCCCTCCTTGCAAGGTCCTCCCCCCTGCTGGTTCGGGCCTGGCTGCTGCGGCTGTCCGACGGCTGTTGGGTGTCCACTCCCTTTGCTCCCATCTTGTTGCGGGCTGATATTCTCTCCGTCAGCTCCTCCTGTAGCTCCCTGACCGCCCTGCTGTAACCTCCCATCCTGGGATTTGGATCGGGCTGTGGCAGCATTCTGAGTCGGAAAAATAGGCTAGCCTCCTGGCTTGCCTCTTGCTGCCCCATTTCCTGCCTTCTTAGCACGTCTAGCTGATCCACGAAGTTCCTGAGCACTGCCACCCAGCGTTCCGTGCTGTATGCTGCTGGGTCACCCCAAGGCTCCCTTGCTGCTGCCTGTGCTGGCGGGCTGATCTGGGCGTCCCCTGGGCTCCTGCTGCTCGCCTTGCCTGCTGCTGCCCCCTTGGGCTCGCCAGCGCACTGGTCTGCTGCCTGCCGCGGGCTGACCCCCACTGCGACCTTGTGTGCCCTCTCCTCTAGCGCGACCTTGCTGCTGCGTTCTATCTCGGCTCTCCTGGTTCTGCGCTCTTTCATGGCTGCTTGCTCCTGAACAACATCGCGCATCCACTCCGGCCGTAGCTGTAACAAGTCCTCCTCGCGGCCCCACACTGGACTCCCTGGTCCAGGGCCTGCGTCGGTTGGCTCTTCCATCCCATCTGCATCCCCGGCATCAGCTCTTGTGAGGCTGATCCTTGCTGGGCACGGGCTTCTGTCAGCGCCCCACTCCTCCTCCGACTCTGAATCCTGCACAAGTGATGGCGGCCCTTCCGAAGGGTCTTCATTCTCCTCTCCTAGCAGCCCCCTGCCCTCATGGCTGGTTCGAAGCTCATTGCTGGACCATGGTTCCCTGCTGTCCATGTCTCCTGCAAGTGGTCTGCTGGTACTGTCCGGGGTTGTCTGGGGCTCCGCCCGATCCCTGGTCTCAGCCTCCAGGGCTGACACCTCCACTTCCTCCATGGGCTACAGCCACTCCCAAGAGGATGCTGTTGCCCCGAGTGTGGTGACAAAGGCGCCATGGCCCTGCTCTGTTGGCTCCTGGTATGTGTCCTGGATTGGTCCGTCACTGTCGGCAGCGGGGTCCCAATAGCGGGAACCCCACCTGCCCAGTATCCAGCGCCCCAGCACGGGCTGAGTCCTCAGCTCCTCCAGCTCCTCCATGTAGGTATCCGATCCTGCTCCTCTGAACAGGGGATGCAGAGTGCGCACCCCTGCCGGGTGCGCCTGCCTCCACAGCTGTACTGTCATGCTGTTTGCCTGCCAATAAGGGACCACGCTGTTGGCCCTGTTGTCGCGCCACGCTCTTCTCTCCCAGCGCACCCACTGGTGCACGCACGCTTCTAACCGTTCCACTGCGAACGGCGAGCGCGCGAACTCCTCCTCGTCTTCCCACATGGGTCCATCCGCTGGCGACCTCTGGGCCCCATATGGCCATGTGGGGCAGTCTGTCATTTCCAGCGGCGCCCACTGATCATCCACGCCCCAGACGTGCCGCATGGCTGCCGACAGCTGTCCCGGAAGCAGAACCTGTTGCAACGCCATGAGCATGACTGCCCATGTTGCTGGGTCTGCTCCCCTGGCGTGCGTACGTGCGCGTGGAACTCTGCCTCGTCGACTGATGCACACTTGGTGATCGCCACATTCCCTTCGCACCTGGCGAACAGGAAGACTGGCATATCATCCCGCGACGCATGCATGTGGATCCATGCTGCCGAAACCGGCATCTCTCCCTCTTCCAGCTCCTCGTAGTAGTAAGTTACCAGCTGCTGAACTGGGATGGCTGCCCTGGCCTCCCCAGGATCCATTCCCCATGGTACAGCTTGCCCTGCGACCATCCTGGGGATGGTGACCGACGCCTCAACGGTGGCCTCACACCGCCGTGGCCTATCGGCATGGCACAGCCCTGCCCCGCTGTAGGTTCCATCCTCGGACCTGTCACCCCCTCCGTGCTCTCCTAAGGCCTGCACTGGCACGTAGAAAGCACGGTCTCTGAGAGCGGGGTGCTCCATCAACTGGTGGACGCAGTCCTCCGCCCATGGCGTGCGCATGAACCCGGGCTGCGCACCCTGCCACACCCCCTCGGTGCGCGTGCTATCCGGCACGTCTGGGTGCGCCCTGTCGGCTGCGGCTACTGCTGTGATGCCTTCTTTGACGGCTAGGTCCACCATCTCGCTGACGCAGTATGCGTAGATGGGGTGCCGTGACCATACCCTCTGCATATAATCCTCCATCCTTGTGCTGGGCTGTATGAACCCCTTGAGTGCTGCACCCAGCAGGACTGCTGTCACTGCGTCCCATGGAAAGATCAGCCGGGCCACTGCCTGCGTGGCTGCCGCTATGTTGACACACGTTTGCGACCTGCCTTCCAGGAGCCTGTGATTTTGCAACCTACAAAGCCCATCCTTGGACTGTGCCGGCAGAGTGATCATAGCCTCTGAAGACGACGCCTCTGGCATTTCTTCCCCCAGGCGGTACCATTGCACGAAGCACCTGCTCTCTGGCAATCTTGGCGGGTCTGGCTCAGGGCGAACCCGCCCTCTGCTGCCCGACCTGCCCCGGCGCCCTGTACCGGCCTGGGTGAACCGGGAATCCTCATTCCCTGCAGCGGGCCGCTCGCCCCTACTGCGGCTGCGCTGCAGCCCTCTGTCCTCCTCTTCCCATCTGACAGTGTTGGACCGAGAGGTGGTACTGTGATGGGCCCTAACGGCCCCCGCCGTATTGTCCTCTGGACTCATAGCTGCTGCCCCCTTGGCCCCTGGGTGGTGATCCTGCCTGCTGAGCCCATTCCGGGTCCCGGCGGCTGCTCCCGCTACCTCGCCGCCTGTGTCCGCGTTGCCCTCCGGGGTACCTGGGCAGAGCATGGCATCTTCCTCCTCACGCACTGTTAAAGGGGCTTGAGGCTCATAGCCTTCCTCTGAGGCGCTGGTGCCGTCCCCACTGGAACTGGTTTCCCATTCGTCTACCCTGCGCTGGAGCCCTGCCTCCTGCTCTAGCCTCTCAAACTCATCCATCTGGGCATTGTAGATGTCCCATTCTTTGTCGAGAAACTGCTGGAGAATGCCAGGCCATCCCTCACATGGGGCCGGGCATCCCCTTTGCTGGAGGTTCCTGAGAAACTCCACTGCATGTGCCATGGACCTGGCTGACCCTGCGGGCCGAGTACCATAGTGATTCATGGCTAGGGCCTCTACCACCATCTGCCAGTGGTGCCTTTGCTGGGCCACCTGCCCCTCTGGCACCACCTGGAACGTTACAGGCATTGCTGCGGCCTGGTAGCTCACAACCTGAGTCGCTGCGTTCTGCCCAAACCCTTCATGGACAGACATCATGCACGTGTGCCTCTCCTGGCTGACCCACCTGGAGTTGTAAGACTGCCCCGCTGGCCCCGGCCGTCCTGGCGGGCCTGGCAGCTCACTCGGTCCAGCTGTCTCCTGCTGCCTTTTCCACTCTTCAAAGGAGACCTCCTTGGCGGCCTCGTAAGCTCGCCTCATGTTGTCTTCTGACGCCTCCTGGCTCCTGCCTGGTCCCCTGACTCCCCAGCTCCTTTCCGGGCCTCCTGTTGCCCGTGATCGGTCAAACTGGCTGCTGTCCCCAGGCTGCGAGGCCTCTCCCTGCTCTGGGCACGCGTTAGCGAAGTGCCCTGGCTTCTGACAGTTGAAGCACACTCCCCCATCGTGGGGTCCGAGGACATTCCTCTGTCCCCCCATCCAGCTGCGCCCTGCCTGGGCCCTGCCCGGCGGACTCTGGCCGGAGGCTCCCCTTCTATCCTGCATTCTCCCTTCTAGCTGGTATGGCCTGGCGTGGCTACCTGTGCCTCGTTCTTGTGACCTGCCCCTGGGCTGGCTCCCGCGATCCCCGCTGGGTGACTGCTGCCTCCTGCCTCTAGGCTGGTCGAAGCTATCATTGCGGTCTGGCCGCTGGGTTCGAGCCTCCGGTGTAGGCACCGCCCCGCGGCGTTCTACACTGCGAGCCCTCTGCGCACTCCTGCTGCGCTCTCTGGTTTCTGTGTGTACTGCGTCATCTGGGGTTGACCCCCTGTGCTGTACTCGCTTCTCCCCACTGGCCTGCCTGGCCCCGCCACTGCCCCCTGGTCCTTGCTGACCAGTGGCTTGCTGCTCCTGTTCCTGCAGCCTCTCCTGGCTCAGACCCTCGTCCTCCTCTGCGAACTCGGCCGCGGTTTGAAACATGACTCCCATATGCTCTGCCAGCTCCGGGTCACCTGGGATTGTGGACTGCAGCGGCTCTCCTGCCTGCTGATTCCCAAGGTTGGCGTACAACGCCCGCAGCTGGTCTGCACGCAAGATGTACTGCTGCTGTACCTCCGTGAGCCGTATGTTGGCGTCCTGGAGGCCTGTCCACCTGACCTGCTGCAACCTCAGGTATTCAATTGTTGCAGCCGCCTGGCGGTACAGCAGCTCTTCCCTTGCCTTGACGTCTTGCTGCAGCAACTCTACTTGTTGATGCAGCCGCAGCAGACGCATGTACTTTGGGCTGGTCCTTTCATGGACATCTTCCTCCTCTGACTCCTCTGATTCTTCACTCTCCTCCTTGCCGACAAGCTCCTTCTGGTCGCGGTTTGCTGCTACCCTTTGCGTTCCGCCTGCTGCTTCTGGGGCGTCTTCCCTAACGCCCCCATCAGCCGCACCGTCCCTCTCGTCTTTGCTAGGCACTCGCACCTCCGAGCGCCTGCTTGATCCTGCTGGTGCAGCTCTTGCTGCTGCGGCTCCTCCAAAGTCCACCCGCCTCCTGGCTCCTGGTGATGTCCCCTGGGCTGTGGGGACTGCCGCAGGCTTCTGCAGTATCTTCCGGATTCTCTGGTCACACTCCTCTGGTGAGTGCGGGCCAGGTTCTCCGCACAAGACACATGGGTAGCGTGGGCTTGCCTCTAGGCACCTCCTGATGATCTCCTTTTGGTATGCCGACTTCGACTCTGCCTTGAGTGCCATTGCTATCCCAGCATCGGCCTCTGCCTGTGCTGCTGCCTGGCCTGGCTGTGACGCAGCGGCCCTGGCATCCACCTTGACCTCCCTGGGCACTGCAGCCTGCGCTTGCCCGCACTGGCGCGGCCTGGAAGCGGTCTCCTGTGGGTCCCCACGGCTGCTCCTGCTCGCATCTGCGGTGCTTCTGCCTGCACCTGCGGCTGTTCCGCGACTCTGTCCCACCTTCTGGTCTGTCCTCATGGCGGCACCTGCGTGTGTGGCCATGGCATGCTGTAAGAGCGGCTCGTGTTCTTCCTCCACCCTGGCCGCGGGCCACCCTTCCCGTTCTGAAAAACCACACTGGATTCCTGCCCATGCTACTGCTGCTGCCTGGTACCCCCCTGCTGGGGATGCTAGGACCAGCGGCAGCGTCAGGTCCCTGACCCCTCGTACTGTCTGGGGACCATCTCTGGGGCGTAAGGTCAGCCTTCCTGCTGCCTCTAAAACCCCATTGTACTTGAGAAACTCTGGGTTCCCCGCCAAGTGTTCGTATGCATCGGGTGGTGTTTTTACGACCCTGACCACCGTGGGTTCCATAATCGCATTGGGCCCCCCATATCCGTACACCACATAAATGAACAGCACCCCATACAGATCTGCCCCTGCATTGTCTGTCGTGCGGATCTTCTCATCCGTCCGGATCAGCTCTGCCCCCATGGCGACTAACTGTTATGCAATGTTGACTGTGATCACATGACAGGAGCACGCTGAATCCATGAGGGCCTTCTGAGCCACCAGGACCTTTCCTTTGACCATTAGTCCCACACATTGCTCCAGGTTGCTTCTGTCATTCTTAAAATACTGCAGCCTTGGTGCCGCTGTGACCACCTTGCTTTCCTGCCTGCCTTTACTGGCCTTACCCCTGTGGTCTTCTGAACCCATGGGCATAGAGGTGAACGACAGCGCCGTCAGCCTCTCGTTCAACTTGAACACCTGCAGTCGGATGTCAGACATATCGTCAGCTAATTTGCTCAAAACCAGTCTCTTTGCTCCCTTCCTGGAGGCAGGTTCCACGAGCCTTTGCTCAGGTTCCTCCTCCGGACAGGGTTCTGGCAAGAATGACCTAGGACGAGCGTTGTGAGCCGCCTGCTTGAATCCTGCGGATTTGGGCACTAGCCCAACCTGCGTCATGAGTGCTACAGACTCGCTGAGCATCTCTGCCATAGTCTGTTGCCAGCCCTCTGGCTCGGCTTGCCCCGTTGGGCTGCTTAGGTGAGACACGTGTGCTGCTTGCTGAGCCTGACCCCCCTGGCCAGGCCCCGGCCGTTGGTACTGCCTGTTGTTCTGATTCCGCTCGTACGGTCTGCCTGCAGGCTGACCCTGCTGTGGTCTTGGTGGGAGCGGGTACTGCTGCTGCGGCGGCCTTGCCTGCCCAGCTGTAATGTCAGCAGCGAGTGGCGCCGGCCTGCGCTCATCCCTGGGCCTGGGCGCCCTACAGTCCCTGGCCAGGTGCGCCGTGCTACCACACTGGTAGCATGCCTTGGCTGCCCCTGCAGCGCTTTCCGCGCTGTAATTTGGTGCTCCTGATTGATCTGCCCAGGTAACTCCTCTGGGTTTGTCACTCCGCTGTTGCTGGGCAGCTGCTGCTCCTGCGGGGTTCCCTGCCCCTTCAAGGCGTGTCCGCATCTCCCACTGTCCTGTTCTCTCCTTCCTCGTTCAGTTGGACTGCGCCTCCCCCTGGCCAGGCCCACTGGCCATCTGTTTGAGGCTTGCGCCTCCTAGATCCCCCATTTCCAGGGCAAACTTCTCCCACAACACCACTTGTTGTGTGAGCACCGCAATCTGATCTTCGTCTGTCATGCTGAGGTACCCTGGGACGGTCATAACAAACTTCCTCAGTTTGGCTTTAGCGAGCGCTGGAAGTCCGTCATGGAACAGATGCGAGACCGAGTGCCTCCTGCCAAAGTGGTCCACTGCATCCCTTGAGATTTGCAGCAACTCTGCTGTCGACAGCACTCTGTGAGCAAATGCTTCCACCGTCTCCTCTGGCTTGACGTCATGATCGAGAGTGGTCTTCACCCCTAGCCTGAGGTTGGAAATGGCTGTCCTCTCATCCGAGGTTGGCTTCCCCACTTCTGCTTGAACTACCTTGATCCACAAGGTTAGCAGCGAGGCTTCACAACACTGCTCCTCTGCTGGGGCAACCCACATCCCCCTTATCCTTTCTGCTTCTCTGGCAGCCATGTCTCCTGCATGGGGCGCCGCCCTGATGGCTACCATCAGCGGCCCCACGCTAGCCGGCTTGCTGTCCCATAGCTTGACCAGTGATTTCACCAACATCGTCATGGCTGATGGCGACTGGCACGACCCAGCTATTTCTCCGGCCACCACAGCCAGCGCTGGTGGGTCATCTGACAGCGCCAGCCTGTTGTGCGATCCCCAATATCCACATGCCTGGCAATATTTCCTGGCTGCAACCGCGCCTGGGTGCGACATATCCAACACTGGCACGTCGCCTTGGATGGCTGGGATTTTGGTGAATTTGGCTACCCCTGCCAGCTGCAGGACCATCTGCTGCTGCAGCTGCAGGTTCACCCTTGCCTGCTCCCTCTCGAGCCTCTTCATTTCCTGGTCGCTGGACTCCTGCCTGGCTCCTGGCCTGCGTCTGTCCGCTCCTCCTGGTCCCGAATCAACTGATTCTGACCGCGACCTAGATCCTCCACCACCGCCCCTCGATGGGCTGCGACCTGAATGGTATCTGTCGTGTCTGTAATAATCCTCCTCTTGATCATGATCTTCTCGTGATGGCTGCCTGCCTGCTCTTCCTGCAGAGCTTCTACTTCCCTCGGGTGGCAGCCGTTCTGATTCGCTTCTGCCTGGTCTGCTGTCAAAGCCAGGCCTCCAAGACTGTGCTCTGCCAGGCTCTGCCTGTCCCCTGGGCAGCTCCTGGTCTTGCCGTTCCTGCCTCACCCCTCTGCTGTGTTCCGCTGGTCCCCTGGGTTGCTCCTGGCTTTGCTGGCTTGGCTGTTCCCTGCCATCTGCCTGCTCTCTGGGCGGCTCCTGGCTATGCTGGCTTGGATGTTCCCTTCCATCTGCCTGCCCTCTGGGCTGCTCCTGGCTATGCCGGTTTGGCTGTTCTCTGTTGTATGCCTGCCCCCTGGGCGGCTCCTGGCTCTGCCAACCTGGCTGCGTCCCGCCTGTGTAATTCCTGGCATAGGAATCAGACTGCGTTTCCTCTCTGGCTTCCTGCATTCTTGGACCACTGCTCCGTGCGCTGCCTGCAGGCTCATTCCTCCTGGTTCCACTTGCTGTGCCCGCCTGCCTGTTCCTCAGGAATTCCTTGATGTAATCCACCTGGTTTTCCTGGCATGTGTTCTCTTTGTCCTCGACTATGCGTAGCAACGCATAAGACTCTTGCCTGCTTGCTCTGCGTGTTGCTGTGCCTTGCTCTGCCATCCTGGCAAGTGATCGGCTAGTCAACTCCGCCCTTTCGCTGGCGGCTGGACTGTTGGCTCTGGGCGCTTCCCTGCCCCTTGGTCGCCCTCTGAGGCTTGGCTCGCTGCTGACCTCGAAGGCCTCTGATCTGAGTGTTGGGGTTGGCGCGGCTCTTGCCTGCTGCTGCCACCTTTGCACCTCCCTGAGCTCCTCGGTCGCTGCCCTGCTGTTTCAAATCCTTCCCATGCCTGGTCCTCCTCCTCTTCTGGCTCAGATCCAGGTTCCACCTGATTTCCTGTTACATCGTTGCACCACTCGTCTGCGAAGGCCTTAACAGCCAGTGCTGCTTCGCGTCCCGCCCTTCCCTTGGACACCTGTCCAAGGGCGGCTAACAGCGTTGCCCTGTCCTGCCCTGTGTGGGGGATACCCAGCATGGCCTTTGTTGCCCATCCCCGCAGATGATGGGCCTTGAACTCCTCAATAGCTGTGACCTGGTCCTGGAAATGCAAGAACGTCCTGGAGCAAACTTGCTTCCACAGGTCCGTTGCCCACTGCAAAATTCCTGCCCAACCGATCGGCTGCATATGTCCTTCTGACTCCTTTTCGCCGCACACTGCTCCCCCAGCCTTGGAGCGCTCTGGCTCACAAGGGCTGGTATCCTGCGCTCCTGATGGATCGTGAAAAAAACCTCGCAGGGTTTCCTTGTGGCTGTCGTCTCTCTGCGTCAGGCTGCTAGATCCCTCCTTGGATTTCTGCACAGGTCTGCCCACACTGGGCGGAAACCTGGACAGCGGCGTCCCATAGACTGTGGATCCATCTCCTCTTCTAACCAGCACCCTGCGCGGTCGCAGCTGCTGCCTTGGACGCAGCCCTGCCTTAGACTGCTGCCCCTTCTCTTCTTGAACTGGGTCTGACAGTTCTTCCTCGGATATTTGGTCAGCCCAGGGCTTTCCTACCGGCACAGCTGATTTTTCCCTTTCCTTGCCGACCTGCGAGCTCTGCCTGCCCGCTGCTGGCTGGGGCTCAGCTTCCTCGTGTTTGACCCCTGCAGGCATACTTCTGGCCTCCATTTCCTCTGCTTTCATTCGCGGTTTGTCTGGGCAGGCTTTATCACAGCATGCAACCCCTCTTGGTGCTGCAGCTTCCTCGGCCCTTTGATCCGGCTGACTGGGTTCGTCTTTGACCCGTTGCGCGACCCTGGCCACCCTGGGCGGATTCTGCTGGGGCGTGGCCTCGGGCTCGCAGTTCTGCCGCGTGTCACAGCTCTGGGACACTTCTGTTGCTTGATCCAAAATCAGCTCTGGTGTTCCAGCTTGAGTCTGCCACTGCTCGAATTCCAGGCTGCCCCTGAAATCGGCGGGCACTGGACCCCCTCGGCCGATGCCTTTACGCGTCACTAGCGCTGAGCCGTCTGCCTGCGCCCCTGCCTCTCTGGGCGGTACGCGACCCGGCTCTGGCACCTTGCAGTTTCCAGCGGGCGGTTCCACTGGCCCTGCCAGCTTTGCCGCCACCAACAGTGCTTCTGCAGCCAGCTCATCACTAGCCTCCATCAGGTTTACACGGCTCCAGCCCCCTCAGACGCCCACTTCTCCGTTGGGCGTCAGGGTGCTGGTGCCTATCGGGATTTAGATCTATGTCTGTCATTCCTATAGGCAATTAGCGAACCGCACGGTCCTGCAAGCGTGCTGGCGACACCCCCTACAAGATCTGCTAACGCTAGGCTTCTGCCCCCTTGTTCCTACTGCAATCTGGTGAGGGCTTGCAAGTCAAGATCGGATGGCAGGTACAGCACTATGCAGGGAAGGCCTCGCCTTCCTGCTTTTCTGCTCACTAGTTTCAATCTGGCGGAATCCTCCTTCGCCCTCTCAATTCTTCCCACCTTGCTGGATGGGCTGCTTCTAGATGTCTCACGTCCCGCGTGGATGTCACACGCCCTGCGTGGATGTTGCCTTTTGCGTAGTGTCCGCTCAGCTCTGCGTTCCTGCGGGGATCCTTTGGCACACCCACAAGATTTCAAACTTGGATGTTCTATCCACAAGTTCACTTCTGTCAATGATGACAAATTGGATCCACCTGATCTCAATCCGCAGTCACACAGGAAATTATCTGCTGGGTGTATAAATCCACAGCCAGATCTTCAAGCCACTTCTGGACTCAACACTAAGCTGCCACGCTCAGTGATTCTCAGAGTTTAACTTGGCAATCTCTCTCTGGAGATTACCACAGCAAAGTGCAGTTCAAATGCTGTCCAAGGTCGTTTGCATGCAAACAAATTTCCAATTTCGCTGCACAAGCACCTTTAGCAGGAATTGGCAAATCAAGCTGATCAGGCTAAATCCACTTCGTCCCTTTCTAAAGGACACGCGATGTGCGCTTCAGGTCCGTGGCGGACTTCTTTCCTCACGACAGTGATGGACGCCTACGGGCAGGCTCAGTGACTCTTCACTGGCTGCGAGTGCTCAACGAGTTAAGCAGCTAACTGGTTATTTGTATGTATAGCAATTGACTTAGGTAGCGTAGGCCTTCTGGCCGTCTGGGCGCGATCCAGCTGGGCTATGTTAAGGGCACTTACAGCGCGTCTCGCGGTGAGGGTGACGGGACGTAGACTGCGTACTTCTTCTTTTGCAGGGTCTCGACTCTCTAACTGGGGTACTTGTCTCCAGCTATCTCAGCTGAGGCTGAGCTAGTCTTGACTCGGGTTAAGGTACTGACTTAAGTGAAAGCTGTAGGTCTCGGAGACGGCCGGTGCTTGTTACAATTAGAGGTCTGTCCTTTAGAAAGGGACGAAGTAACTAGCCTAGGCAATTGCCGGGATACAGGGACCCGGCAGGCCCAATTCAGAGTACGGTACAATCTGTCAAATCAACCTGCGTAAGCGGGTTTCTAGGTCTCAGCTCAAATCCGAGGACTCCGCAGAGAAGCTGCGGAGGCCCCGAGGCCGCTAACTGCGGTCTGAACGGTTCTGTCACGTATACTGTAATATACTGTGACATTAGTCAAGTCGGACGATGATAACACAGCCAGGGGCGGATCACGCTGCTACGGCGCACATTTCCTGTGGCCATTGAAGACCAGGCGGCTATGGCGCAGTGGGGCGAGAGCAGCGGTTGTTCTTAGCTTGACCTGATAGCTTGGTAGATTTCTCTGTTTGCTAGCCAGTAGTGGGCTGAACAGCTTGCATTTGTAGGATTCCGCGCATTGCGCTCCAGCTGAGACTCGGTGGAATTTTTTTAGTCCTGTTTGAAGAAGGCCTGAACCAGGCAGATTTGTTGAGATGATTTGAGCTTCTACGTACATATTTTTCCAGAAGTTTCTTTCAGTACCGACCCCTTTTTCCGGCTCCCAGCGCATGCCTTTAGGCTTAACGCTGAGGAGCGGGGGGGGCGAGTGAAGTAGTGGGGGCGGTACCCTCAAGACAGGGACACCCAGGCCTTACCCCTAGGCAGAGAGACTTCCTGCTAGGGCTGAGCCTTACAGTAGCCAGTTACAGCTCCTGTCTGAAGTACAAGGAGTCTGTGTGTACGGTAATGTACCGTGTTTATGAGTAGAAGGACAACTCTCTAAGGCGCCTTTACCGGAGATTCCGGAGTTTACCATATTGGCACGTTTACTGCTTTATGGTGCGACAGCTGTCACAGTATATTACCGTATACGTGACAGAACCGTTGGAGCCGCCACTAGCGGCCACGGAGCCTCCGCAGCTTCTCTGCGGAGTCTCCGGATTTGAGCTGAGACCTAGAAACCCGCTTACGCAGGGTGATTTGACAGATTCTACCGTACTCTGAATTGGGCCTTCCGGGTCCCTGTATCCCGGCAACTGCCTAAACTAGTTACTTCGTCCCTTTCTAAAGGACAGACCTCTATTGTAACAAGCAACGGCCGTCATCAGAGTATGAGACCTTCGACACCCCAATAAGTCAGTACCTCTACACAAGTCAAGACTAGTTCAGCCTCAGTCGAACTAGCTGGAGCCAAGTACCCAGTAAAGAGAACCGAGGCCCTGCAGAAGAAAAAGTACGCAGTCTACGCCTCGGCAACTCCGCCGCGTGTCTCGCGGTAAGTGCCCTTAACATAGCCCTGCTGGATCGCGCCCAGAAGGCCAGAAGGCCTACGCTACCTTAGTCTATTGCTTTACATACAAATATCCAGCTCAGCTGCTTAACTCGCTGAGCACTCGCAGCCAGTGAAGAGTCACTGAGCCTGCCCGTAGGCGTCCATCACTGTCGTGAGGAAAGAAGTCCGCCACGGACCTGAAGCGCACATCGCGAGTGAAGTAGTGGGGGCGGTACCCTCAAGACAGGGACACCCAGGCCTTACCCCTAGGCAGAGAGACTTCCTGCTAGGGCTGAGCCTTACAGTAGCCAGTTACAACTCATGTCTGAAGTACAAGGAGTCTGTGTGTACGGTAATGTACCGTGTTTATGAGTAGAAGGACAACTCTCTAAGGCGCCTTTACCGGAGATTCCGGAGTTTACCATATTGGCACGTTTACTGCTTTATGGTGCGACAGGGGGGGTAATTGGAAAACGTTGTAGAGCTTGATGAGAGCATTCAAAATCTGGTTTTAAACTGTTCTTTTGCCAGGTGTTTGTGTAAAAAAAGGGGGGGGTAAAGTTGGGAGGGGGGACACAAAAAACGACTGGATTTTCCTTAAGTCTGAACATAGTATATTTTTAGACACCAGATGCAGGCAAGAGCTTCACCATTGCATTCCTCGTGATAAACGTTGCCGATATGCATCATTAAATACAGCATGTACCCGAGGGGGGGCACACAGAAACTTAGCGTTGAACCGGACAGGGTTCGCGCCAGTGGTTATTTTAAGGCACGATACCGTAAATGATTCACGATCAAACGGGGGTAAATCGACACCGGGGGGGGCAACCAGCGATTCCGGGGCGGGAATTGGTGTCAAAGTGTGTAATTTGCATCCTAGAGCATGTGCGTGGCTAAAAAAGAATACTCGGATTGTTTTAAGCTGACCAGGGCCACATCGATTCAGTGCCCTGTAGCGAAAGTAAGGCCTGACAGGTCCAGGGTACGACACGCCTTGCTTTCGTTCGTCCGAGAGATTTCCAACGTGCGTGTGGGCGAGCTCAAAACCAGAAGAGCGACTGAAATGGTTGCGTGTCGAGAAAGTTTCGGAACTTCAAACTTTGCCAGGCTGGGGCAACATGGGGGCACTGTTTTGGGGGGTGGTAGGGGCGGTCCCGGATCTTGATGCAACATGGACTATTTTGCAAGCCACAAAATCTGTAAATGCGCTGTGCTGTTACCTGACGATTGCACACAAATATTTAGAATCCAGTGACAGGAGGTCCAGCAGAATCTCTTGGACTATGAGGGACATTTGAAATGTACCAATATGGGGTACCTTGTGTCCTTGTCCCCCTCAGGTCTTGGCCTCTAACTTTTTATTTGGTCAATGAAATTGACCATTATACTCTGCCATGACTCATGCTATAAAAACCTTCCAATATGGGCCCTAAGATGCGTGCTGCGGCCACCAAAGTGACGGGGCTCAGGCACTTGCTTTGCCATCCAGAGTGCATGGAGGATGTCATGTCCCACAACTCGTAGGTTGGGGACGGATCGCACGTACTTGTCTCTATTTTTGCATGCCTACTTACGGTTTGCAGGCACCAGTCCCATGCATCAAATGTGATGCCCTGCTGGACTGTAAAAACTAACATGCTCATGGACTTCCCACTGAGAAATATCATAGACACATAAATCCTAATACGGTATATAATCAAGGAAAGTCAATTGGCATATACACGGCAGGCGGGCATCAGGCAGGCATCATACAAGCATCAGGCAGGCAGGCATCAGACAGGCAGGTAGACAGACAGGCATCAGGCATGCATCATGCAGGCAGGCCGGCAAGCAGACAGGCATCGGACAGACAAGCATCGGGCAGGCAAGCATGCCCCCCCCCGTACTACACACTCAGGGATGGCTGCACCAGCCCCCCTCCCCCCCACACACCTTCAGGGATGGCTGCTGTCATGTCGATGTCACGGCCACCACCACCACCCATCTCCTCCAAGCCATTACCTGCCTCTGGAGCCTAGTCAGGCGTGGTCTCATGTGTGGCCGCGTCTTCCGAAGCGGTGCTACTGGCGGTTGCAACTGCCTTCCTGGCGCACTTCGCGTTGGACCATAAGATGCCTAGGTGATTGGGCCATCCGAAGTGGGCATGCATGACAGCTCGGGCTTTGTTGGTGGCTGTGGGCATGAGCTTCTGAGACCCGGGAGACAGGATCTGCGTGGTCTTGGCAAACATAGGTCTGGATCATGGTCTCGCTGCTCCAATGAAGCGCTTTTGAGAATAAACTAAAGAAAGAAACAATATAGTACCGATGACACTAGTGAAACGTATTGAGCTGTGCAGCAGTTGCGGGCGAGATTGATCAGCGCCGCTGCTTGCCACGTGTTTAAAGCGATTACGCGAGATTCTGCCGTACGGGCCGGTCTCATGAGACTCGGTTCGTGAGACTTGACAAGAGGGTGCAGGCTATCCCTTGCCCCGATCTACATTGCTGCAGAAAGGCCACGTCATGGAGCACCTTTCGAATAAGACCGCACATGTGGGCGATGTCAGCTGCACAAGATACAATGTTCCATAGACACACACACTTTGCAGGTTACAGGCCATGCAAAGGCAAACCCTACGCTAATAATCCAGTTTTGCAAGCATACATTTGCGGCCTTGTAGCATCGCCGCCCCACTCCAACGGTGCTGGATATAACATACCAACTTTTGGGACCTCATTCGTATGTCAAAGCTAAAATCTGCGCATTGGCAACCCGCGGCATCGTAGATGCCATGCATGGCACCATGTGCCATCCATGCACCCTGCCCAATTTCCTACCCCAAACTGCCCTTCATCTCAATCTTTCCTTGCCACACTTCCGCCCCTCATAATTCCTCCGGGCAGCGAGCAGAAGGGAGTGACAATTGTTTATGATTGGCTGCAAATGTTTTAGGAAACCCTGTAGTGCTGAAACAGAGTGAGCGGAACTGCTCCACAGCCCTTTTCGAAAACTCAATTTCCGCTGGCCCACGACCCTCCTCTTGCGGAACTTCCAAGTCCAGGAGCCGGCTGTCTCCACCTACGAACCCCTTATTTTTCGGGTGTGTAATCCTGTGGCAGTATTTCCCGACAGGGCAACTCAGTTCCATGCAAGATTTCACAACCTTGACATAAATACGACGGTTTCAAGCTTAATAAACACGGCATTCATCCAGATACGAGGAAGATTGTCGAGCTGAGCTGGTGTGTTGGCAGGAATGATAGGCTATAAACCAAACATGTACGGACTTTCACACCATGCCAGCGGCCAACTCGCCTCCCGACCACCGGCTCCGGACCACAAACGCTCCCCTCCCCTGAACGGTGGTGTCCCCTACAAGTGACGCTGTTGTACTTTATCACTTAGCATCGAAAGCCAAAATCTGGCGCTGTCTTCCCACGCACTAGTCGCGACATTTCCTTGTCAGAATTCTTCACATGCAGTGCTTTCAAATTACCTCGAGGTGGACCCCTTTCAAGTCCCGCCATGTTGATGCCCACAGCATGAGACTGAAAGCAACGCAAACATCCATAGCTGACCATCCAAACCTGCTTGGCAAGATAGAGACCACCATCAGGGACCAAATAGACGCAGGATCTCTGTTTGACACGCTCCAGAAGGCGGCAAGCGAGGAGCAGGTCAAGAGCTTACAAACCTTGCAAGGCCTCAAGCTGCCGTTTGAGGGCATGGGCGAGCAGCTGAAGGGACTGTCGCCATTAAATCTGGACGGCATCTTGCTGCAATTGGAGCAGCTGCTGACCCAAGCCCAGGGTGCAGCTTCTAACATGGCGACGTCTGCTGCCTCATTGGCAGGGGATATCCATGTACCTATCCTACCCGAGTTTCACCCAATCGAGGTGCGCGCCAGTGTATCGGACATTCGGCATTGATGGATTGGCTGCAGGTGTTCATGCTCTCCCGTTTGTATTTGCCCTGCGGCATATCAATTCCTTAATGCGCAAACCAGCTCTTTATATTGTTTGTTGTTTGGTTTTCATAGAACATGAACTACGTTAATTTTCCCGTGCCGCTAAGCTAATGGAAATCAAACCATACCAAACTGGGCTAATTGAAACCAAACTATGTTGCATGACTTGCTGAACCAGGTCCTGCCGGCCTGCAGGCCATGTTCTTGCTGAAATGGAACTGAAATGTTACTGAAATGTAGCGAACATGTTTAACTGTACCTGAAGCATTTCAGGACAAACAGGGTCATATTATAGTTGACTGCTCGGGTTGCTTCACCTACCAATTTGAGTTATCTTCCTTTTAGGTCTAAAAATGAGAGTCCAGCAAAGCACCGCATTTGATGCATAGCACTTGTGTTGGCAGACGGGTTCTTGCACACACAAAAGAAACTGTAGGTTCAACTTGCCTTCTCTCATAACAAACGTACTTTGTTTTTTTAGGGATTTATCGAAATACTAATTATTGACTGTTGATGCCAGTTTTCAGTAAGAAATGAAGAGTTTTGTTCGATAAGTTGCTGAAGGGGCAACATGGAAAGAAAACATTCATTTTTAACCTGAGGGAAGGCAAATCAAATATAGGGTAATAAACAGCTGTATGGATTAAGGAAGCCGCCCATTTTAGCCAAAGCATGGGACATGGCCACCATGCACACTTAGCAAGTGTCTAGCTCCTCAAGGTTGCGGTGGTTGGTCTCAAGGGGTTCATGGAAGGGAGGATATGACTTGTAAACCAGCCAAACCTACTGAGCTTTGCCGACCGAAATGTAGAGAACAAGAGGAAGGAGTACAAGGACCCAGTACACGTAGGGCTGGTTGGACCAGTGTAATGTGCTGAAGGTGTCTTTCAATTGGTAGTGTGGCGAAACTTTTGACAGGGCATTTCGAAATCGGCTGGCCGCGAACATCCGCCTACATTCCGCCTGCATTTTTAAGGAGGTTCCATTGGCTCCAGTCTATTTGTTTCATCGGCGCAAGGAATATAGGTCGCCTTACCTTCCTTCATCATATGTTCATGTTATTTATTCTCTTAAAAATGCCACAAGCACAGCGGCAGGTTGGAATTGCTGCCAGCGTTTCGGGTTTACGGTGCAACCCTTAACCCTAAACCCTAAAGCCTCAGACTGCCTAGCAGCCCCCCCCCCTCCTAGCTGTAGGCCGGAGCGCTGCTGAGTTGTAGCTGAAGTGCTCCACAATTAACTGTGGCCCTGGTCACCTTGTTTCTTTCACCCCTTTCAGGGCGTCTCAGAGTTTGCGGGTCGCCTTGAGGGACTAGAGCTGCAGACCGTCTTCCAGCATTTGGCAGGGCTGCTGGCCGCTGGATGGGGCCTGGTGACGTCCCCGTTTGCAGTTTTCGGTCCGGACATGGCGCTGGTAAACATCCTGTTCATTGCGTCGATACTGCTGCTTGCCTACAACGTGGTCGCACAGGCCCCCAGGCAGTAGTTTCTTTGCCTCCGGACCAGGCGCGGCGGCGCCTTTTGAGCAAGGCGCCCAGAGTTGCAACATCGTGGACAGGCCCCTAGGCAGTGCTTTCAAAATAAGCAGGAGCATGCTCATGTTCCAACCTGGCTTTTCTAGCCGTTGGTTTCTTTTCCACATGACCAGACAGTCGGGCGCCTACACGGACGAGCCTTTTGAGCATGGCCCTGAGGGTTGTTTACATCATTAACAGGCCCATAGACAGCAGACACAAATTTAGATATGCCTATGAATATATATATGATGTGATGAGGTATCATTATATCAATCATTGTATCAACTTCCCTATGCATGGGGTATGGGTATTGTAACTTGGTAAGTAGATGCAGACTCTACGACGCAGATCCAACCTTTCGTATTTTTTTGCCTGCACAAAGTCATGATGTCGATGCCTGTTTACTCGGCTCATGTGATTTATTGTTTGTTTGCACCTGTCGACGATGTTGAGCAAGAAGTCAGAGACTGTCTCGACATGATGCCCATGGCTGTCACTTTTAGTGAAGTTATGCTACATTCAAGCTACGAAGCGGCATGTGGCTGAGGTAACCTGGTGCATGTTGCCATGATGGTGTCGTGCCATGCTGTTGCCATGCCATGCTGATGACGTGCTGTTGCCATGCCATGTTGGTGCCGAGCTGTTGCCTTGCCATGTTGGTGCCGTGCTGCTGCCATGCCATGTTGGTGCCATTCTGTTGCCATGTTCGTGCCATGCCATGCTGGACAGTTTGAAAGGGAAATGCCCCGCAAGTAATGTGAATGCTGATACACGAGGACCTCTCTGCTATCCTCGCACTAGATACAAAATTGGACACAAGCACGGCCGAGGCTACTGGCTCGACTCTCATAACATGGACTGGGTGGTTCACGTCCACTCTCTCCTGCCTCTGTATAGCCAGTCCAAGCTTCTCTTCAAATAAAGCCGCATCAGCCCAGCCTCTCATATCTTGAAGAGAGGCATTGAGCGCCGCAGGTGTGGAAATTTTTCCACTCCTGCGTTCAATGTCTTCCATTTCTTTCCCTCTGCGGGCAAGGCGCTTGAAATTGATTAAGTCATTGCATTTGTCCATGTAGTGTGAACCACCACAGATGCCACAAATTTTTGAAGCAGGAATATAAGCAGGTTTAGTTTGAAAGTTTACGTGCGATTTCACAGCAGGTGTTCCCTCTTTAAAGGAAGATTTGTCATAAGAGGGTTTCTGTTGATTGGCAGAATTTCCTCCACCAGCCCTGCTTGGGTGCATGCCACTGGGGTACGCAGTACTAGCAGCAGTAAAATTTACACAACGGAAGATATCAAGTTCCGCAGGGTCAAGACCGCTTGATTCAGCATGTGGAGACGCTTGAGCTAAATGAGCTTGGACGGAGTTAGATTTGACCCTATCTTTTGTTGAGTGCGGGTGTGGGTCCATGGGGTTAACCCACTGTGGCCCTTTTCCCTCAAGCGCCCTAAGCTCATTAAAATCATGCCTGGTCTGAACATCCAAAATTATGTTTGTGATAGACGCAACAATCCCATGCTGTCTGACACTGACATGTTGCTGAGCTCGTAAAGCAACCTCGATCAAATCCTTAGGCAGCCCATTGATGAGGACTTCAATCACAGTGTTTCTTCCACAAATTTGAGCAAAAGCATGATCATTGCTGATAGTGAAAACAGAGTATACATCCATGATTCGTTCAGCAAACTGTCCAGGAGACTCTGTGGGGCTAACTGTAGAATCAAGTAAGTTGGGCATGCCCATTCTCATCCCAGAAGTCCAGATATTCATTTCTCCGGTGACAGCGTCATTAGGGTAACGTGCGCCAACCAGTAAAATGGCGTCAAATAAGTTACGAGGCTTAGAACTTTTTTTAGCATTGGATAAGGTTTATGAATGCTAAAGGTGTTGCTGGATAATCCCAATTTCTGAAGCTCATGTGCCTCTCTTGCCTGCTTTATTTTAGACATTTGTGATTGCAAAGAATCACTACTGGCAGGTGTGGATAAAGAATCTAGTAAGTCAAGGAGAAAAGGTTTACATTTTGGACAGAGCGTAATCAAATCTTGCTGCTGTAGCCTGAGAAAAGCAACACCTGAGATTGTACATGTACAACCCCTTAGATAGCGTCAAATTTTATGCCTATTTTAGCCGAGTCAAGCGTGACCTTTCTGTCTAACGCTTCAGTTGCTCTCTTAGACCCAGACCTTTTTCTTCTAGAAATATCTTTCCATGAGGGCCCATCACCATCAGAACTGTCATCATCTGAGTCACTGTCCTTGTGAGGAGGAGTAAATTTTCTGCCTGAACGGCTATCACTGTCAGTCCTATAGGTTCTACTTTTTCGTCTATGTTCTCTCGGCTCATAACTTCCAGAATCATCACTACCAGAGTCACTCTCAGATGATGAAGGAATTTTTTTGCTTGAGCGGCGTCTGTCTTTAGGACGGGACTCTTTTTCTTTAGCCTCACTCCTTTTGGGTTCAGAATCCCCAGAGTCATCACTGTCAGGATCACTCTTGTGTGACGAAGGCAGTTTTCTGCTGGAGCGTCCTTTACTATTGGAATGAGACTTCTTATTTCTTTACTTTTCTCTTTTTGATTCGTTATCATCTGATACGTCACTATCTGGATCACACTTTTGTGACGATACTCCCTTAGCCCCAGAGGACATGGAATCAGTGAATCTTTTAAGAGCCGCTTTAATTTTGCACCCCTCATCTTTGCGAGGTACTACTCCTTCAGAGTATGCATATTTTCCTAAATCTTTGGTTTCTTGAGGTGGCTCACGTTTAACTTCCTTTTTATAGGAGTGAGAGGCATTGGCAGAGGGACCGTTACGTTGACCAGAGGCAAAATATTCATCTTTGATCCCAGTATTCGGAACTGCAAAAGGTAACTCAGGTGCACTGTCACGTGTCGCTTTAGCGTAGTGATCATTCTGAATTTGAAGCTGTTCTATTTGATATCTCAATGATTCGTTTTCCCTGGAATGAAACTTTTCTTTTTCTTCTCTAGAATACCGCTGGGGAACGTCCGGTTGTTCTTGTTTTACCCCTCGACCTACCCCGACAATGTCCTGATTAATTGGTTGACCACTGATTGGAGTTTGTACCGGCGGTGGTGGCGTTTTGCTGAACGCACTGACTGCTGACTTATACCCAGTATTATTCGCAGTAGTCATTTTCTGTTGACCTTGGACATATTCCTCTTTCGGAGTGATGTGCCCGAATCCCGCTGCCTGGTCGCCTTCGCCTATAACTGAGAAGTTATTGGAGCTATCACAGCTTGGTGAGAAAGTCCCATCTGCTCTAAGTTTCTTTGCGATAAAATGCAATACGGGTGCTCCTCCTTGATAGCCATCTTCACGTTTGACTGGTAGTGAATCGCTATGCTCACTAGTCGGCCCAGATCTCTTCGTGATGTATGCACATTGTTGAAGCTTACTGGCTGGATAATCGGCTGCAGATTTTTTTAGACTGTAAGCCGGATTTTCCATTACAGAAAAGGGAATCCTATCGTTATAATTGTCGTCACTAACAGGGATAATCATAATCTTTGGGGTCCCTGTTAACTCAACTGCTGCCCAGTTATAGTCATTCTGTAATTTCCAGTTAGCAATTTCCTCTTCATCTTGCAAAGCAAGCTCAGCTTTGCGTTGTGCTTCTTTTTCTTAAGTAGCGTTCCTTTCCGAAACCTCCCTATGCTGTTGGTTCATCCTAAGTTCCCTATCAACCTCGCATTGCTTAGCATGTCTAATCGCGTTGCGTAGGCTTCTTTGCTCATTCTTATTCAAGTATGGCAAATCAGTGATTATCAAACCGTCTTTATCTCTGACCTGAGCTCGCATTAACAAATGGATCTGGTCCTGTGCAGTCGTCCTCTAGTTCCTTTTTGATGATCGCAATCTCTAAATCTTGATCATACTTGGCTTGAACAGACATTACACTGCCATGTTCATCTTCTGATTCATCAGTCATGAAACCAGTCCTGACTGTTGGCAGGAAAGGTTCCAGAGTACTGAAAAGTACTCCTTGTGATCGGTCAAGTGGTCGACAGACGATCTCTGGCACCTACTTGAGTCGACTCTTAGATTCGACCTGTTTACAGACAACTGGAGGTGCGACCAGTCGGACTTTTTCTTTCTTAGAAAAGTGCTGTGACTTCAGGAATATGATAGATTCCTAGTCACTGCTGTTGAGACTCGAATTCCCAGCTGTAAACCTGGGAATCAGTCGATGTATTTAAGATAAGTATCCCCTGGACTACTTACCTGACTATTCTCTACTGTTGACAAGATTGCCTGATGGGTCGACCCTTCCGAGGGTGACTGTAGCAACAGTTGAAGATGTAGTACATTGATGACAGGGTACGATGATCTTCAGTAGGAAGTCGCTTGTAGGCGATTTTCAGATGGGGAGACTCGCTTGATGATCTATCAGGGAGTCGACTTGGAGCCTCTGGACTGGCTGTTGATGAAGAGTTGATGAAGTTGGTGGTGGTAAACCAGCTGGAAGGCTGGAGAATGCCTGATAAATAAAGGCCGAAATATCAAGAGTAGACCTTCAAGGCTAAGCAGTGTTTGTGCTTGCTTAGACTGAAAGGGATCGAACATTTTAGTGCTTGTTCTGTTTGGTGGTTCCATACTCGAGCAGTGTTTGTGCTTGCTCAAGTAAAGTGAGCAGTGTTTGTACTTGCTCGATGAGGAATGACTATGCAACTTCAGATCAAAGGGTGATTACGAAATCAGGGCTTCAAGTAAGAAAGAAATAGTGACTGCATACACTTCAGCAGTCACTAAGAAGGAGCAAAAAGTGTGAAACACACACTTCTCTTGTTCAACAGGGAATACACACAAGTGTAACTGCAACAACAGCACTGTACACAGGGTTCGACTTCAGGAATCCATAACAAGAAACTGATAATTCAGTAATACGCTAGGTGCGCTAAATCAGCATGACAGTACAAGGATCGTGGTGGGCAGAGGAAGGAGATTTGCCTGGCCAAAACCGAGAGGGAGCAAGAAGCGAGAAGGGTGGGAGGAGCCCGGGGCCAAAGTGGGGGCACGAGATGGGAAAGTACGGTTTGTATCTCCAAGAGTGTTGGATATGAGGAGGAGAAGAAGGTCAAATTTCTGCATGCCTGCGTAAGCAATATCGGCCGGAGTAAGATGGTCAGGGGGGAGAAAAGGTATATGGGTGTGTTCGAGTTTGGTGTAGGAGATATGGCGATGGCCGGAGTGGAGGAGGGTCATGAATTTGGCCTGTTTCCAATTGGGAACAACGTTGAAGTTTAATGAAGGTATGTGGGGTTGTTTTTGAATTGATGTCAACGACCATCGGATAGCCTTGAGCAGTGCAGGACCAGAAAAAGGAGGATCAACCAAGGAGGTGCCTGTCCAAGGGGTGGAATAGGGTTTTGATAGAAGGCCAAATAAGCAGTCCTTCTCACGAAGCGAGTAATATTGAAGGGAATTGGCTGCCGGATTTCCAAGCTTGCAGTTTCTTGTAGGCACCTTCGGGGTCGAAGTGCTGGCCACTGGTTTTTTGAAGTATAGGGGTGGGAGGGTCGTCCTCGAGCCGCCCGCCACGTGTGTTTCATCGTCGTACATGTAATAATGCTGTGAGGCAGAACGCTGTTCGAATGCTGTCAAAAATACGCTGAATAGCGAAAATACGAAATACTGTAGGTCGAGTTCAAAATACGGCGTACATACCGTACATACCTTACATACGTATATAGTATTTCTACGGCCACCGCCAGCCCTAAGTGTAGATACGCCGTATACCATATATACGTGAAAAATATGGCGCGCGTTTACCATGTCCGTGGGGGTAAAAAAGTGCATTTACCAGGGAGCCAGGGGGGAAAAGAAAGGGAGGGGGGGGAAATGGAAAGGGGGATATTATAAAAGGAGGGCTAATGCTCCTACAGGCATCACCCAATGCACAGTGAGAATTCCCCCCCAAATTTCCCCCCTACAACAAAATTTCTGGCCCCATATATCAATTAGGGAACAATTCCTGGTCTTAAATAAGTGAAAACTATATTCGAAAGAAAATGCCTGACTGTTCCTAGCTGTTGGTCACCTACAAGTTCCGGCTTGCATGGCCCATATTCACACTACTATGCATGGCATCTATCTATTGCTTCCATCCTTCTTCAAGCATCCTTGGAGAGAAAGTGATCTTCATGAAGGCCTTGGTGTCGTGCCTGCATGGCACATAATGCAACACATGAGGTCAGATGCCAAGGTTGGACGTTTTAAGCACACAGTTGTGGGAGGGTCACAATCATTCAGCTGTCCAAGTAGGGTCGGATAAAATCAGGCACACCATACATCAGAAATTGGCTATCAAGTAATAATGGACATGCAATTTGAACACATTGGCCTGCATACACTTACCTCTTGAGGTGCCCGAGGTAGTCCCTTGCACTTAAGTCCCTAGCCTTCCTGCCCATCCTCTTGGCTGCTGCCTTCTTCAGTACCTTCAGCTCATCCAGTTGGGCACCTTTGACAGGGCACCCACCGCTCGGGTGTTCCCGTTTCAGGCATGCAAGCTGGCTGCAGAAGAGGCAGGCCAAGCATACATATTGTTTGCTACTGGACTGTTGGCTGCTTGGCTGGTTGGCTTGTTCGTTGCTGCTGACTGGCTGCTGGCTGGCTGCTACTGGCTGGCTGCTGCTAGCCGACATGTTGTTGCTACTGGGCTGGCTATTGCTACCTAGCTGCTGTTGGGAGCAGGCTGCCACCCTAGTAGCTGTGTCAGCTGGCCCAACAGCCCCACAGAACCCTCTCGTCTTGCCACCTTGGCAGGCTGGCTGAAGGAGGGAGAGCCATCCATGGCTTTGGAGGGGCTCGCAACAGGGCTGATGACAGACCTCTTGTTAGAGGCCCTGCCAGCATTCAGCCATCCATTTAGGTTTCCCTGCTGTGACTCACCATGGTCAGGAAGGGGAGGCAAAGGGGCAGAGATGATAGCTTGGTTGTGCATGATGTTCTCCCTCACTCTGATAGTGCTGTCAAGCTGCCTGTAATAGATTTTGAGATGCTGAACTGACTTGGAGAAGATCATCCCGGATGCTGCCTCACGGGAAAGAGGCACTCTAGGCTCCCCTGGCATGATTTGGGTGTAGAAGGCTGCATTCCATGCCTGCGTCATACCCTTGAAGTCAACCCGCCCATGCTTCTGAAAGTTGGGCAGGAGGTCGGTAAACAAGATCTTCTCTGCATTTGTGATGACATGATGATCTGTGCGGGCCAGCAACCTTGGGATCCTCCCAGCATTCCCCCTCTTGAAGCGGCCCTTAAGTCTGTTGGAGCCTTGCTTAGTAATGACCAGTGTGGGCCCTGGTAGTGAGGGTGGGCTCACCTTGAGCACACTATGAGAATTTTTCTTTTTCTGTACACCTACAAGTGGCATGTTGAAATATTTACAGATCAGTGAGCATTGATTTTGATTTTGATTTTGATTTCAACAAGGGAGTAAATGAGGAGGGTTTAGGGCACTGATTTTTTTAGAGTGCTTCAGCTACAAGACAGCTACATCATGGTCAGCGGCTGTGGGGGTCCGGTGCAGCTACTGATCGGGCCACCGGCCGTAAGCCAGTCAAGGTTTGGTCCCAATCGGCCCAGTAATGGCCACCTGGTGGCCCCTAGTTGGTAATTTGGGGAATCGAAGTTCGAAAGCATCACATAGGAGAGGAAGAACCACATAGCACAGGGGAAAAATGTACCTGGTGCTGGAGACAGCCCCGCCTCATCCCTCTGTGCTGTCGCCTGCATGTCTAGCAGCCTGCTGGCTGCTGCCTCCTCAGCTGGTACCAGGCTGGCCACCTCTGCGTCTAGCTTGCTGGCATTCTCTGCCTCCACCTTGTCAGCTTGCTCCCCTGCTGATGGCCCAAGCTCCTGGAAAGCAGCCAAGAATGAAGGAGGGCACCACTCTGCAGGCTCCGGCACCTTGTCTGGCTGGGCGATCCCTTTGGGGCTGACCACATGCCAGTTAATTGGAAGGACCTCGACCAGCTTGGGTAGCTGTGGGAGCAGTGGCTCCTGGCTGTCAGCTCCGGCTATGGCTGCAGCAGCACTTTTGATGGATGAATCAGATGCAGCCTCCCCAGCTGTAGAGCGTCACACATGTCGATGCGCTGCATGCATGGAAGAGATGATTTCAATGGAAAAAAGAGGAAAGTGACAGCACATGGGCATGAGAGGATTTCAATGAAAACAGAGAAAAATAGGAGTGCATGGACATGAGGAGTCCATGCATGGACATGAGGGAATGCATGCATGGACATGAGGGAATGCATGCATGGGTGCTCGGAAGTGCAAGCATGGCGTAGTGGTGGAGGACAGCAAGTTAGGGTAGCTGAACATTTCCTGATCCTTGTGCTTGGCTGGCCGCAGTAGAGCGTCACACAGGTCGATGCGCTGCATGCATGCATGGACTGGGATAATGCACACCTGCTCAGCATGCCTTGTTTTAACTAGGCAGTTCGCTGCCTTCGCAATCTGAAGGAAGGGCACCCCCTCAGGCACGAGCGACATCACTATGCCGTGAAGGAAGTCGGGTAGGCCGGATGCAACAGACCGCTCGACAGGGATCATGTGGCGCACTCCTGCAGGGAGCTGCTCCAGGATCTGGTTGTCGCACGTGGATGTCCCGCAGGAGGCGCACTGGCGATTGGCGCTGGCGAGGTAAACTGTGTGCGCTGCACCGACGCCTTTGGAGCTGGTGGCATTGCTGACCCAGCCCTTAGGCCTCAGGACGCCCCCGCAGATCTTCGAGCTACCATCAGAGACCTTAGGGCACGTGAGGCTCGAGCCGGCTGGCAGCCATCTGGCCGCGTCTAGGACGATGAGCTTAGTCCCCTCAAGCAGCGCGTCAACTAGCGTCACAGCCCTGTCGCGAATCGAGGTGACAGCAGGCCATCCGAATGAGAGACCGTCCCATCTGACCTCCTTTGATTTGGCTAGCGCGTTGCCCACGTTCGCCATGAATCTCCCTAGGGCGCTGCCACTGTCTAGGAGAGTCCCGCCTTGGTCATAGCTCTTATTACAGTCCCCGAGGATTTGCACATCGTGTAAAGTCTGCCCTGACACATGAAATTGGACTCTGGAAGGTGGCTTGTCGGGGAACTTTAAGAACGTCATTATCCTATCATAGAAACGTAACAAATGAAGTGCTGTCTGACGCGCTAATGTCTCTGTCGACTGTCAGAATTCCCCCCGTACGGCAGGGGGGAATTTTTCCCCCCTGGTAAACACGCGCCATACCCCCCTCGAAGATGCACCCAGCGTACCCCATGGCTCGTTCACGTTCGTTTGCATTGGGCTCCTGCAAGTCCCCCATGGTTCTGTACACCATCCCATTTTGCCCGTTCCGAAAAGAATATGATGAGGGCGTGGCCATCAAACACGGCAGCACCCTCCTGGGCTGTCCTGTTACGTTGATGCGGTACCCCCCATTGTCAGGGCATGAAACTATCTGGGCCTTGCTGCCCTTGTCCAGAATGTCGTCTACTATCCCCCCGTGGGGTCTGGTCGATGCACGAATCACAAACTCGATATCTGCTGCAGGGGCGATATTCCCCCAATAGTTGCGAGTGCGGTGGGCGTAAGACCCCACCTGCGCTGCGTCAAACAACGCCGGTGTTCCCAGAATCCTGCACACCTCCTGAAAGGCATCAACACTGGCCTTCACACTTCTCTGATTCAATTGCATTGCCACATTCTCAATCAGGTACGCTGGCGGCCTAGGCCCCTGCAGCATCTGCAGTGTACCCAACAGCTTGACTAACGGGAAGAAAGACTTGCTTCTCTCTCCCGTGAGCCCACGCCCCTTGCCTGCTGACGAGAGGTCCTGGCACTCCCAGCCTGCTACCATGAACCACTGGTGCCCTTTCTGGGCGCCCGCCTCCTGGAGGTGCTCCGCCGTAATGGCATACACATCCTGGGGCAACGCTCTGAAAGCCTTATCAAACGCTTTGACTGGAAGCAAGTGAGGGTATCGCCTGTGCAACTGCACCAGGCGACCCCCTGCGATCTCTCTGACTTCCTCACTGATATCCGCATACAAGTACTGCACCACTGGGATACCCGCCCTGAGCACCATTTCCACCCCTGAGCACATACCTCCAAAGGGCTCGAAAAGGACGAGTCCCTCGGTTTCCATGGCCCGTACAGCCCCACTCGACAGGCAAGCTGTGTCCAGGCCTGCATGTAAATGAGGGGGCGTCACCCGAGGCAGGTCAGCAAGTACATCACTGATCATTGTCCTGGCCCGCTCCCTGTTGCTGAACGCCTGTTCTGCCGTACTGACAGGCTGCGCCCGCTCATCATCGTCAGTGGCGGCAGAGGATATCTCTTGCCCCACCGGCGCTGTCACGCAAGCTGCCTCTGCAGCCCGCAACATCTGTACTCTCCTTCTTCCCTCCTGCGCCATGCGCACCACCTGGTCGGCATGCCACTGATTGACTCTGCTCAACCCTGTGATCAAAGCTACATGCTTCCCACTTGCCTCCCCCTGGACTGCTGGTTCGGGGGCAGCTGTATCAAACCTGGCCCCCGTGCGGTCGGCTGAGGAAGCGAGAGGTGACCTGGACGGGATGTCTGCATTCTGGTGGCATGCTCCTGAGCGATGGACAATGGTAATGTCCAGCTCCTGGAGCATGAGAGCCCACCTAGCGTGCTGGCCCACCAACGTCTGATTGTCCATGAGGTAAGTCAGCGGCTCGTGGTCAGTGATGAGATGCACCTTGCACCCAAACAGCATGTGGCGGTATGTGCGTGCCGCATACACTGCTGCCAGCATCTCCCCCTGGAACGAGGAATAGTTCCTCTCGCTCTTGCTCAGGGATCTGGACGTGCATGCCACCATATACTCCCGCCCACTGTCATCACACTGCCCTAGCACGGCGCCTATGCCCTGCTTAGAGAAATCTGTGTACAATAAGAACGGCCTTGGCGGCCCCTTGCCGTCTGGCCCTGTCCCACTGTAATCTGGTCTGCGCAGGACTCTTCCGCCCTCGCACATCTCTGTTTTGATCAACTGGAACGCCTGCGACTGCTCTGGTCCCCACACAAACGGGATCCCCTTGACCAGCAATGCGTTGATGCATGCCGCCTTTTTCGAGAAATCCGGGATGTAGCACCGGTAGAAGTTCAGGAACCCCATGACAACCTGGATGTTTTTCACCGACGCGGGCTCTGGCAACGCCATAACCGCTGCAATCTTAGCCGCATGCGGCGTGAGCCCCTGGGCAGACACATTGTGCCCTAAGTACTCAACTGTTGCACATCCAAACAGCGACTTGTCGGGGTGCGCCCTCAACCCTACACTGTGGAGCATGTCCAGCATCAGCTCCACATGCCTGATGTGGTCTGCCGGTGTATCGCTGTACACTAGCAGATCGTCAATAAATGCCACGCAAAAAGCACTCAATCCTGCCCTGGCAATCTCCTCTTCCATCATACGCTGGAAAAAAGGCGGTCCATTGCGCAGCCCGAAATTGAGCTTTGTGTACATCCAAAGCTCAGGACCCATCCAGAAAGCTGTCTTAGGCTGGTCCTCGACCTTTATAGGTATCTGCATGAACCCCGACCGGAGATCAACCTTGCTGAATATCTTGGCAGTTCCCAGATTCTGAAAAATAGTCTCCATCCTGGGGATGGCAAATTCCTGCTTAGCCGTTCGCAGGTTTAACCTCCGCATATCGTGCGCTATACGGTGGTCTGTCCACTCCCCCGTCTCAGCACTCTTCTTAGCCGCTACCACTGAGTTGGCTGCAAACTTAATGGGCCCTCCCTGGGGACCTTGACTATGATGCATGCCTCAATCATCGGCTGACACTTTTCCTTAAAAATAGCCGCCTTAGGCGGTGGCATATCCCTGGACTTCTGAAAGCACGAACCGACCTCGTCCTCCAACGCCAATGTAAACTCACCCTGCGTGCCACAGTAGCCGGGTAAGTCCTCCATGGAGTAAGCGAATGCTCCTTGGCGATCCCTGAGGCTCTGCTCGAGGGCCTCCTGCTGGTCCGCCGTGAAGTCAGGGTGCTGGCCCAGCAGCCACCCCTCCTTAGTCTTGACGTATTCCGAGGGTGGTTCGACTACTCCCCCCGGTTGGAACATGTCATCATCTCCGCCGCCTGCGGGTTGTCCTCCGCGGGCGGCGCTTCCTCGCCTGTGCTGTTGCCGCGCTGCCAGTCTTCCTGCTGGCTGTACTCGCCCCTTGTCCTGCTGGCGTCCCCCATAGGGCTGACTGCTGGTGGGCGCAGCCAGCCTGACGAGAGCTTTGCTGCGGCTTCCTGGCTGGACACAAAAGCTCCTTGGCCTGCTGTAAATCCTCCTCCTCGCACTCCCTGCCCGGTGGCTCGCGCACCCGGGATGCATACGGACAGCAGGAGCCATACCAACACCAGCTGGAGCGTCCCCATAAGGAACCCCTTAAAAGCTGTACTAGTGAGGAGCCCTCTGTAGGATGGCAGCCGTCTTGTAGGCTCCTGCGGCTGGTGCGCTGCAGGTTGGTGTGGCCCTGCACTCTGCTCTGGCTTCTGCTGTTCCGCTTCCCATGTTATCTCCAAGTCCACCTGGCAGATCCTGGAAGGTTGGCCTGGGCAGTCCATGCCTGGCCTGATACCGCGGTCCCTTTCCGCGGCTTTCCTCTGCGCCGCTCCAGCGCGTCGCCTAGCCTTTTTGGACTTCTTGCCCTGTAACTTGGCTGTTTCAGCCCAAGCTGCACCGGGCCTCTCTGGCCTTGCTTCTGGGGCGTGTCCCTTGCTGTCTTGCGCCTGTTGCTCCTGCCCGCGGGTGGTGTGCTGCGCAGCCTCACTGACTCCTGCGCGCGTGGCCCTTGCTGGTCCTCCGTACTGCTTCATGCCTTTCCTGTCATTGGCCACCTGTCTTGCTCGGCCTGCCGACCAGCTGCTGGTGTGGCTGTTTCCCGCAGTAGCTGCTCCGCCGGCCCTATCCGCTGGCCGCGACTGCTGCAAACATGGGGCCTGGCTGCTGTGACTGCCTGCGGTCTGCTGTGCAGCACTTGCACTGGCCCTTGTCGCCCCAAGGGCTGATATCCTCTCCGTCAACTCCTCCTGTAGATCTCTGATTGCCCTGCTGTATCCTCCCATCCTGGGGGTAGGGTCGGGCTGCGGCAGCATTCTGAGTCGGAAAAGCAGGCTAGCCTCCTGGCCTGCCTCTTGCTGCCCCATGTCCCGCCTTCTCAGCACGTCCAGCTGATCTACGAAGTTCCTGAGCACTGCCATCCAGCACCCCGTACTGTATGATGCCGGGTCACCCCAGGGCTCCCTTGCCGCTGTCTGCACTGGCTGGCTGATCTGGGCGTCCCCTGGGCGCCTGCTGCCAGCCCCGCTGGCTGCTGCCTCCTTTGAATCGACAGCACACTGGTCTGCTGCCTGCCGCGGGCTGACCCTGACTGCGGCCTGGTGCGTCCCCTCGTCCAGTGTGATCTCGTTACCGCGCTCTATCGCGGCTCTCCTGATTCTGCGCTCCTCCATTGCTGCTTGCTCCTGAACGACGCTGCGCATCCATTCGCGCCGCAGCTGTGTCAGCTCTTCCTCGAGGTCGTGCCCCGGACTCCCTGGTCCTGGGCCTCTGTCGGATGGCATATTATCTCCTTCTGCATCCCGAGCCTCTGCTCTGGCGACGCTATCCTGGTCCGGGGGCATGGCTCCTCCCTCGTACCACTCCTCTTCTGACCCCGTAATCTCCACCAGTGGTGGCGGCCCCTCCGAAAGGTCGTCGCTGTACTCTGGGTTCCTGCTGTCCAGGTCCTCTGCAAGCGGAGCGCCGGTACTGTCTCGGGGTGACTGGGGCTCTGCCCGTCCCCTAGGCTCAGATTCCAGTGCTGACACTCCCATTTCTTCCGCGGGCTCCAGCCATTCCCATGAGGATGCAGCTGCCCCGAATGTGGTGACGAATGCTGCCTGGGTCCATTCTGGCTCCTCTTCCTGGGTAAGACCGTTGGTGGCGGCCGCAGGTTCCTCCGAGAAGGGACCGCGCCGGCCCACCAGCCAGTGTCCTATCCTTGGCTGGTTCCTCAGGGCCTCCAATTCCTCCTCAATGCCGACCTCCCCTGCCGGATGTGCCTGTCTCCACAACTGCGTCGTTATGACGTCTGCCTGCCAATAGGGTAGCACGATGCTGGCCCTGTTGTCGTGCCACGCTCTCCTCTCATGACGCACCCACTGGAGCACGCATGCCTCCAGTCATTCTACTGCGAACGGCGAGCGCGCAAGCTCCTCCTCTCCTTCCCACATGGCTCCCGATGCTGGCGTCCTTTGTGGCCCGTAAGGCCAGGTGGGACAGGCTGTTATGTCAATAGGTGCCCACTGCCCCTCTACACCCCACACGTGCCGCATGGCCGCTGACAGCTGTCATGGGAGCAAGACTCGCTGCAGCACCAGAAGCATGAGCGTCCACACTGTTGGATCTGCGCCCCTGGCGTATGTGTAGGCAGGCGTGGAACTCTGCCTCATCCACCGACGCGCATTTAGTGATTGCCACGTTGTCCTGGTGCCTTGCGAACAAGTAGACGGGCTTGTCATCCTGAGTGGCGTGCATGTGGATCCATGCTGCTGAAACAGGTACCTCCCCATCTTCCACCTCCTCATAGTAGTAAGTTACTAGCTGCTGGACCGGGATGGCTGACCTGGCCTCCCCGGGTGCCGTCCCCCATGGCACGGCCTGTCCTGCGACCATCCTGGGGATGACGATGGACGCCTCAATGGTCGCCTCACACCGCCTTGGCCTGCTTGGATGGCACAGTCCTGCCTCGGCTGGGGCTTGCACTGCTGTCCCCTCAAACCCTGCGTACTCGCCCATGGCTTGCACCGGCACATAGAATGCGCGGTCTCTGAGAGCTACGCTCCCCATCAGCTGACGCACGCAGTCCTCCGCCCATGGTGAGCGCATGAACCCGGGCTGCGCACCCTGCCACAGCCCCTCTGTGCGCGCGCTGTTGGGCATGTCCGGGTGCGCCCTGGCTGCTGCCTCCACCGCTGTGATGCCCTCCGCGACTGCCAGAGTCACCATTTCATGTACGCAGCATACGTAGATGGGGTGCCGTCCCCACCCGCGCGCCATGTAAACTGGCATGTTTGTGCTGGGCTGTATGTATCCTTTGAGCGCTGCCAACAGTAACACCGCAGTCACTGCATCCCCCGGGAAGATCATCCGGGCCACCGCCTGACTGGCTGCCCGCCTGTTCACGCACATCTGTACGCCGCCTTCCTGGAGCCTGTGGTTTTGCAACCTACACAGCCCGTCCAAGCAATCTGCTGGCATGGTGAGCATGGCCATGGAGGTGGACGCCTCTGGCATCTCTTCCCCCAGGCGGTAGTACTGCACAAAGGGCTCGCTCTCTGGCGGAGTTGGCGGATACGGCTCTATGTAGGCCCGCTCTCTGCTGTATGATCTCTCTCTGCTGATGGACTGGTCAAGCTGGCTGTCCTCGCCCCCTGCGTCGGACCTCCCGCCCCTCTCACTGCTGCGCTGCGTCTCTCCGTCCTCGTCTACTCCTCCCCAAGCATTGCACCGAGAGGTAGTGCCTTTATGGGTCCTAACGGGCCCCGCTGGGTTGTCCTGCTGGCTCATTGCCGCGGCCCCCCTGGCCCCTGGGCGGCGACCGCGCTCGCTGGCTGGGGCCCTCCCGGTGGCTGCTCCTGCTACCCCTCTTCCTGTGTCGCGCTTGCCCTCCGAGGTACCTGGACATAACACGGCAAATTCTGCCTCACGCAATGGTGATGGTTCCCGAGGTTCATATTCAGGTTCATAACCTCCTTCTGAAAGGTTGGAGCCGTCCCTACTGGAACCGGTCTCCCACCCGTCTACGCTGTGCTGGGGCGCTGCTTCCTGCTCGCGTCTCTCAAACTCATCCCACTGTGCATTGTACTTGTCCCACTCCACGTCGAGGAACTTCTGCAAAATACATGGCCAACCTTCACACGGGGCTGGGCACCCCCTCCGCTGGAGGTCCCTCAATAATCCCATCGCATGTGTCACAGATCTGGCCGACCCTGCTGGCATGGTCCCATAATGGTTCATGGCCAACGCCTCTACTGCCATTGTCCAGTGGTTTACCTGCCTGGCCACCTGCCCTTCTGGCACCCTCTGGGGAGTCACCTGAACTGGTGCTGCTTGGTTGACCTCAGCCTGGCTGGCACCCCTGTCCTGGCTAAACCCCATGTGGCTGGTCATGAAACACGTGTGGTTTCCTGTCCCACCCCACCTTGGTTGCTCGCCCTGGCCTGTCGGTTCCTGTCGCTCCGGCGGTCGGGGCCACGCGCTTGAGCCCGCTGCTGCCTGCTGGCGGTCCTCTTCGCGGGGCGCCCCCATAGCAGTCTCGAAGTTCCGGCGCCGGTTCCCCTCGGGGGCATCCTGACTTCTGCCAGGCCCTCTGGCTCCATAGCCCCGTGCTGAGCCTGCATGTGCTCCTGGCCTGTCGCCTGTTTGTACGGCCTGCTCAGGGTTAGTGCATTCGTTTGCAAAGTGCCCTGGCTGGCCGCACCTGTAGCAGGCTCCACCATGGCGGGGTCCTAGATTGCGTTTTGGCTCTGCCACCCCACTGCCTCCTGCCTGGGCCCTGCCCGGCGGACTCAGGCCTGGGCCTCTCTGGTACCCCGGCCCCTGCCTATATGGCCTGGCAAACTCCTCTGGTCGCCGCTCCCTGGACCTGCCCCTGGGCTGGTCCCTGCTGGGTGACTGCTGCCTGCGGTCCCTGCCGGGAGACTGCTGCCTGCGGTCCCTGCCCCGCTCCTCGCTGGTGTTGCGCTGCGCCGCGCCCTGCCGCTGGGCCCTGGCTTCCGGTGTGGGCACCACCCCGTGGCGCTCCTCACTGAAGGCCCTTTGCACGCTTCTGCTGCGCTGTCGGAGTCTTCTGCTCCCTGAGTCGCTGGAGTCACTGCTCTTAGCTTCCTGCTGACCCGCGGCCTGATGCTCTTCCTCCTGCGGCTCCCCCTCGGGCTCCTCGCCCTCCTCGTCTGCATACGGGGACGGGGTCTGAAGCATTTTCCTGAAGCATTCTGCCGTCTCTGGGTCCACTGCAACTGGGAGCGGCTGCCCGTGGTTTGGCAGCCCCCCCAGTTGCTGTGTTCCTAGGGCTTCTCGCAGCTTGGTCAGCTCATCAGCACGCAGGATGTACTGCTGATGGACCTCTGCCATGGCTTGCTGAGCATCCTGGATGCTCTTCCACCTGCCCAGCTGGCCTCCTAGGTACTCGACAATCCCTGCCGCCTGGCGCCACATCTGTCTTTCTCTCCACTTGAGAGCTTTTTGCAGCCCGTCAATTCGCCCGGTCAGCCTGCCGATGTGCCTGTCTTGTGTGCTGGTCCCTGGTTCTGGGACCTTTTCGACGCTGCACTCCTCCTCTTCCTCTTCCCTCTCTTCTTCCGGCGCCTCGCCAGCGCCGCCGCTTGCCTGTTGCGCACTAGGCCCTGCCACCTGTGGCTGCCCTTGCAGCTGCTGCTTTTGTGCCTGCTCGCCAGCGCCGCCGCTTGCCTGTTGCGCACTCGGCCCTGCCACCTGTGGCTGCCCTTGCGACTGCTGCTTTTGCGCCTGCTCGCCCCTGCTGGGCACTTATACCTTGGCGCTTGGCCCTGATTTTACTTGTGCAGCTCTGTCAGCTGCAGCTGTGCCGTATCCCCTCTGCTTTGCGACCGTCGGTGCTACCTGCACCGCAGGCGCTGTCCCTGGGATCCGTGAGAGCTCCTGGATCCTCCTGTCGCACTCCTCTGGCGAGTGCCTGGCTGGCTTCCCGCACAAGGCGCACGGGTGGCTGGGGCATACTGGCAAGCAGCCCCTGATCAGTTCTCTATCCTTGGCCGAAATTCCCGCGGCTCTGCGCGCTCTGGTCACCTCCTCTGAGGCTGCCGCGCCGGCCTCTGCTTGTGCTGCCTCGATCGGCACCAGCCTTTGCCTTTGGAGCCTGGGGTGTACCGCGCTGCTTGGTCCTGCGTCCTGTCCAGCCCTCGTAGCGGCACCTGCGCGTGTGGCCATGGCATGCTGTAAGAGCGGCTCGTGCTCTGCCTCAACTGTTGCAGCGGGCCACCCCTCTCTTACTGCGAATCCACACTGGATTCCTGCCCATGCCACTGCTGCTGCCTGGTACCCCCCTGCTGGAGATGCCCGCATTAGTGGCAGCGTAAGGTCCCTGACCCCTTGCGCCCTCTGTGAGCCCTCTCTGGGGCGTAAGGTCAGTCTTCCTGCTGCCTCTAATACCCCGTTATACTTGAGGAACTCCGGGTTCCCTACCAAGTGCTCATATGCGTCTGGTGGCGTCTTAACGACCCTGACCACCGTGGGCTCCATAATGGCATTGGGCCCGCCATATCCGTACACCACATAAATGAACAGCACTCCATACAGATCTGCCCCTGCATTGTCTGTGGTACGTATCTTCTCATCCGTACGCACTAGCTCCGCCCCCATGGCAACTAATTGCTCTGCAATATTGACAGTGATGACATGGCACGTGCATGCTGAGTCCATGAGGGCTTTCTGAGCCACCAGGACCTTCCCTTTGACCATAAGTCCCACGCACTGCTCCAGGTTGCTTCTGTCATTTTTGAAATACTGCAGCTGGGGTGCAGCTGTCATCGTTCTACTCTCTGGCCTGGTGTTACTGGTCTCACCCGTGTAGTTGTATTTGTCTGCTCCCATTGGCATCGTGGTGAAAGACAGCGCTGAGAGTCTCTCGTTCAGCTTGAACACCTGTAGGCGGATGTCGGACATATCATCAGCTAGTTTACTCAATACCAGCCTCTTTGCCCCCTTCCTGGAGGAAGGTTCCAGGAATCATGGCACTGGTTCCTCCTCCTGAAAAGGTTCTGGCATAAACGACTTAGGACGGGCGTTATGAATCGCCTGTTTGAAACCCGCAGGCTTGGGTACCAGCCCAACCTGCGTCATGAGTGCCACGGACTCGCTGAGCATCTCTGCCATGGTCTGGTGCCAGCCTTCTGGCTCAGCCTGCACCGTTGCACTACTGAGATGCGACACGTGGGCCGCCTGCTGCGCCTGACCCCCCTGGCTAGGCCCAGGCCTTGGGTACTGCCTATTGTTCTGATTCCGTTCATACGGCCTGCCTGCAGCCTGTCCCTGCTGCGGCCTTGGCGGTAGAGGGTACTGCTGTTGCTGCGGATACTGCTGTTGCGGCGGATACTGCTGTTGCGGCTGTCTGGCCGGTCCAGGTGTGATGTCTGTAACCAGGGGCATAGGCCTGCGCTCATCCCTGGCCCTGGGCATCCTGCAGTCCCTGGCCAGGTGCGCCGTGCTACCACACTGGTAGCACGCCTTGGCTGCTCCCAGAGCGCCCTCTGCGCTGTAATTTGCCGTCCCTGTTTGGTCCGCCCAGGTAACTCCTCTGGGTTTACCATCCACCCGCAACTGCGGTACGGCTGCTGAGCCTGCGGGGTGCACTACCCCTTCAAGGCGTGTCCGCATCTCCCACTGTCCCGTTCTCTCTTTTCTGCCCCTGTTGGGCTGTGCATGTCCCTGGCTAGGCCCGCTGTTGGTCATTTGCCTGAAGCCGGTTCCTCCCAGGTCACCCATTTCCAGGGCAAACCTCTCCCACAGCACCACCTGCTGTGTGAGTACTGCGATCTTGTCTTCATCATTCATGCTGAGGTACCCTGGCACCGTCATAACGAACTTGCTCAGCTTGGCTCTAGCAACAGCTGGGAGTCCGTCGTGGAACATGCGCGAGACGGAGTGGCTTCTGCCGAAGTGATCTACTGCATCCCTTGAGATCTGCAGCAACTCTGCCGTTGTTAGCACTCTGTGAGCAAATGCTTCCACCGTCTCCTCTGGCTTGACGTCCGGGTCTAGAGTAGTCTTTACTCCTAGCCTGAGGTTGGTGATGGCTGTCCTCTCCTCTGAAGTTGGTTTTCCCACTTCCGCCTGGACCACCCTGATCCACAAAGTGAGCAGCGAGGCCTCGCAACCCTGCCCCTTTGCTGGGGCGATCCACTGCTGCCCGATCCGTTCCACCTCTCTGGCAATTCTGTTTCCTGCATGGGGCGCCGCCCTGATGGCTGCCATCAGCGGCCCCATGCTGGCCGGTTTGCTGTCCCACAGCTTGACCAGCGACTTGATCAGCAACGTCATAGCTGACGGCGACTGGCATGATCCAGCTATTTCACCGGCCACCACAGCCAGCGCTGGCTGGTCATCTGACATTGCCAGCCTGTTGTGCGATCCCCAGTATCCACACGCCTGGCAATATTTCCTGGCCGCAACTGCGCCTGGGTGTGACATATCCAGGACTGGCACGTTGCCTTGGATGGCTGGGATCTTGGTGACCTTGGCCACCCCTGTCAGCTGCAGGACCATCTGTTGTTGCAGCTGCAGGGTCACTCTCGCCTGCTCCCTGTCGATTCTCTTCATTTCTTGGTCGCTGGACTCCTGCCTGGCTCTTGGCCTGCGCCTGTCTGCTCCCCTTGGCTCTGAATTCGGTGATTCTGAGCGCGATCCATATCCACCTCCGCTGCCTCCTGACGGGCTGCGTCCTGGACGGTATCTGTCGAATCTGTTGTCATTGTCCTCCTGATCATCCCTTGACGGCTGTCTGCCTGCTCTTCCTGCGGAGCTTCTACTCCCGTCGCGCGGCTGCCTCCCGGTCTCACTTCTGCCTGGTCTGTCGCCCGACCCGGGTCTCCAAGGATGTGCTCTGTCTGGTCCTGCCTGCCCTCTGGGCGGCTCCTGGCTTTGCCGATCCTGCTGTGCTCCCCTGCTGCATTCATTGGTTCCCTTGGGTGGCTCCTGGCTTTGCTGCCTTGGCTGTTCCCAGCTGTCTGCCTGCCCCCTGGGCGGCTCCTGGCCTTGCCGCTCCTGCTGTGCTCCCCTGCTGCATTCATCGGCTCCCCTGGGTGGCTCCTGACTTTGCTGCCTTGGCTGTTCCCAGCTGCCTGCCTGCCCCCTGGGCGGCTCCTGGCCTTGCTGGTTTGGCTGTTCCCTGTTGTATTCCTGCTCTCTGGGTATCTCCTGGCTTTGCCAATACTGCTGTCCTTCACTGCTTGCTTGCCCCCCGGGCTGCCCTCTGTACTGTCTTCCTGGCTGCGTTCCTCCTGTGTAATTCCTGGCAAAGGAATCAGATTGCGTTTCCCCTCTGGTTTCCTGCCTTCTTGATCCACTGCTGCGCACACTGCCTGCAGGCTCGCCCTGTTGCGCTCCTCTTGCTGCTCCCTCTTGCCTGTTCCTCAGGAATTCCTCAATGTTATCCAATTGGGTCTCCTGGCATGTGTTCTCTTTGTCCTCGACGATGCGCATGAGTGCATAAGATTCCTGCCTGCTTGCTCTGCGCGTTGCTACGCCTTGCTCAGCCATCCTGGCCAGTGATCGGCTAGTCAACTCCACTCTTTCGCTGGCGGCTGGGCTACTGGCCCTGGGTTCTTCCCTGTCCCTTGGCCGCCCCCTGAGGCTTGGCTCACTGCTGACCTCAAAAAACTCCGATCTGGGTGTCGGTGTTGGCGCGGCCCTGGCCTGCTGCTGCCACCTCTGGACTTCCCTAAGATCCTCAGGTTGTTGCGCCGCTGTTTCGAATCCTTCCCACACCTGGTCCTCCTCATCTTCTGGTTCGGAAGTGTGCTCCATTGGATGTCCTGTCACCTCATCACACCACTCATCTGCGAAAGCTTTGACAGCTAGGGCTGCTTCGCGTCCTACCCTTCCCTTGGACACCTGTCCAAGGGCGGCCAACAGCACTGCCCTGTCCTGCCCGGTGTGGGACATACCCATCATGGCCTTTGTTGCCCATCCCTGCAGATGATGGGCCCTGAACTCCTCAATGGCTGCGATTTGATCCTTGAGTTGCGAGAACGTCCTGGTGCATACTTCCTTCCACAGGTTTGTTGCCCACTGCAAGAGTCCTGCCCAGCCGAGCGGCTGCATTTGCTTCTCTGGCTCTTCTTCGCCGCTGACTCCATCCACTGCCCTGGAGCGCTCTGGCTCTCTAGGTCTGGCATCCTGCGCCTGCGCTGGTCTTGGAAACAATCCACGCCGGATTCCCTCGCTGCTGCCGCCTTGCATCTGGTTGCTAGATCCCTCCTTGGGTGTCTGCACAGGTCTGCCCACACTGGGCGCAAACTTGGACAGCGGCGTCCCGTAGACTGTGGATCCCACCCCTCTTTTAACCAGCACCTTGCGTGGTCGCATTGGCTGTCTTGGGCGCAGTCCTGTCACTTGCTGCCGCTCCTTCTCTTCTTGCATCGGCTCAGGCAGCTCTTCCTCAGATATGAGGTCAGCCCACGGCTTTCTCACCGGTACAGCTGACTTTTCCTGTGGTTTTCTGCTGCTCTGCGGGACCTGCCTGGTTCCCGCCGTCTGGATCTCAGCTTCCATGCGCGTGACCTCTGCAAGCATACTCCTAACTTCCATGTCCTCTGCTTCCATTCGCTGTTTGTCTGGGCCGGTTTTATCATTGCCTGCAAACCCCCCTGGGGCTGCGGCTACCTCGGCCCTTAGATCCGGTTGGCTGGGCTCTTCTTTAATCCGCTGCGCAACCCTTGCCACCCTGGGCAGAATCTGCTGCGGCGCGGCCTCAGGTTCACCGCTCTGCCGCGTGTCACAGCTCTGGGACGCTTCCGTTGCTTGATCCAAGATCAGCTCTGGGGTTCCGGCTTGAGTCTACCACTGCTCGAAATTCAGACTGCTGTCTGAACCAGCGGGCAATGGACCCCCTCGACCAATGCCTTTTCGCGTTACGAGCACTGCACCATCTGCCTGCGCCCCTGCCTCTCTGGGCGGTACGCGGCCCGGCTCAGGCACCTTGCAGTCCTCTGCAGATGGTTCCACTGGCCCTGCCAGCTTCTCCGCCATCAACAAGGCTTCTGCAACAAACTCATCGCTAGCATTCCTCAGGTCTACACCCGGCTCCAGCCCCCTCAGACGCCCACTCTTCCGTTGGACGTCAGGGTGCTGGTGCCTATCGGGATTCAGATCTACGCCTGTCATTTCCACAGGCACTTTTACGAACCGCACGGTCCTGCAGGTGTGCTGGCGACACCCCCTACAAAAACCTGCTAACGTTAGGCTTCTGCCCCTTGTTCCTACTGCAATCTGGTGAGGATCTGCAAGTCAAGACTGGACGGCAGGTACAGCAATTACGCAGGATAGGCCTCGCCTTTATGCTTTTCTGCTCACTAATTTTAATCTGGCGGAATCCTCCTTCGCCCTTTTTCTGCTTGCTAATTTTTAATCTGGCGGAATCCTCCTTCGCCCTTTTTAGCACCTCCCACCTTTGCTGGATGGGCTGCTTCTAGATGGCACACGTCCCGCGTGGGTGTCTCGCGTCCTGCGCGGAGGTATCCTCTTGCGTAGTGTCCGTTCCTCTCTGTGGTCCTGCGGGGATCCTTTGGTACACCCACAAAATTTCAAACTTGGATACTGTATCCACAAGTTCACTTCTGTCAATGATGAAAGATTGGATCCACCTGATCACAATCTGCAGTCACACAGGTAATTATCCGCTGGGTGTATAAATCCTCAGCCAGATCTTCAAGCCTCTCCTGGACTACAACACTAAGCTGCCACGCTTAATGATTCTCAGGGTTTAACTTGGCAATCTCTCTCTGGAGATTACCACAGCAAAGTGCACTTCAAACACTGTCCAAGGTCGTTTGCATGCAAACAAAATTCCAATTCCGCTGCACAAGCACCTTTAGCAGGAATTGGCAAATCAGGCTGATCAGGCTAGATCTACTTCGTCCCTTTCTAAAGGACACGCGATGTGCGCTTCAGGTCCGTGGCGGACTTCTTTCCTCACGGCAGTGACGGACGCCTACGGGCAGGCTCAGTGATTCTTCACTGGCTGCGAGTGCTCAGCGAGTTAAGCAGCTGAGCTGGATATTTGTATGTATAGCAATAGACTAAGGTAGCGTAGGCCTTCTGGCCGTCTGGGCGCGATCCAGCAGGGCTATGTTAAGGGCACTTACCGCGAGACACGCGGCGGAGTTGCCGAGGCGTAGACTGCGTACTTCTTCTTCTGCAGGGCCTCGGTTCTCTTTTTAATGGGTACTTGGCTCCAGCTAGTTCGACTGAGGCTGAACTAGTCTTGACTTGTGTAGAGGTACTGACTTATTGGGGTGCTGAAGGTCTCATACTCTGATGACGGCCGTTGCTTGTTACAATAGAGGTCTGTCCTTTAGATTGGGACGAAGTAACTAGTTTAGGCAGTTGCCGGGATACAGGGACCCGGCAGGCCCAATTCAGAGTACGGTAGAATCTGTCAAATCACCCTGCGTAAGCGGGTTTCTAGGTCTCAGCTCAAATCCGGAGACTCCGCAGAGAAGCTGCGGAGGCTCCGTGGCCGCTAGTGGCGGCTCCAACGGTTCTGTCACGTATACGGTAATATACTGTGACACCCCCATCGAAGAAATGTACGAATCAACTATGATCAGATCTCTTGTTATTACCCAAGAGGCAAACTGACAATTTCCAGTCCTAAACCACTGACCTGGACTAGATCTTCTCCATTCTTGTCAGTAGCCTCGATCTTCTAGAGCCACTTCGACTTTCTGGACGATGGGCCAAAGGTACGGGGTGATGAATCGCTGCTTCTCGAACTTCAAGGCATGATAACCGCTCTGATGGCGCATGCATTCGACTTGCAGCCACATGAAAGTCTGCTTGGTGAAGGGGAGATGGAGGTTAAGGGGTGTAATCTAGCTCTGGCCGGCCCGGCTAGAGAAATGCCTCATCAATGGGTTAAATAACGTCAATGGGCTGTTGATATTTTGATGGGAGCTTATATGCACTTCCCTCCAGACGTTTTTAGAGGCTTGTTAGCTACGAATTGGCGAGAAATCTCAGTCAGTGTATATTTAAATATCGTAGTCACGGACGTATTTCTTTGTTTTAATCGTTATTCAGGGAGCAACGAAATCGACAGTGAAAATTCGAACGGAATTCGAAAACAACGAAACACGTCCGTGACTGCGGTACATAATACCAAATAAGAAACGTTTTACACTGATTCAAGGTTCTGAGCCTGTTGTAAGGAAGAAAAAAGAAAGATTATAATCAGGGCTTCTTCTTAGTAGGAGAAAAATTGTGAGGCATCATTCCTATACCCTTGACCGAAAAGCGTGAAGTTCAGACAAATGCACGTTGCATTCCTGAATCGTGACACTCATGCATGGTCTCCATCCAAGTTGCTAAGAAGTTGGAGGAGTGACGCCTTACACTGCTCGGTGATAGCGCCCGTGTAAGTGTAGAAACCGAGACAACGGCGGATGGAGGCCTTGACGCGCGTGAAGTTGCTCCCCACCAACAACTCGCATGCTTGTGACCGAGACACTTCGGAATCCACAATGAGGAAACCGAGCAGCATGGCAGCGTAGGCCTGTTCATGTAAAAGGTGGGATACGTTTGCAAGTATGGGTCAGCAAGCAGGTTGGGCCACAAAAGCCATCATGCAGAGATCAAGCCAAATCACTTCTGCAGAAGTGTAAATAAAGGCCGACATGAATTCAAGTCAGATTGAGGCAACTTTTTGGGCAACACTGAACAAACAAAAAGCATGTGGCAACAAATGCATCACTCATGCCACAGCATTCTGGGTGTGATCGCACCTGCACAATGGCCGCTTCCCCATCTTGGTGATCCTCGTGCAAGTCCTCAGCAGTGACCTCCACATGCTGCCCTTCCTCCCGCTCGCTTTCATATCCAGACTGGGAGGAACCCTGGCGGAGAGCCCTAGCGGAGGCGGAGAAGCCCGCATGCACCTCCCTGCCCGCTGTTGTCAACGTCCGCTGGCCTCCTGCTCCGCCAGCCCCACCGCTGGCCATATCAGCGTCTGACGCCATCACTTCAAAGATATTGCACAGCATCGGGATGAACACGCAGCCACGCACATCGCCCTTGTCGCCATGTAAGGTTGCCCCATGCGCCCTCCCCCCCCTTCCAGGCAGCAAGGTGACACGGAGCAACTCGCGGTTGGCAATGGACAAGGAGGTGACGTTGATCAACAGCCCCAGGCAGACGGTGATGAGATCCAAGTGGCACATGATATCGCGCCTGATCAGCGACCACAGGGGGCTAGCGGGAGCAGCCTCTGATTCACATGCTGTCGAAGCAGGCGGCATGACCCTGCAAGGGTCAGCCAGACTCTCAGCCTCAGGCTCAGGCAGGCAGCAGCAGGCCTGCACCAAGGCGGCCAGCGCGCCCAAGGCTCCAGCCTGCACAACGGCTTGAACGCCTCTTTCATGCTGATGAGTCAGATTCATGAGCAAGCCCACGGCAGCTTGCAAGCAGTGGCCAACAGATGTACGGTACAGAGTGGACACGAGCAGCTGCGGCGCCAGCAGCTGCATCAGGAGCACCACCAACTGTGTGAAGGGCCGCTCGTCGCAGGCTGCACGGACGGAAGAATCCTGGGAGGGGACGGTGACATTCGATAGGATCGGCTGCTTTGGAGGGGCCACCTGTGTGGCGAGGAGTGGGACAGTTGGCGATGAAGAGGGCTCGGCTATGAGCCCGAGTAGGCATAGCCATGGTTCATAAACAGGAAGGGGTCACGGCCCGAGTGGACAAAGGGAGGGGGGGGGGTAGGGGGCAGGTTCATTGGCTGTGTCCTGAGCACTAAGGTGGCAGTTCGGTCGTGGTGGAGGAAGGAGTGGAGAGATGGGGGGCGGGCATAGCCATGGTTTATAAAGACGATGGGGGATCACGGCCCGAGTGGCAAGGGTTACGGCTCAAGGAACATTTGATGACCACCAGCATCCAGACTGATCTTACTACAGGGAACAACGGGATGTGTAGATATGCGATACCTGGTGCAAAACAGTCAGCATTTGTTGCCTTGCCTTCAAATATGTTCAAGTTGAAGGTCTGCGTGTTAAAGTTAGTTTATGTACCCCGTTGCTTTATCTACAGCGGCCACATCTTTGCCCCTTCAAGTTTGCACGCTCCTGAAAGAGCAAGCTCTCATAAACACATGTTTCTCAACCGGCCTTGCTGCACACAAAACATAACCCTTCACATCAATACCGGTACCATTATCCCCTTGTATTTATACCTCCCCATGCTCCCGTTCATACCTGCAGATTGAGCACCTCGTCCTCGTTCTCCAGGCACGTGAAGGTTACATTCTCCAACACCGAAAAGCACATCTGCAGCTCAATCAGCAACCGCTCCACCTGAACGCAAGCAACCACACAATATTATATGGGTGTCACACACTTCCAAAAGCCAAGCTACACAGCCCCTGCCTCAAAGGGCCCCGGGCTGACCGGGGCAGGGCAGGGTTGACAGAGACCCATACACTTGGAAAATTGCACTTAACCCCTCATGTGGTAGATGCGAAAGTAAAACAGACAGGCACATCCTCAGCTCAACAGCAACCGCTCCACCTCTTGATGTGCGACCAGTGCGCCGCCCCCCTCCTTCATGCCTCCCTCAGATTTCCCCATCCCTGCCCTGGGCGGCTCCAGCCCTCCAGCCTCCACCGGCTTAGGAGCTGTTGCAGAGGCATTAGCCTCGCCACTCGCCCTGACCCTGAGGCTGCCTCTCCCATCCAACGCCATCCGGGCCGGTAGCTGTGCGGACTCCGCCGCACCACGAGCTGAGGCAGCTGCAGCTGCAGGCAGCACATGCCTCCTGCTGGTCTGTTTGCAGCCGCATGGACCAATGACGTCAGAGTCATCGTCACATGGAAAATCCCAAATGGGGTTTGTGCCGGGCCCGGCCTTGGCAGGGGTGGAAACAACGCATCCGTCCACGGCATCCTCATCACCTGCCCTTTTTGCAGCCCTGAATCTAGATCTTGAGAGAGGGCTTGTCGTAACCCTGGATCTAGATCCGGAGCAACATTGGCTCTGGGATGCGCTGGGAGGGGGTATGGGGTTCACGCTTGACACAGGTGGGCTGCTGGGAAAATATGAGGCGTGTTGGCAGTATGGGACGGTTGCTTTTATTAGCTGTCTGTCCGGCTGCTGCTGCTGTCCGGCTGCTGCTGCTGCTACTCTTAGCTGTCGGTCTGGCGGCTGATGTGATGAGGGGGGCAGGGGCGCCGCCTCTGTTTTGTTGGACGAAGGTGACAGCAGGCTTGTCAGCCTGTCAATCCGAAAGGCGGCTAGGCTTGCGAGGTGCTTTAAAGCTTTGACCTGGACAGGAGAAAGAAGGGAAGGCAAAATACAATTAAAGGAAAATATCAAAAGTCCATCCAGACACAGAAAGGAAGTCCGGATAATCCCCCTGCCCCTTCTTAGTCAAGTGAGGTGCGTCAGGGCGTTGACCTGTTGCGGCCCAAGAAGGCTAGGCAAAAGATCGCACACAGTGAATCAGTTATGATGCAATGTCAAGAAGACTTGGAATCATTACTGGTATCCTATATATGAACAGCCCAAAACCCGTCTATCCATACGGAACGTTCTGCTTGAGGCCTGTAGCCTGATGCTCGGCATGCGACATGGAATCAATACAGAACATTTAAAATTTGATTGACGAACATTGTGAAATGCTGTACATTAGTGGCAGTACAGTATGCCAGAATGTACAGTACTGCCAATATTTTGGGGGGATTCAGTTTAAATTTTCGCCGTTGAAGGCTCTACTTTGGGAGGGTGAACCAGCATCTTTGTCCTGTCCGTGACCTTGGGGAAGACGTGCTCTAGCTCCTCGGCCATGCGTTCCAAGATGTTGCCCAATTTATTTTGATCGGAAATAACCAACAACATCAGGGGCACAAATGTTTTAGTAGTTTCGAGTGGTTCTGGAGCAAAAACGAACCGGTGATCGTAAACAATTCCAGCTTCAATTCAGGAAAAGGAACCCATAGAAGGAATAGCGTGATCGAGTGTAAAGTACGGTAGGTTACGAAACAAGAAACGGACCCCGAAAAGTACGAATTCCGACTGATACTACGGGTACTGGTATGTCCTGAAGTAATATAATTTGTGAAATTCTGTTGCTTGAACCTCAAGCCATTAATAAATGCCACTACGGCACTGCTGCTAAAATGAGGCCGCCCCCCCCCCCTCTTTCTTCCCCGTACCTTGCGCAGGTTGTGTTTGATGCGGTTCGAGAAGTGGATCCTGGAGCTGTCCGTGCTCGTTGCTTGGGACATTGTCAGCAGCACCAGAGGCAGATGGCTGTGCGGCAGGGAGCGGCCAGAGCCACAGGCTGCGCCCGGAATGCCCTTGAGCTCCGCCGCCAAGTGCTGGCCTAGCTGCCCCTCACAGGCCACCTGGAGGATGCGCGCAAGGGCAGGTCGCAACCCAGGGTCAGCAGCGTGGCCGCCGCCGCAGCTGTGCGGTCGGTCCCTACTCTCCACTGCGCCGTCCGTCATGATGGCCGCGACGTCATGCTGCGCCTGCAGCAGCTGGCTTGTGAGCACGGCGGCCGCGGATGAAGCCAGGTACGAGGGGTGCGCGTCAGGCAAGCTGAGGGAGAGCAGCAGGCACGAGGAGGCAAGGGCAATGACTGGATCTGCCTGGCCACGCAGCTTGGCGGCGGCGGTCAGCACCTGCTGCGTCATGCTGTCGGACCTAGGGGAGCAAATGGTGGGGACAAAGAGGATGCGCGATAATCATGCATTTAGTAATTGTGTGAGCTGGCTAGATCCAGTAGGGGCAGGGGTGCTCAGCAAGGCGCGTAAAAGTATGGACCTGGAGAGGATGGATCACCTGGATAACATGTGCCTGCACATCACAATAAGACGAGCTTGACCCACGACATGGTACCAGGTATGGCCAATGCAAATGCTGCATATTTCCCTCGGTAACAATCTAGGTCTGTTTCCTAGCATGGTTTCTGCACCCCAGACTATTGGAGGACCGTACCAGAACATGAAAATGCGCGTTCCCCACCTGAGCACAGCCCTGCCCCTGCGTGTAGCCATTAGCTCTGCCAGGGATGTCATGCTGTCCCTCTGTGTGCCCAGGCTGGCTGTAGGCTGCATGCCGTCTAATGCATACACAGCAGCATCAAGCACCTGCACATGCTCGCCCCTCTCCTGAGCCTGTGGATTGGGGGGGGGGGCAGCAAGGACGGCGGCTGGGACACATCCATTGTGGTGTCTCACCCAATCAATATCGATAGCATGGACGTCACAAAACTTCGTGAAGTGGAGATCAGCATGTGGAGCATGATGGATCGCAAGCAGTGCTGTGCCCATTGTGGTCCTTACGTTGGCTGGATTTTGTAGCTGAGTTTCAGTCAACGTAGCTGCAAGGCAAACTCAGCAACTTTAACCATATTAGTAATAACTTACACGTTTTCTAAAAAAAACGCAATTGTTTGCAAGCCCTTCAGAATATGATGCATGATTCCCTGCTGGCAGTCGCGAGCCACACATGATATGCGGGGCAGGCAGGCAGGTGCGCCCCCCCTGTCCCTCCCTCACCTCCGCGATGGTCTGAGCAGGGTTCAGCTCTGTGACCAGGTGCCTAGCCAGCGAGCTGCGACCAAACATGAGCCTGGGCTTCACAGCTTCACAAGGAACTGCCGCTGCTACTGCTGATGATGCTGCTGCCGCAGGCAATGGCACAGTCGCCTGCGCCTCCTCTCGGGGCACGCTCCTACCTGGTGAGTTTGTCTCCTTTTGCTGCAGGTCCAATGGAGTTGTAGACGCGGGAGGGTTCACCTGTGCTGAGTCAAGGTGCGGCGGCGTAGTGTGTGGTGGGACGGATTCCGCGGCACTGCCACATAAGCCCTTGATGAAGGAACCACGACGGGGCCGATCCAGGGTCTGGCTGGACCCTGGATAGAACCAGGCTTCTGTTGAACTCTGGAGAGTTCGCTTGTTGCCGCTTCTGGGCCCGCTGGCATGCCCCCCGCACGGCGATGATCTGGACCTATTCAGACAGTGGCCTGCTGACGCAGGGTCTAGCTCGGAGTGCATGCTCTGTAGAAAATGAAGCGTAGCATGAGCTTCCAATGCGATATGGCGAATCATGAAGTCTTCATGTCGCGATTCAAAGTCAAAATGCTTACATTGGGAACTGACCCAGGGTTCGTTCGACCTAATGCTTCACATTCACGCGTTCCCTCAGTCGCTGCTTGTTCGTTTAAGTTTGCCGCTCCTATCCAAGGCTCCAACGAGCGTCAAGGTGTAGTCGTGGTTGTGTGCATTGTTGCGCCGGGGGAGTAAGGACAAGGTAACACAATACTTCAACAGTGCTGTGGATTATATGAGTGTGTGGACGTGCCAGAGGCACTGTTGAACCGTCTGTACAATCCTTTTAGGTTTTAGGGCAGCGAACCCGGCTGATGCTGCGATTCGACCGTGCCACGTGCCTGACAGCCTGCTGGCCTACCCCTAGAGGCGATTAAGGGCCCAATTCCACTTGGGCGCTCACCGGAACGCGTTCCGGTGGCGGTTTATCTGGTTGGGCGAGGCTTCTGCCACGCTGGATGAAAATACTTGAAACGCAATTCCACTAGTCTCCGGAATGTGTTCGGGTACGGCTGAGGCCGAATCTTCCTAGTGAACAGCCTGTCAGGCATTTGCCTTATCGCTTCGTGTATCTAGAGTGTTCTGTCTACTTGTCTCGCCTAGCATGATAGTCATGCTTGACAAACTGTCGAGTTGCAAGGTACGTGCAGCCAGGGATGCCCTGGCACTGTCTAAGTTGGGTGTAGCAAATTCAGGCCGCTGCTAAACGATAGCCCAGGCGGTCGGAGGGACTGCTAGGGGGCACACGTCGACATTCGCCATTGGGTTGGCCAGATCGGTGCCAACTTCTACGCGGGAAAGATTCAAGTGTGGCTCCTGTTAAGGATATGCGTCGGCCATGGCAGCAGGAACGGGCGAAAAGGAGTTTTCAGAACGAAAGAAAGATGACGGCGATGGAAATTTGAACATGAGGACGAAGTTGTCCACGCTGTCGGAGCGTTGATGCGAAGTATTTTTGCATCGCTCAAAATAGGAGCGATGCAAAATATGGCATTTAACGGGTACGGCAGAGCCACGCTGGCGCCACGCTGGCGTTCCGGTGCCATTCCGGTGACAAGTGGAATTGGGAAGGGTGGGCTGGCATGCCATTTTCGCGTTCCGGTGACAAGTGGAATTGGGCCCTAAGTATCGAGAATACCAGGATTATTTTGAAACGGCCACTCTTTCAGGAAATGGGCGTTATTATTCGCCGGTTAGGGGCCGTCTCAGCAATTAACAAATGGGACCAACAAGAAATGGAAGTTCCAAGCAGATTTGGATTTCAACAGTGGCTTTTTATATGGGATGAGCTCAAGCTCTGAATGTTAACCTGAGAGATGTTAACCTACACCCTGAGCCCCAAATCTATGCAGGGCTTCAAAACTGTGTATGACCTCTTCAAGGTTGCATTTCGCTTGGCAGGCTGTAGCATGGCTTGAAAACACCCGTGTGTTTGGGGCTGTGTCTTACTGTGTGTTGCCGTACGGGAAATATTTTCCTTCAAATTCCCGTGACGCGGGGGAAATGAAGAATGTCAGAGTCGACAAGGTCGATCAGACACGCGACGAAACATTACAATTATGCAGTTCGATGCATTTCGTAGCGCCCAGTTGATCGAAGTGTTTTGCGCACAAGTCAAACCTAGCGGACAGACTCAGGACCAGACCTTACGTGCGCCCAGCACGCCCTGCGACAAGCTGAACTATATTTTCATCTTTACTACGAGTTTTGCATGCATCGCGTGAGCGCTGCACTGGGCCAGGACCTCGACAGCCACCGTGTCAATCTGGTCGACATCGCATGGCGCCACCATCGTCATTTCGGCCCGATAAGCATTTCGAACATGCTCGTGAGAATGCGCATGTTTGCCCTCCTGTCATATCCGAAACTCTCCCATTACCTGCCTCATACTCCCCCATGTCATGCCTCATACTCTGCCGTTGCATGCCCTGCCTCCTACTCCCCCATTGCATGCCATGCACCCTCCCTTGTGCCAAGCATCCTCCTTGATGCTCCAACTCCTTGCCTCTTTTCACACACACCCTTCATGCCTGCCTTCCCTTCTCTCATGTAATGCATCCTCATCCATGCCTGACCCCCCCTCCCTCCCTCATGCCATGCATCCTTCCCATGCTTGCCTTCCCCTCCCTCATGCCATGCATCCTCCTCCATGAATGCCTTCCCCTTCCTCATGCCATGTATCCTCCTCCATGCCTGCCTTCCCCTCCCTCATGTCATGTTGTGTGTTTGTGGGTCTGTGTGTGTTGGGGGGGGGGTGCGTGCGTGGGTGGGTGGGTGTTCACATCTGTACTTGGCGGAGGTTGGGGACTGTGGCGAAACGTTCTTGAGTTCTAGATTACAGCGCGCTCTTAATTGCGTACGAGCTAAAAAGCCTTACTTGCGCGCAATTACTGGTTACGCCGAACTTGAACGTATAGTAATTACTTACACACAAAACGGATTACGGCGTAATCGCACAGCACTGAAATTGGTGATGATCGACATTTCAAACGCGTTTCCGTAATTCCATCACTCGCAATACAAAGATCTCGGTAGAACAGAGTGCCAACCGTGTCGGAGCGACACTACCCTAGCTAGTGGAATCCAGAAAAATCTTGCGGACATCTCGGATTCTCGACGCATTTGTCACTCCATATCGCAACACAAATCGTACGATAACTTCCCGCGCATGCCATCCCTGGCCCCGATATAAATTGCGACATAAAGCACTTTTGAAGAGGCATCTTTTGATCAAGATTACATATGCGGGCGATGTCAACTGCAAAGATACGGCGCTCCATAGCTACGCCCGCTTGCAATGTGTGCATGCCATGGTCAGGAATCCAGTTTCCAAACATAGCCTTCTGCATAGCCTTGCGACCTTTATGCAACACCGTGCCATTTTAATGGCGTTGGATACCGATAGAGCATAACAAAATACAATTTCGGGACCGCATTCGCGTGTCAAAGCTAACAAGCTTTGAAGGTATTATTGTGATGCGCAACCCGCAGCACGGCCAGTGCCATGCACGGTACCATGCGCCATGCCCGGTTTTCTTCAAATTGCTTTTCCAGGCCTGCCATTGGTCTCAACCTTCTTTTTCACGCGTCTGCCCCTCGTAATTCCTACTGGCAGCGAGCTGAAAGAGAGCACTTGTCCCCTGAGGAACCTTACGGTTCCGAAGGATATGGGTGGATGAAAAGTCTGCGTGCGTGTGTGCGTGTCATTTATTTTTGCGAGCGAGCAAGGAAGCAGACCAGATCGCGTGTGACAACAAGAGTGACCTGTCACGCACATCTGATCTGAAGCGTTCTCCGGTGCAAGGTTTAAAACTTAAGGACTTCAGCATCTGTGGGTCTATTCAGCAATAATGTTGTAATAAAATTAATGACGATGGCGGTGTCCGACAAGAAGCAACTCACACCCAACAACAGAATATACACCCCATATGACGAGGCTGAACTTCACCGCTAGTGCCAACCTGAATTACCATTTACCATGCAACTGACCCAACCATACGCGACGACGTGTGACCTAACCGAACGCGACGACGTTCTTGCGTGAAGAAGGTTATCGAGGACCGTGTGACACAATTGACGTATATATTGGGCCTCATTCCACCAGAGCCTTTTGCGACGCCTAATGGGATTAGGCGTCGCGTGACCGATTTCACCGAGGCGCCAAAGTAATTTTTTTGAACGTGGAAAGAGTGAAGCCACGCCTAATTTTGAAATATCTGGGGGCATCGCAAGTAGGTGCTGCTAATCGTCCTAGCGGCGTGTAATGTGCCACGTCAGACTTCCCACCCCTGCTTGCTGAGTCAGACCTGGCCAGACACTTTCTGATCTTCTCGATCACGTCATGCGTGACGCATTTCATGTCGGGGAATCGTTTTTCGCCATTTGTCTTTCTCAATGGCCTGGCTCACCCAATGCAGGCGTCGATCTGAGAGTGGACAGGGCGTGCATGGAATCTCTGAGCCACAAAGAACAGGGGCTCATGCTTTGTCTCTTCTGATTCCATTTGAAAACAGACGACGGAATAGATGCAAACACAGGGAGGGGCTACAGACGGGGGTGGCTGGGGTTCTGGCGGGAACCGAACGGGGCGACCAATGCAGAGGCCTTTGCCAACTCATACAGAAATTCTAGATAGGTGACGTGAAACAATATATAAGAATCTAAAATTACGATATGCTGAAATACTTGTATGAGTTGGCAGAAGCCTCCGTCTGGCTGAGGGTACGTCACTGGCCCCAAATTGGTCCCAAATCGACGTCGACTTAAATGCGTACTACTCAATTTAAAAACACCATTAAAAAGTCTTCTGCGTCGTCAGAGATAAAAAAATGAAGTTTGGAGCGTTCTAGACACTGCTGTGCGATTACGCCGTAATCCGATTTTTGTGTAAGTAATTACGGTCAATTACGGCGTAACACGTAATTGCGCGCAAGTAAGGCTTTTTAGCTTGCACGCTATTAAGAGCGAGCTGTAATCTAGACCGCAAGCACGTTCTAGCAGATTTCTGTCTTTTGGGGACATCAGTCATTCATTTTCGAAGTTGGGAAGTTGCGGATCGTTGTGTGTCAACTCATAGGACGATATCGTGAAGATCAGAACAACTTCCACGTTAACGTGTCATGACTTTCCGTCAATTGGCGGGTAGGTTCCGAGCCGAAAACCCCATTTGCGGTGCGTAACCAGGGTTTCGTCTGTGGTTACGCCGAAAGCAACTTGCAGTAATTGCGGTGCAATCTGGACGGTCCTGGTAAATTGCGTGCAAATTGCACCGTCACCGCAAACTGTAATTTCACGAACCGTAGAAAAGCACATCACTAGTTCTAGAGCTCAAAACGACTCTACACAGAACATGGGGGGGGCGAGAAATGGTCGTACAAACGATATAAATTGGTCATAAATTAGTCCGTAGAGGTCCCATTGGACTCCTGAAAGTTGACGACACATCATACACATGATATAAGATTTTGGCAGAAGCAGTCATTACAGCTACCATCATGCATATATCAATATATACACGCAGATCCAAACTGGCCATGCAAGGTGACAGGCATACCACCCTCCCCTCACATTCTGTGCATGCTTCTCACAGTGTTCTCATGGCAGTCGCATGGCAGTCGCTTGGTAGTCACAAGGCATGCACATGGCAGTCACAAGTACTATGCACATTGTCCCCGTGGCTTCTGAGGTCATAGGCTCCGTGCGCGCGTAGGCTAGCCGTGTTGCATCCTCCTCTCTGACAAGGGGTACACAGCTCTCAAACCCTCGGTTGACTGCCATTGCCTGGTCCTTCACAAGCACTACCTCTGCGGCTATCTCCTCATGCCTCTGTCTTTGTCGCTTAAGTCTCCGAGCTAATTTACCAGCTAGTTCCAGGCCCTTATCCAACACCCGCTTCAGCATCCCGGGCGACTGTCTTGTTGCTGCCGCTGCTGCTGTTGTTGTTGTTGTTGTAGCTGCCCCACGCACGGCTGGCTCTGGTCATGCGCTCAAGCCTCAACCCTTTCCGCATCCACAACATCTGCCTATATGGCCTTTACAGCCGCTGCAGCTTCTTTCTTCAACGCTATGTTGTTCAGAGTGATGCACTTAGCACAAATCCCGTCGAGCTGGTGGCCCTCCGGCACTGCAATGCCCTGGACAGGCCTGACGCAAAGGAGGACCGGGACCGGCCGGAGCGTGTTGCTAGACTTTCGTTTATTCAAGGCAGCATCGGTCGTATAGCATATAAGACAAGCCCTCGACATTGCAAAGCGAGTGCCTAAGAGGTCGGTCAGACTGCGTTACGTTTGAGGTCGCGTTTGCCTGCTGCGTATGGGTCACGTTTGGATTTCGCGTCTGATCTGATGCGAATCTGACGCGAACATTTGTGTGCGAATTCCGACTCCTAGCGGCTCAGGGTTTGTATTTCCTTAGATTGTAACATATATGTTGTTCATTTGAAGCTTGCGATCAAGCTTAAGCTTGAATCGATGAAAAATCTCAAACGCGAAACGCCACCCCCCCCCCCCCTCCGCGTCTGCGTTTCGCGTTTGGACACGTTGCGTTTCGCGTTTGGGCCAGTGTGACTGGCGTCACGTTGGCACTTTTTCCTGACGCAACCCCAAACGTAACGCAGTGTGACCGACCTCTAAGTGCCTCTAAAGCACTTTTTTGCTAAACTGGCTCAAATAACCATCTCCAACCAGCGCGACTACTTCTTATAGTGACAAGATATATTTGTTTCAAAGTATTACCGTAGTAATCTCGCTCAATCGACGACATAAATTTGAGGGAGCATGGTACAGCCTTTTTTCTCCGAAACCAACCCCGTCACACCCGTCCGGAGGGGCTATGAAGGGATTTTGGGCGACGCCTAATTTTCTGGTGGAATACGACGCAAAAATGAGCGACCTGAAAGGCGCATGTCGACGCCAAATATTAGAGTCAAATTAGGCGTCGCTCCACTGGTGGAATGAGGCCCATTATCAATGTGTTCCATTGGAGGAATAGCGTGGCAACTGCCGGCAACCGAACGGTTTGTGTTTCCATTGGCGGAAGAACAGTGCAGGAACAAGCATGCCAAAACGTGTTCTTCGTGTTCTTTTGGACCCCCGTCCACATGCAGGGTTAGCCCTGTTCCAAAAGAATAGACGACAGCGTGGCACAGTAGAAAATCACGAAGAACGCTTGCATTCCTGTGTTTGTGTTGATTCGTCCTTGTCTAAAAAGCAGCGCGATGTCATGGAACCGAACTTCATTCGCGAGGCAGACGAGTGACGCGTGCTACTTTCCAAGCGCGCCTTGATAGCACGAGTTTTTGCGTGTAATGCATCGTGTTAAACAGTTCATTGTGCACATTTGTATCGACGCGAAAGCTCTAGGCCCACGCCTTGCATGTTTCATCCATCCGGGAATTCAAATTGTGTGGCGTACCGTGTCGCGGCCAGACTCTCTGGTCACTGCAATGCATGCAATATTCTGAGCAATAGGCAGATCAGAAGAAAACCAGATGTCGCACGTCCCTGTTCTCTGAATGGTTTCGGATGCAAAGGAAACGCGCGAAAACAAATCAAAGGAACAGCCGTATCAACCGAAGAACAGTGCGTCAAAGTGACATGAACATAACTGTTCCCAAACCTCCAATGAAAACTCACTGTAATTGGATGTCATCTTCACTGGCAACAGCCGAGTTCACAGTAGAGTTCAAGCGTTTCTGACCACAGGGTGGCACTGCCTGTCGCTGACCCCAGTTTGCCTGTCTTGCACGTTCCAAAAGGCGCGTTTCTGCACTCTGCATTTTGCGACGCAAACGCCCTTGTGCTTTGGAATTTTATTTTTCTAACGCTGTAATCTGAAGCGATTCCGACTTCCGAGGCGATAAATCCACGCTAACGACGACGACGACGACGACCGGGTGACAACTCCCCTCATTATTATATAGATTCAGAAAAACGCCGGGGATCTTTGCACAACTTCCGGGATTTTCTTTCTCTTTAACCCCGGGGTTCCTAGTTTTTTTCTAGTTTTATTCTCGAGTGCGAACAAGCATCAGCGTGTCCGTGCGATAACGCATGGTGTGCAACACCTTTCTCTGCCTACGGCAGGTGTCGAACTCGCGACATCTGCCTGGTTAGTCTAGTCGGCGCTACGTAATTAGCGGCTGACATCCGTACATCATAAGACGGCTAGCTTGGGTGGGTGGCCGGCGGCGGGATGTGCCATCGCCACGCAGCCCCATAGCTTTTTGAATACACATCGCCTACACCCGACTTTGAATGCAATGGAACCAAAATGCTGATCCGCTTCTTTTGATCGAGGCTGCACTTGAGGCGGGAGACTACGTGGCAACCCAGCCCGTGCGTGCCGAGCGTCGTGAGCCGTCGCGGCGGCATAATAGTTTGCGCGCGTCTGGTGGGTGTTCTTAAATTGGTGGCTCACGACTGGGCCGCTAACGGTCCTCAGGTCTTCAAGCACAACACAGCGCGATGGATCCATCGTCAGGCGTGTCATACCATATTTAGAATGCGCTTATTTCCATGGACAGCGCACTTACGCGCGGTTTGAACGTAGGACGCTACCCTGGTGCCGGCCAAGCGTCGTCAGCCGTCAAGACTGCATAGTAGGTTTGGGCGTGTGTGTTTGTTGATTTATTTTTCAGTCACTTTTTTTTCTCGGCACACTTTTTTATAGTCTCCCATCTCCGAGAAGATTTTTTACTCAATCACCTACCTACCTACCTACCTACCTACCTACTTGAACATCCCCCCCCCCTATTATCCCTTACGTTACGCTACGCTTCACACGGGAACTCGTGCATCCTCATTAGAACTTTGTGACACGCTAGGACAAGCGTTACATCATGCCCATGCGTTACAGTGCAAGGGAGCTTTTATGTAACCCTAGGCATTGGACAGACCACGCCCAAGATCCCTGTTTGCCCCGCAACGTCCCAATGATGCGCATCACCAGAGCTCGAAGCGACGCGGCATCAGTGCATCACCGCTCCAGAGTACGTTAAGCAAACCTAATAAACTGAAACACAGCTACAAAGCGATAACGAGGCAACCATCCTCGGCTTATCACAAGATCCTATCCAGACCCTTCAATGTCGCATAGCGGAGAGATCCCCTAGAGCGACGTCAGTCCACCCTGGGCCTCACCATCACCTTAAGGAAGATCTGTGGCCAGCTCCCTAAGACTGACATACCTGTCAAACCCTGCAGTGCCGTACACTCTTATCACATTACCATTTAGCAATATTATCAGTACTTTCTTATATATTTTTTCACAAGTATAATGTCTCTAGCAAACCTTATATATATGTCAATGACGTTACACCTCTGGGCCCTGCTCAAATAAGGCTCGGCCGCATGGGCGCATGACTAAAGAGTTGGGAGGAAAGTTGGAAAGAAACACTGAAGGGGACAGGACAAAAAACTTATATATATTTATATGTGAGCACACGTTGCCATCCTCAATCCGCGCCTTAAAACAAAGTGTCTTCCTTTTCTTTACGGATATAATGTCGTCTCGACCATTCTTAAAGACATTAATCTTAATTCCATCAGCGTACTTAACTACCAGGGTAGCGTCCTACATCCGTTTAGGGGTTGCACCGTTTGTATACAGCTGAGTTATCACTCAACACGTGTGCAATTTCCTTAATAATGAGCCCTTACCGGAACAAGGCTGGGGGACCAAGACTTGAACCGCATATCTAGATATGATCACGTGATTTGATTTTGTAAATGCTGATCCATTGCTTACATGTGTTAAACCGGTGGTTAAACATTAATCGGCATATTGACAGTAACCTTTTAAGATACAGTATTGGAACTCTAGATGGTGGCACATGAACAACAGATAGCATGCACATGCACCATAATAAAACAAACACAAATTGTATGCATGCCCTGCTTCCAATACCATTTATAAATGATTTATGGTGGCATTGTAACCATGGTCCAAAATACAAGTCCAGCTCGCATGACAGTCCAGGCAACAAACTGTCTATGAGTGCCCCTCAAGTCTGGCTAGTCCCTGGGCTTATTTCAGATCCTTCCTACTATTCGTTTTGGGCTCATGTGCCAGGTCATGATGCACCACACGCATGACAGAAATGAGTGATGCAAGTATGCCACAGGCATTGCTAGTTACCCGTAAAATCCTGACCAAGCCCGCTGCCACACTTCAGGCAGGACGGTCCTGAACCTCTGCTTGCTGAAATTATAGAAGCTCGCTATGACATTCCAGTACACGAGCTTGCTTTTATGCTCCTCGTAGATTCTAGTCACAAAGATGCCGTCCGCATTGTACTCCTTGGTGATGAACCTGGTGCGTCCAATGAGCTTGATGTCAATTACAAACTGAGCCATATCAATATGATTGGTCTCCACCCAGTTCCCAAAGAGAACCAAAGCAGGCAATGCTCGCCACTGGTCAAATGTGTAGATATGCCCCAGGGTAAATTGCGTCGACGCCAAGTCCCAAAATCTGGGGTGCACCACATTGTCTCCATCTACGAAGTACACCAGGCCGTCCCCGGTGATGAGATCCAGGCCCTTGTTCCGCTGGGCATTCCCATTCACACTGTCCGGATCCTGGTGGGCAACCTCCAGGATCTTGACCTCTCCGTACATTAATTCAAGAAGCTGACTTTCGACTTTTAAGGCGGGCTGGAATTTCTCCGCCGCAGCATCGTGGACGAGTATCCATTGGATGATGAGGTCGAAGTGCATGCTGGCGTACAGCCGTCGGAGATATTGAGGCGGAGCGGACCTAGAGAAAGGCGAGATGATGTAGATGGGAGGCAATACGTGTGTGTCGTTGCACGCTACAGGAAGGGATGAGGTAGACGTGGTGGCAAGGGTTGCTTGCTTATCCATACTCAGGTGACGGCCTTTCCGTCCTGCCACGCTGAACGCATGAGGGGGGGCAGAAGCTTGGCCGCTGAGGTGGCGTCGCCGTGAGGGCAGTGGGAGCAGGGAGGAGAAGGTCTGGTGACTGAAGTAATAAAACGCAGCCACCTCCTCCAGGTAGACGAACCTGTCTAGATGCTGAGCCACTAGGCGCCCCAATAGCTTACCACCACTGGTGTCATTGTCAGCAAAGCGATATTCGCCAATGAGTGCGCTATCAGCTACAAACTGCGAGGCGTCTATTGTGTCCAAAGACTCAGCTGCTCCCAGCACATCCACGTACCCTCGTGAGACTGAGGCTGGAGGGTGACGGTACTGGTCAAAGGTGTAGATGTGGCCAGACGTCATCTGAGCTGCCATGATGAGAGCCCAGAAGTTGGGATGGATCACATTATCAGCATTGATGAAGTAGACTAAACCATCAGCACCGATAGCATCCAGGCCCTTGTTCCACTGAGCCGCCACACCGCTGCCCCCTGGCTCATCCAGCGTGAGCTCCAAGACCATGGGGTGGCTGTACATGACATCAAGTATCTCTTGCTCATATTCCTACGGATACAGAAGAGAAGGGGATAACATAGGATTTAAGCACCTAGAGAGCGTTCATGAGAATACTTCTAGAAGAAAAAAAACATAGTTTAGTGCTTAAGGGTCTAGCTACGCCAGGCTGCAGCTGATCGTATGCAATTTCATGAGTAAGCAGGGTTGGGCTCTGACACCGTTAAAGGGAATTATGTGTGACGTACCACGGTGTGTTACAACGTAAATTTTGACTGAAGAACTGTACAGCATAACCGGTTTGACTCGGCGTTTAATTAATTATTTTTGGGGTGCGCGAACTGCATGCGCGGTAAAAATAATTCAAAAGTCCCGCTGCGCAGACTTGGTAGTCACAGGCCCCAAAAGATATCTGGGAGTGTGCGTGGACAAATTACCGGCACCAAATATCAAAATTAAGGCGATACCGAACTATCATTGTCAATTGGTATCCACTATGGTCTCAAACATGAAACCACTATGGATGAAGTGGCCTTACAATTAGAACGGTCGAACCAAAGCTGGATAGTCGTTAAAGTCGTATTTTGTGCGAATTAGTGTGTTCTTGACGCGCTGTCTCTTTTAATTTATAATGCAAGCTACACAATGAATAATGCCGACAAAACCAAATTTCGAAATATTTTCGAGACACCAAATTCGGGTAAAAAAAAATGTCCATGCCAATGCTTCAGGATAAATTATGCTTCAGTCAAGTCCGAAGCGTGGAGCCAAAGTTTGAATACCATTTGACACTGACGGTACGGTAATCGGCATCACACTACTGACAGGTATCTAGCATCACTATCCAGCAGGGCTGTTCAGTTCAGGGCAGTCGGCATCTTCCTCTTACGGAAAACACACAACCTAGGCCTGTAGTCGGCGGGCCAGGGCCACGTATCCGCCTCCTCCTCGACCTCCGGGGGTGCTTTCACACATGGGCCAATTGTGTCGAGTCCAATGAGTACGGCAAGATTCGCAATTGTGAAAAACACGTACCGTTCCGTCAGTCTCAGTTAATTGTTTTTGCTGTAGGTGTAATTTCAAAAATGTGAATAAAGCTATTGATTGTCACGAGATTATTTGCTCAGAGTTTTGTTTAAATGAACTTTGGTTACTCACAAGAAACCACTGATAGATTTGGTTAGCGCTAAAAAAGGGGCCGCAAGGAAGCAAAGGCACTTCCCCTAGCAAACCTAAACAACATATTTCGTGATCTGAGATACTGAAGCTGAAAATAACACAAGACAGACATCATATCTACAGCTTCCCTTGCTCCTGCTGAGCCCTGACCTGGTGCCTCTGGCCCGCTGGTCCAGGCTGCCATGCCTGGATCCCCATCCAAATCGCTGCCGAGGTACGGCACTGCATCTGCTGCTCCTGCTGTTGTTGCTACTCCTGGATCTGCCTTCAGCCTCCTCTCCCTTCATTCCCTTTGCACTGGCTGATGATCCGGTGAGAATAGGAATGCTATCTTCATATACTTGCCGTCTGAATAACCACCTTCCGCACCCCTCAGATTTTTGGGACTGGAATATGAGTAGGCATCGGCAATATACTTTACATGCCCCGCCCATGTATATCAAGTCAGGAAAAAGTCGCCCAGAGTAAAAAAAATGGAGGTATGGATTCAGCTTGATCAGGGCATTCAGAATATGCAGCTTACTCGTCCCATCTAAGAAAGCCAAGACCCCAAACATAAAAACACCGTATTTGTTTGACGCGGTTGGCGGGTTCGCAAAATGGGGCAGGTCTGGTCCGGTGGTTCAGTTATAGTACCACTACATGATCAATAGGCACACATTTAAGACTCATAGCGTGACTATTCCTAAGTTCTCAAGTTAGTCAGAGTAAAATCCAGGATCGAGGCTGCAGACATGCCTGGGTGGTAGTGCGCCTTGACTGAAGCAGATGGGTTGGACGGCGACAAGTTCTGCCTGCAGCCTTTGCATTGAAGGTAGCAACACGCATCGCCAGCGTTCTCCTTGCCCAGGACGATGGAATAGAGATTGTTCCAAACTCACTTAATCTTATTCAGCTCGGCACACAGAGCCTCAGGCTCCCACTCGGTCCCTAAGTGCAGTTGCTTGCCATTGTCGAGAAGGATAGATCGTTTTACTTTCTTAGGGGCCATTCCAGGTAACACGAGTATTATTGGAGTATAGAATCGGACGAGAACGCATGCGCTTGTCTCACAAGTAGCCCACAGTAGCTGAAATGCCGTATTTCTACGTTTTCAGTCGCGACATTCGGGATTTTCGCGACTTAATATAAAGTATATCTTCAAGGTTCAAGGTTCAAGGTTACTCATAATCGCCGATTCCACTTTACAGTCACAAATTGAGAGTTCCGTGTACCGGTTTACGGGCACATGTCCCATGCATCAAATGTGATGCCCTGCTGCTCTTCTCTACCTAGTACCTAGTTCTGAGTACCCAGCACCGTCAACCTAGTCCTAAGCAACCTAGTCCTAAGCGCCACAGATTTCCGAAACAGCTCTCCAGTTAACGCCATAATGTTGCAACTATCTGGTACCCAGTACCAGGGACTCATGACCGGTAACATAACAACACGGCAAATTGACTATCTTTTCTAACTTTTCATACTTCGCAGCGGGGAATCTTAGCATCTTGAGTTACCGTATGTCCTTGAAGCTAGCGTGCTTTTATTGCAGCAAGAACAGGCATGGAACTGTTTGAAGGAATGCCGAGCTCACTCGTGATTTGCTCGTGATTTGCTCCTTGCTCACAATATTGCCTGCGGCGCAATGTTATGAAGACCTGGTCGCGATAATGGGCATCATCCTGGCTCTTGTGACGCTTCAAGAGCAGGTAATCAACGCCAGTGCCAGTGGCAATGGCGAGTTAGACTTCATATTCCCCTCGCGACAACTTAAGCTCAAAATGACCGCTGCATTTGTACACTAGCATCCATATTGCACCTCGCAAAAAAAGCAATGTCTTTCAAAGTTGTGAGTGGACGCCCCGCTGTCGTATATTCTTTCGGGAAAGAGCTGCCACCTTCCCATGGACGGGGGTCACAAAGAACACGTTTTTGGCAGGCCTATCCTCGCACTGTTCTTCCGCCACAGGAAACGTAAACGTGTCGGTTACCGAGGAACAGTGCTATTCCTCTTGCTATTCCTCCACTGCAAACACACTGTTACTTCCAATTTCCCAATTATTGCAATTTGGACATTGTGTGAACGCGCCCCTGTTCGACAGCTTGGCAACTCGGGCTTACGTGCGACAGATCGCTATTTGCCATGTGCGAACTTTTTTTTAGTAGCGGCGCGGACCTGTATTAATAAATCGTTTTGGCTACGCGCTCAGAAAATAAAATACTTGGCTACTGCACGGTAACTGCGCTGCGCGGAGTCATGGCTTATTTGCCAGCGCGGACGATTTGCTAAAATATCCAAATCCGGGGTGCGCGAACCCTATCCGGTTCTTACGTTTTTTTTTTTGGCACTGTCAAAAGGCCGACCTTCACGATAGTACATCGCTCAACACTATAAAGAAGACCCTAAGACTGGTTCCACATCACCGCTCACCCAAGCCCGGCTGAACTGAGCCGCAGGGCTGTCGTGGACAACAACCCACTGGCGCATCAGCCTGAAATCGATGCTGGCATACAACCGTCGGAGATGCTCCACCGGCTGCTGGCCTGAGAGTGCGGTGATGAGGTAGACCGGCGCCGGAGGTGGCAGGCGCTCCCTCTCAGGTAGCCAGGTGTCGCAGTCCTGCACCGCCCAGTTGTGCCACGCCAACATGTGGGCCTGCTTGACCGCCATGGAGTCGCTGCCCAGGACACAGGTCTGGTGGAAACCGACCATCTTGTCGGCAACCTCTGCGGGCATCAAGCAGACAAGCTGCCGCGAGGACAGGCCAGTCCCGCCGGCTTGCTTCCCTGCCCAGTGATGGGCGTACCCAGCTCCCCGCCCTGTCTTGGGACGCTGACGCTTGGGGATGCTTTGCTCTGCGTTCGACCGGAAGCCGCACTGCCCTCCGCACATGCTGTTGATGCGCGTGGCGCTGACCAAGTAGATCTGCTCATCCAGCGCCCGCTTCATGATGCCAGTTTTGACGTAGCCGACAGCCTGGGGATCCCACTGTGGATGTGCAATGCAAGATGTTGTCGATTCCAGGGTGCTTCATCTGCAGAGCAGCTACGTCGTGGCTGAGGGGGCCTGGTGCAGCAAGCCCTGCTGCTTGGGCTACCAGCCGTATGCTGGTCAAGGTTTGGTCCCCATAAGCCCAGTGGTGGCTGCCCTGCGGCCTGATAAACGTAAACGTGGTCTGGTACACACTAAATCAGACACTGACGCAAGCATCGCTCAATAACAACAGAGACATTAAAATATATACTGTCTGGAAGCATGCCAGGGGTCATATGCTTTGCCGCTACATACCTCGTATGTAGCAGCTTGCATGAGCGTATCAGGGCTGTCTTGGAATTTGGCAGACCTGACCATGCCTCCAAGTAGATCAGACGGGTCCATTGTCCAGGACCCATTCCACATGCTGCCTTTAACCACCAATTCCTCAAAAAGAGCCTGAAGCATTGGGCATCACACGCCATTATTTGTGATTTTGAGACGAAATTCGTTGCCATATTTTCCAGCTTAAAGCTTGGCGATGGAGATGCCTTCACTCCCCTGCCTCAATAAAGGAATTCCGGCACTGGGACATAGATTACAAGATCCTCACAACATCGCTGATTGAATGATGACCGCATGACACCTTCGGCATCACTTGACCAACCCACACCCCAAACCTTAAACAATGTACTTGGCTAATGAACGCATGATACCTTGGACAGGAGCTGTCGAAACACTGATATGGCATGCTCAACACCCACCGCATGCCAGACTTGAAGGAATGAGGCACCTGCAGCTCCTGGGTGGATCAACAAAACCGCCGAGTTCAACCTGGAGTGGCAGCAAATACCGGTGGGGGGCACCCCATCCGGGTGGCAGACAGCCGTGCGGCTTGAGGCGTTGGGGTATTTGCACACATCTCCCCTGAAGGAGTACTGACCGCCCCCTGCACGAACAGGCGAAGGTGAGGTTCAGCCATGGTAAAGCAGTGAAAACGTTCCTATAATGGACGCACGAAAACTGGCATCCACACCACCCAGAAGGCAAGGTTCTCCACGTTTGCATGCTCAATTCACACAAAAAAGAACCATGACGTCCCACTGTTGAAGAGCAATAATTCCAACACGCTCACACAGCCTCACAAGTGTCCGAATTCAGAACAATGTCCGCTTCAGGAGCCGCCTCAAACAAGAACTTGAGAGGGTTGAGAAAGTAGGAGATGTCCATATCCTGCATAGAAAGGAGAAGAACGCATTATAGCAGCCTGCATGCCTCACATGATGCCACTAGTTAGAAACATGCATGAGGTATGACGTATTGTCCACTTGACCCCATGTTGTAGAAACATACACAAGTCTTAACGCACCGTCCCCATGAGTTGATGACCCCTTATTTATAAACATTCACAAGTTGACGCACCGTCCACATGATAGACACTTCCAGCTTCAACACCTCCACTGTCCAGCTGACTCTCTGAAGTGTCCAGAGAAGGCGCGCCGGGGCCTGGGCATTAGCTCCCTCCCCAAGCTCAACAGTCCCCCCCGGGGCGTCTCGCTGAGGTGGGCACCTATGCAAGGAACAAGATCTGAGGTGTCAAGCGTTTGGGGGGTCAAACTGCAGATCCTTCAATACTTGTACCCATTCGTCAATCTCTTCAAATCAGATGTGAGGCGAGTAATTCAATCGTCCACCGGGGTCTCTATCATCACCTTAGGTTATGTCCATCTTGTGAGCACTCACATTCTGTCAAGGATGCAGTGATGCTTGAACTGAGAGCGTTTGCTGTCACAGAGCAAGAACGCATTCCTGCTGTTGCCCCTGTGCAGTCAGGCAAGGATCTTCCTCAGGTAAGCACATTCCCGGAAATGTCTGGAAATGGCTGGCTGGGAAATATACATGAGTCGAGCAAATCCATGTGTGGCCTTAGGAAAATCAAGGTCACTTGTCCTGAGGGCCATGTAATGGAACAGGTGACCAGCTAGATAGTTAAGAGTGAAAACATGTTGCAGAGTATATGCCAAGGACATTCTTTCCATGCAGATTTCATTTTCCATTCCTGAAGCCACTCACACAACAATTAGATGTGGAGACATGTCGCCATCTCGGTTCTTTGTGAGGCTCCACATGAAGGGCTCAAACAGGCTACCCATGCACTGCGCACCGTGGGGATTGTTTGGACTGTTTGCGCATAACTTGATTTTCCATGATAAACCCAGATCAGAGCGAGGGTCAGCGGACCGCACAAGCTAAAGAATTAGCCATGCAGGTACCCTTCCAAATGAGTCATGTCCAGCGGTGGAGTCGCTCTCCCCATGGTGGCGCATCGCGATTTTTTGTAGGGTATCTCAGCTACACTTTAGCTGCAAATGGGCCTACTGCCAGTAGGGCTTGGTGCCGCAAGCCCAGCTGCTTAGGCCACCGCAGACCAAACCTTGACAAGCCTACGGCCGGCAGATCTTTGGTCTGATTGGTTAAAATTAGCCGGTGGTGGCTGCCCGTCTTCCTCCCAAAGGTGAATGTGTGTACCCATTGGCATAGGGTCCTTCTGCATAGGATCTGTATAGGGTGTCTGGCACTGTGTAGGCCTGGCCATGCGTGAATAATTGTGCTGGGTTTGACGTGGATGGATGATTGGTGAGAGGTGAAAGGTAATGCCCTCGCACCTCAAGGTCGCAAGATGTGAGCATGACAGCGCTGCGGGGGATATCTTTGACGGTTGTCTTCCAAGCGGCCAATGGTACGGTATCTTTGAGCTTGTGAAGGCCCATGCACTCCTCCCCCGGCGAGGGAAAGTCGTCCGCGGCCAATGTGACATGGAAGAATATCGCGCAGCTGAAGATGACACAACTCAGCCTCCTCGATTTGTGCGCTGCCATGACGTGCCTCCAAAAGAACACCGTTGCCGTGGCACGAGCGGGCTATAAATGCTAAGGATCACAAGCATTCATCATAAACTCGACAAATAAACGGTGTTTATCATCCCCGCCAAGGGGAGTGGGAGGCATCGGGCATTTTTGGCCCTGGGCCCTAGGGGTACAGGAAGAGGGAGCGGAAAATCTCCGGGGCTTCTCGGTGTAAATATCTTTATCAAAGCATATAATTAAATAATATTACGCCTTTGGGGGCAAGCGGCGCGGTGGGGGCTCGGGGCTCGTGTTTAGGGTCTAGTTGAGGGGGTTTTCGAATATCGTCGCCTGCACACTCATCACACGGGAATGAGGATATGTGCGATCGAAAACACGTGTCTTTCACTATCTACATTACTGTAGCGAGACCAGTTGCGGCACGCTGGGATCGAAGGAACCGCACTAGCCAGAGGGAGTGTGCTTGTGTGCGCATAAATTTGCGACTGCGGCTCGGCGCAATCAGCACGGCTGATACCACAGGACGGCGCAACGGTCAGCGGCAAGAGGCACGCTGCTGCCAGCGGTGTTGGGTGCGGGGGGCTAGCGAGCAGGTGGAGGATGCGCTACATGTGTGCTTCCAGTGCCCTAGTGTCAGGGAGCAGTTACGGGAGCGGGGGTGGGCAGGTCCTCCGGGCGCTGCCGCTAACTTCCACCAGCTGTACCTGGCTGAGCCGCTTTGTGGACTGTGCTGTGGGCATTGTTGAGGGTTAGTCTCTAGGGATTCGCCGGTGTCGTTTGCCTTTCCGGCCTTCCCTTTGGTCTTTTTTTTCGTTTTTTTTCAGTTGATTCTCTTCTCCCTTCTGATCAGTGGGCTTGCAAGTATGGGTGGGATACGCTTTTGTTTTGTGGACTTTTCCTTTTTTGAGGCTTTGTTGAGGGCAAGTCTCTAGTGGAACTCAGGTGTCCGACTTGGTCTTCTTTGCCTTCCCGGCCTTTCATTTTGTCCTTTCCCCCCCTCTTCCTTTTAGTTTCTTCTTTTCTCCCCTCTGAACAGTTGGGCGCCCACGCAGCCGAGCTTTGAGCGGGCCCAGAGGTGTAACGTTATTGACACCTCCGAGCCAATGATACTGCATGCTGCATGTCATAGGCCCCTGTCAAGAACCTACGACATTGGAACCCAGAAGATCGAGTCAGAACAGTACTATATATACATTACTATCAGTTGGCAAGAATGGAAGGCTCCTGATCGATGTTTGAACCGGTTCCTGGACTCCCGCCTGCATCATGGATTGTATCGTTATTTGAGCTGTTCTGGACGTAGCAGATGTTGCGACCGAAACACAACTGCCTATTTTGTGACCGTACGGCAAAAAATGGCAAGAGACAGGCAATCGCAACGGCAGATGATTGGACAGCATGTCTTGTCAGCAATCCACATGGCACCCATGCACATGATGTATGCTACAGAGCGGCATGTGACAAAAGGGGGGACACAATGGCAGCATCAGCTTCACATGTTCTCTCAACTCAGCCAAAAGCCAGTTGCAAATGCCAGGAGCAGCTGCATCTGCTACAGCCACGCAAATCAGCTCAGCGCCTCACGCCTGATGAGCAGCTGCTCCAGCATGCATGCCCGTCCATTCGCAGGAGAAGGGCAAGGCGTCAGCTTGAGGGTGAGGGCAGCAGTGCTGCATGTGAGAATTATTAACAGCTGCTGCTCTGAATTACGGTGGTATTAGACAATGAGAATGACCATGCTGTTGAAAATGCTCCATGCACCTATCAATTATCTGAATGCATGCGTCCGGTTCTGAATAGGATTCAATGATCGCACCGCTCACGAAATACACCTCTGTTTTGATGGTGTGTCATTTAATTTGATATTTTGCCGTGAACTAAAACCCCGCATACATCGCACCACCCCTAAGATTAGCGTCTACGGTACTGTAAAAGCGGATTACGGCGTAATCGCACAGCACTAATCTCATTGTTAATGCGCTTCTTTTAATCGAGGTCTCGCTTGCGGCGGAAGACTACGTAGCAACCCAGCCGAGCATGCCGAGCGTCACCAGTCGTTTGTGTGCGTTGGGTGGTTGGCCGACGAGAGATGCCATCGCCCTACAACGCATACACCTGCGCATACATTACAAAAGCTTTTCGAATACATATCGCCTACACTCGACGTTTAGTACATTCGAAGCACATTGGTATCCGCTTCCTTTAATCGAAGGTGCACTTGCGGCGGAAGACCAAGTATCAAGCCAGCCCGGTGCCTGCCAAGCGTCGATTGTCGTTCAGTAGGCATATAAGGTTTGTCGTCAGTCTGTTTTTTTTTTGTTGGTGCTCACTTTTTACTAGGCAATTTTTTTACAGTCTCCCCTAAGAGCCCGTTTCCGATTGAAAAGTTCAAGGGTCATTCCAGGGTGAAACGGGCACCCCGGAAAAGTGACGCCGCATCCTACTACACACGTCACGCTTCCAACCAGACGGATCATATATACGAACGTCGTCAGTAGCCAAAGTGCCTCAGATTTTGAGGCCCGGGTATTCAGGATTTGGCGGGAGAGGTCATAACGCTTTCAGGGTGGACTGCGTCCCCGAGACAAACGTCGCGTCAGGTTTGGCCCGTCTTGGAGGGATACGCGGCATCACACATTTTGTGCCACTTTGTATGTCTTGCCTACGTTCGGTGACTAGTTCATATCCCCTCCAAATGAATCATAACCGTGACTTGCCAAAACCAACGACTGAATCCTGGCCGCAAACCTCCCAAACAAAACATACGCCTTCCTACCTTCCGAAGGGCCCCTACGGGCCCCCGTACAGCCCCCCTACGGACCCTAAAACCTACGGTCTCCCCAAATCCTACGGTCCCCCCCAAAGTACGGATGTCCTGCTGCTCCTCTCCAATCACAGCCAGAGCTGAGACATGAACTCCTTGCACCTCCTCAGCATCCACGATGTAGACGACGATGGGCTGGCTGAACATAACGCTCGCCCAGCGGACGACGTTCAGTCCCAACATTTGTCCACCGACGCCACTGAGATCGCTGATGACCTCCTCCATCTGGATTCTCGACAGGGAATCGTTGGATACCTGCTCCTTAGCGTGGTGAAGGAGAAAGGCTCGGAGGCCAGCCGCTGTTGGCAAAACATTAAAGCCTGAACATACCGGGCAGAGAGACACATTTCAATGAGGAGGCTCCTTTCGCACCATAATATGGAAAGTTATCCCTGCATAAATCAAATCAAGAACACGGCAAAGCGATCGGAAATCCAAAACCATTCATTCGTGCAACACGATCGCACATGCAAATACCAAACGCCATGCAGCATTCAGCGCAACTCATTAGTACGAACATATGTCAAAATCCAAACTAGTAGTCCACAGGCCAAGGAATGACAGCATAGATTGAACACACAAGGCAATGATGTCTGCAAAACGTGCGAGCCAGGGACAGTTAGCATTAAATACTCACTGACAGCGATGTCCTTGAACGACGCGACCTTGGGCGACGTAAGCAAAGCCTCCATGAGGCAATTCATATCCGCACCAGACACGTCGAAGACATCGGTCCCATACAGCGCACACACGTGACCAACAGTGTTGTTCGAGCAGGATAGGTCGGACACAGGCAGGCCAACAGCCACGGCTCCGCTCAGAACATGTTCCTGTAATAAAGAACAAAAAATACAGTCATAACTGCACTTCTGTCCGGACACTAGTTCCTAAACCTAAACAACGAAACAGGCGAGGCATCACGCGGGCAGTTAACATGACACGGACCCACACGAATCACGTGCATGAAATGCATTTCATGCCACGCGAATAACACGCAGGGGTATAACGTCGCGTTATTTCTAAACGACGGCACAAAAGACGTAGCTGCTATCTACTCAAACTCACGTCGCTGGTTACGAATGGACGGATAAACACATCGCTGACGGCCTTGCTGCACTCCTCCACTCTGGAGAAACGACCGATCCCGTGCACCGTGCCGCACGTTTGCTGAACCTCACCAGGAGGGGCAGTCGCAGAAAATCTGCGTGCCTTCGCGGCCGGCGTCAACTTTTGGCATAAAGCCGTAAAATTCAGACGAAGAGGCTTTAGCGGCATTGTAAATAGGACCAGATTATATTATGAATACGATGGAAGAATCCAGCTGCACAAACAAATAGCCGAGCTCTTAGAGCAATGGGAACCCACAGCCAAGACCTTCCGGCCACCTTCCATGAAAACCTAATCCTATACCATAAGTCAAGCTGCTCCAAGCGCACGCACCAAACAATGCTGGCCGGCCACTACGACCAGTTACGAATCCCGCAAAACCTCATCCTAAAGCATACGACAATATCATCCAAGCAAACACATCCATCAATGCTGACTACCCAATACGGAATCCGTCCGTAACAATATGTTACGACTCCACTCCGTAACGCTCAATCTACGCCTACCGAACCATCAACCCCGTAACAAAAATATACGGAACTCCTATTTCAATTGACTACCGCAGAACGTCTTAGACTTCGCTCATAATTAATGAATTATTGGGGTGCGCGGTAATAATAATTCAAAAATCGCCGCTGCGCAGCGTGTCAGTCAAGTGCCCGAACAACTATTCTGGGGGTGCGCGGTATGAATTAAAAACAACACTTTTTACCAAGAAAACGCGCTAGTGCGCGACTGTTTGATTCGACATCCGTTCAGTGATCCGTTTCTAGTCTTCTCAAGTATTAAAGCATGACACTACCACCAGCTTCTAAGGATGTTCAGTTCAGGGTTTTGGGATCCTCGGCCTCGGCCCGGCCCAAACTGGGCTAGCCAGCAGCCCTTAAGCCATCCCATGCTGTGACAGTGGCTGCTGGCATGGTGGCCAATCCCACGCGGAAGAGGCTGCCGAGCAACAAGACTAGCAAGCAAAGAAAGCCACGTGCAAGGCTAAGAAGGCCATGGCGAAGCGGGCGGAGAAGGAGGGGGAGGGGGACGAGGAGGATCAGGAGGAGGAGGGGCAGGTGAAGGAGGTGGAGGAGGAGGGGAGTGGGAGGAGGAGGGGGTGTGGGAGTGGGAGGAGGAGACGGAGGTGGCGGAGGATGATGACTATGCTATTTTTTTGCTGACCGTGTACCGGAGGAGGATGACTATGCTGATTCATGCTGCCCGTGAAGGTTTTAACTGAGTTTGAATATACAAGCTGAAAATGCTGCGCGGACGGGATTAATATTATTCTAAGTGATGCATTCGGGTAAATTAAATTTCCTGCTGCGCGGCGTTAAATTAAATAAAATTTCGCCGTTGTGCGGCTGTTTTTAATTTTTTGGGGCTACGTGACCTGAAAATAAATTATTTTGTTGGGGTTCGCGGACCCTAGGGCGTTCTACGGTCTGTGCTTTCCTCCCTTTGCAGATCCCTTCCTTGACCCAGAGCCGGACGTCGTGGCACCTCCACATCTTGATCTCACCGCCTCAGCTGCCGGTGAGCATTCATTCCTAGATTGCTCGGCTGCAATATCATCATCTCTCTGCGATTTCGAATCGTTGGTGCCTCTTTCCGTGTTGACTGTGGAATAACCCTGGCCTGCGTACCTACCAGCAGATTCTCCCGGCGACCTGGATCTAGATCTGGACGTGGCTCCTCCAACAATCGTTGTTATGGCCATGGGGGCCATCACAACGGTTCCCCTCTGACAACAGCTGTGGAGACCCGCGGTACTGGTTACCTCGGGGTCCACCTTGTGAAGTCCAAACAGCAAGAGCCTTGCCCTTGGGAAGCGTATACCCATGTCCAAGGCGTAAGGCGCAACTTTGGCTGCTATGGCAACCAGCATGTCGCTGCTGCCGGGTACAAGTGCTTCATCGTCATGTACAAGGGCTCAGACGCGGCCCTGAATGTGCTGTCAGATGGGGCCTTGTTGAAGGTGGAGGCGGAGGCTCGGGATGCTGGGAGTGAGGGGGCAGCACGGCGGCATGCACTGTTTGCGGCCCGGGCTGTAGAGGTGGGCTGCCTGTATCATGGCCTCTGTGAGGACCAGAAACGCCTGAAACAGGTGGTTGGCCCTGTCGAAGCAGCCGATGCCTCGCTCGCCACTTCTGGGCATGTGATGCGCTCAGACTCATGACCAAGACGCTCTCGACAGGTGCTGTTCTCCCAGACAGCATGCTGGTCGGCTTGATGCACGCTGCAACAGCAATGCCCTTGCAGACCAGCAGTGTGACAACATGAAGCACGAGGGGGAGTCTGATCCGCCCAACAGTTGGGATGGCGGTGCCAGCTACAGAGACAGCCGCTACTTGGTGCACCACAGCATCAAGAGGATGTTGCCTTCACCCTTACCCAGCGTTTTGGACGTGGCGCGCGCTGTCCTCTATGCAAACATGAACATCCTGTGTGAGACCACGCTGCGCGAGCATATTAAGCTGACCAGCCCGGAACCCACGTGGTTGTCTGGCTTCTCTCCGCGCAGTGCTCTGCACTATCTCGGCTCTGTGAAACGGCAGGGTTGTTCAAGCACGTGAAGCCCTACAGTCCTCTTCACCGCACCTTGGCACGGATCCAAAGGTGAGGCTCATACACGCCATATTTCTGTTAGTTTCTCTTTTAGTTTCTGCCATAGAATAGTTCAAGATCCCAGTAAACCCATTGCCATACTGATGCTAAGAATAATAAGCTTGATGAAAGAATGCGAGAAGCACCGATCGAGCTAGTCTTTTACAAGCCACTTGGCTATAGCGTCCCCTTTAAGAATACAGAAGAAACATGGCTTGAACTCGCCTTAGAATTTGGAAACCAAGTCGTAGATTAATGAGTTTGTTTGCTTAGCCAATGAGTGTGTTTGCCCCTTTCTCAGAAGTTTGTTCATTTCCCTGCCACCCCAGAACGACCTGCATGAGCTGCTGAATATCAAAGGCAGTGTGGAGTGGCATAACGACGAGACGCTAGACTTCGCAACACCTGAGTACAAGGCGAGGTACAACGCCTTGCTCGCTAGGCACAGGTAGCTGCGTGAGGAGCTGGATGTAGCAACAACAGGGATCTCCGTGATCAGCCAAGCGAGCGGGCGCTCAGAGTGTGTCCCTGAGATGGATCAATGCATGAAGGCGCTGCTGTACTGCATGGACTTGGTTCAAGGGGAGGTGATGTCGCAGTTGCTGGCCCTCACCTCTCGCGCATCAACCACCTGTGCCACGAGGCGCCGAGGTTACAATCAGCGCAATGAGACGGGCCTCCCCACGGGCGTGGACCTTCAGCCCATGCCTATCATTTCCTGACAATTCACACCTAGTTCAGTTCGTCGAATTCGGTTCGGTTCAGTTCGTCAGTTTGGCGACTGGTTTCGCAACCTGCGTTCTCAAGTAATTCACATCAGAAAATCTGAACTTTGCCACCGTAGGCATTACACAATGCCTCAAAATGCTCTTATCTTGCTCCCCTTACTTTACTTACTCATATGCAGCATGCATCACTCGACTAAGATCCTCACCCTTGCCTGGGCTGTCATGAGCGAAGTTGTGGACCTGCCAACCACTGCTGTGAGAGTTGCATGGGCGCTGAAGAGACCTGATGACTTCTTCAGGTGCCTTGGATCTGGATCTTGCCCAGGGACATGGTTATCGTATGGCAGGTGCGTTTCTATGCCCATGCTACGTGTCTGCTGCCCAGAGTTTCTAATGGTTGATGCCTGTATGTTGCGTAGTGTGCTTAAGGGTAGAATGTTCAACAAGTGGATCCGGCTAGACAAGGAGACATTCCACGATGTTCACTGCTTGATCAAGGGCCATCCTTGCATGCAGAGGAATGACACTAAATTGGGCAGCCATAACTGGGCCAATCAGGACCAAACCTTGACCGCCCTACGGCCGGTGGCCCAAGTAGTAGGGCTTACTGCACCAGGCCCCCACGGGCCACAGCCCAAGGCCGTGGAGTAGCTGAACTGTATCTGAAGCGTGCTAAAATAATCACTGGAGCACATGGCATGTCATCCTCAGCCTACTCAACCCCATCCTCAGGTAGGACGATTGGAAATAAGCTAATAATTCTCACATTTTAATACTGCTCTACCTTCTCATTTGATATGGCCTTCTCAGACGGCCTTTTGATGCGCCGTTGCCTCATAGTTGGCGTCTGATGGGCGGCGGTAGCCTTCATGGCAACTAGTGGGTGGAGATATAGAAAGAACTTTAGTAATTGAAGCCGTGATTTGAAAAGCAGCGCGCGGTTTGCTGACCGCAGCGAGTAATGCCGACGAATCGTGACGAAACTATGCGAAACCAACCAACCTTGCGAAACCAGCGAACTGAATCTGGTCGTCCGAGGCCGGTTTCAGTTGGCGTGGTTTCGTCGAACTGAATCGAACTGAAACCACGCGAAACCACGCGAAACCATGAGAAACCAATAGATGTGAATCAGGTGTGAATCCGCTCTAAGAGGCGATTCACACCAGACGAACTCAACCCCGGGGTTGGTTTTTTCCAACCCCGGTCACTTCGTGATCTCAACCCCGACGACTAATCGCCCCATTCACACCACAAAAATTGCGAAAATGGAATCCTGTCACTTTCAAGATGCCATGACTGCGGTTTGGTGATTCCTCCGCATGGCTTCTTTGGTGCAACGGCCTGTTTGAAGGGTAGTTAGGTGGTGTGTGCACATGGGTGTACGCTTTGTTTTGCTTGAGGTTTCTATCAGGTGTTGCGTGCGAATGTGCTGGTGTTCCTCATTGTGTTTTTGTTGATATACCACTACGTACATAGCATCCGTGGCGATGACATTCCTCGGGAAAGGTTGCAATAGGCGTACCCTCTAGTGGTGGAATGGGCTCACCCTCAAACTGTGGGATGGACCGCGGTCGTGACAAGAGGTGCGACTAGTTTACGTGTAAGATCATGACGTCACTTCGTTTCTTGGACATTCTCGCTGTCATGTTCTTCAAATGTCCTCGACGGACTGTGATGGGATCGGTAAGCTTCGACAAGTAGAACTTCAAACATCTTGCATGTGGATGTCTTGCTCGGAACTTTTGCTTGAGGGATTCTTCTTTTCACCGTGTCACACACTCACACCCCTCGGTACATGACATCGGCTGTCACATCTGAGGCAGGTGCGTCATCAGGGATCCGATACGAGGTCCAAACGGAGTAGGTATCGCCACCGCACAAATGCTGATAGCCACTGATAGGCATCGAGAAGTGGCGCGCATATACACATGCGTGTGGATCTACCGTTGATTTACATAGCTCAGGCGTAGGTGTAATGAAGGGTTTCACCCTTCCTGGTCGTTCGATATGTTAGTTAACCTGTCGACTAGACTTTCCTTCGGTAGTTAGAAGTTGAACGTTGATCTTCCTACGACAGTTGAACCCTCTCGTGTCTCTCTATTTATAATAGGCTTTCTGCCTTTTTCTTTGCCCTAGTCTTACGAACTAGTGTGCCACCACTGTCATTCTTCTTGCCCTAGTCTTACGAACTAGTGTGCCACCACTGTCATTCTCCTTGCCCTAGTCTTACGAACTAGTGTGCCACCACTGTCATTCTCCTTGCCCTAGCCTGACGAACTAGAGTGCCACCCTTTGTAATCTCTTGAACACCTCTGAACCCCCGCCCCTTCGAACGTCTCTGATTCCGGCTCTCTGTGTCCATACCAGTCAGCCAGAACTTAGATCCCTTTCAGTAGGTGTGTAGGTGTGTGTTCCTGGCTACATCTTGTTCTGTCTCGTCTCGACGGACATAACGTTTTGATACTTCTGGCGCCGGCGTTTTGCGTGTCAGGGGGCGTATCGTCCATGCTGTCAGTCGCGAGGGATAAGATAATACGGGGAGGGGAGACATGAGACACATCACATGGGAGCGAAGTCGAATGTTGCCAACCCCGGGGTTGGATTCGCTCGCGAACTGAATCCGGGGGTCACACCCCTGATTCAGTTCGCGTGCAAATCCTGTCCCAACCTCGGGGGTTGGGCCAACTGAACCCCGATCACTTTCGCGACCAACCCCGGGGTTGGGGCGCGAATCCGCCTGGTGTGAATCGCCTCTAATGCCATTCGTGAAGAAGAAGGCCAAGGGGAAATGGCATTTATGATGGGTGCCGCCCGGCTTTGCTGCAGGGTCCTCGACAGGTAACCAAATGAAAACGAACAGCAAACAATGTATTAAACATTTATCAGAAACGTTGGGAGGTCCTGGTCTGTGGATATGTGAAGGAAGTGGTGAAGGGACACGATACATAAATCAAGTCATGTATCACCTGCATGGCCTGGGTTGCCATGAGCGCGCTCAGCATCTTCATAGCTGGCTTGAGGTCTTCGCTTTCCTCCATTAGGTCCTTGATACCTTCATATTCATCCGAAAGGTGGCGCTGGGTCCAGCCAGCCAGCTCCCCCGATATCAGGTCATACCAGTCCCGATGCGATTTTCATAATATCAAAGGATAAAATGCCATGAAGCTCTTGATCGGTCGCCTAGCTTGGATAGTTGTAAGCATGCCCTCAAACATAGCAGGGTCGTCCCAGCCAGCTTTCAAGCTGTTAAAGTTGCGGTACCTAGACATGCACTCAACATGACAGGGGGCTTGGATGTCACTTGGGGATAAAACATAAAAACCTGACCATGCAGGTACCCATGTCCCACGAGGTCAGCAATCCTGTTCTTTGGCAGCAAACAGCATAATTTTGGAGTGTGCGCATTTTCAGCAGAACACAACTCCAACAAAGTTCTCAGTCCGATTGACATAGGCCTTAGTGCCGCAGCCAGACGTGACATCCAGAGCGAATCGGGTCACCTCGGGATGCCACTTGTCGCACCATAAAGCAGTAGCCGTGCCATTATGGTAAAAGCTGGCCATGTCGCCTTAGACAGGCTCCCTCTACTCACAACTACGGTACATCACCGTACACAAAGGCTCCTTGTACTACGTTACAGAGATACGAGGGCTGTAAAGGGGGTTAACTGGTACAGAGTACTGGTAGCAAGACAGCCCTAAGTGGAAAGTCCTCACTAGTTGGCCTGCCCGGGCGCCCCTGACTCGTGGGTACCGCCCCTATTTTACTCGCCCCCCGCTCCCAACGTTAAGCCCTTTGGGCATGCGTGGGGAGCCGGACTAGGGGTGGTACTTGAAAGAGAAATTTGTAAAGATATGTACATACAGAAACTTGAAGCTCCCTAACATCTGCCTGCAACTAGACAGTCTGAAGAAAAGAAATTCACATAATCTCGTGGCTAACCCTAGGTTCTTCAACGCTCGGCACACACCCTAAAACGACCCTTGGGCTACTCCCGATTGCTCCCTGGCCTGATCAGGGCGCAAAAGAATCCGGTAACCCGCCGTCAGAGTCATGCCTGGTTAAATTCAGAGAGCCATCTGAATCCAATCTTCTGGATCCTATCGCTGGTAAGGGTTTTATCCAAAGAAATTCATCCAGAAAGTCAGACAGAAAATAGACCACCCGCTGCTCTCGCCCCACTGCGCCGTTAACACCTGGCCCCTAACCCACAGGAGATGTGTGTAGTAGCAACGGTGGCTTATTCTAACCTAGTCCACCCGCTGGCTGGCCATGCGGTAATATCTACTTCAAGAGGTAAATGTCATACATGCCTACTACTTTTACTCAGCGCCGTAATCGTCATCCTTATGTACCCCATTGGCTCACTGCTCTTGCTGCTATGGTTCATTGCGGAAACAAAATTGCTTGCGTACTAGGCTATGCCTAGCTGGCCGTCGGCCCATTGCCTGCTGTTTACTTGTGCTGGTCATGCCGCCCCGGGAGGTGTTCCTATAGGGCCGGCACCGGCTCGTTCGTCCACGTATGGCGTGGGGCTCGTCAAGTGCTCAGCACGTCCAGCCGTTCACGGGGTTTCCTATCCTCCCTCGCCCTTCCTGGCTGTTTGCCCCTTGGCGGCTGAATCCGAGATGTCGTACAAACCGTTCGCCATGGGCCTGGCTATGCCCCGCTCCAGCTGTCTTGTTGCTGGGTTGGTGGCCATGACTTCTACCTGAGGCATGTCCATTGCCCCAGCCTCCATGGTTGCCCTGGCTGCTGCCCTGGCTTCCCTGGTCGCTGCTCCGTCTAGGCGCGTTGGGCCGGACACCACTGCTGCGGCTGGCTCCCCTTCTGGGCGGGCTGCCTCGGCCCTCGGCCCTGGCTTGCACCTAGGGCAGACCCAATCTCCCTCGGGTATTGCTGGCAACGCTGGTGTCAGGCAGTCCATGTGCCAGCCGGTGTTGCATGCGTCACACATGAGCATGACTTCCTCTCGATCAGGTAGGCGGCAGACCTCACATGACAGGCTGATGTTTGGCCTGGTGGTGCCGAAGTCTACCTTACCTCTCAGGTTGGGGAGATGGCATGGGGAGCAGTTGACAGCGTTTTCTGTTACTGTCATGCCGTCTGCCCCCTCCAGCACCAGGGCTCCCGTCTCCCCCAGCCGTTGCACACGTAGGATCTCCGGCCTGGCCTTGGGGTCGAGGCTGCGGCGCTCGGATGCGTACTTGACGTACACGTAGTCCCCAACAGCGAACCGCCTGGCCTGAGGGACATACCCCCCGCCGCGGATCCTGGCGTAGCGCAGCTTGTCCCTGTGCTGTGCAATTTTGAGATGCTCGCCCGCGACCGGGAGGGCCTCCTTGATCCTGGCCACCCTGGTGATGAGCAGGTCTGCTGCCTCCTCCACCGTAGCCACTCGTGCTCCACAGGTCTGCTCCCACCTTGGAGGGGAACACTGGCTTCTGCCCGAACAACAACTCGTACGGTGCCATGCGCGTGGCCTGCTGAGGCAAGCACCTGAAGCCTAGTGCCACCTACGGGACCATCTTGTCCCATGAGTCGTCGTCGCTCCCGTCCCCGCAGCACTTGCGCAATTCAGTCTTGAGGGTCTTGACGGCCCTTTCTGACAGCCCGTCTGCCTGGGGGTGGTTGGCGGTGGTGGTGCGGTGGTCAATGAAGCAATCCAGTAACATGTCCTGGAACTCCCCCTGGAACTCAGTTCCCTGGTCGGTGACCACCTCTGCACACCCCCCAAACCGATCACGTTTTGGAAGAACGCCAAGGCCGTCACATCTGACGCCTTGCTGGGGATAGGGATCAACTCAACCCACTTGGAGTAGTGCTCGACACACACCATGACATACCGGTTGCCCCTAGGTGTGGTTGTGAAAGGCCCGCAAAGGTCCACCCCCCATCGGAAAAATAAACCCTCGATCGGTATGGGGTGCATGTTGGGCTGCGTATGGTTAAATGTGGACGCCCTGGCCCTGTCGCACACTCCGCATTCCTGAACTACCATCCTGACTGCTGCCCTGAGTCCCCGCCACCAGTGCTGCCGCATGACCATGAAGGCCGTGCGGTGGCTGCCAAAATGGCCAGTGCTAGCATGCGCTTCCCTGATGACAGCTAGCCTGTCCTCGGGTCTGGGTACAACGCATCGTCTCCCATCTGGCATGAGCCGCATCAGCACTCCCCCTCTCTCAGGCTCCCACAGGAACGGTGCTGCCCTACGCTGCACCCTGGTTTGCTCCCCTGGCTCAGCCCCTGGGGCATGCACTTTCTGGCGGAGATACTGCAATACTGGCTTGTCCATCCACACATCCACCTGGGCTGCTGGTCCCGCTGCACACCCGGGTGGGTTCGCAACCTCCCCCGTATCTTCGTCGTTGGAGTCTGCGGGCTCGACTCACGACCCTGGCTGCCCACCTGATTCCTGAGCGGCATCCGCCCAGTCGGCCGCTGCAGACTCTCCCAGGCATTGCCGGTACGTCGCTGCCACCTCCCCTTCGCCTGAGCATGCTTTGCCTGTGGTGGCAACGGCGACGTGTGTGGACTTCAGGGCCATTCCGATAGCGGGGTCACATTATGGGCCGGGTAAGCGGGCCCTGCGAGTCACTTCTCCTGGGGTGATTTTGGCCACCTCGAGTGCCACGTTGAGCTGGGCCTCTAGGGCCCAAGCGTCCATGCACCTGCCTAAAGCTGCCCTCCTATCGCCCTCAGGAAAGTCTGGGCGGGGTAGTGTGGACCCTACAGCATACCCCACGGCCCTCTCCCTTTCATTGGCGTTGGGCTCCTGCAGATCCCCCATGGGCCTGAACCCCAGCCCGATCTGCCCGTTCTTGAAGGCGTATGATGATGGTGTGGCCATGAGGCAAGGCAGCGCCCTCCTTGGCTGCCCTGGCACATTGATGCGGCACCCGCCGTTATCTGGGCAAATCACAACCTGGGCCCTGCTACACTCGTCCAGGATGTCGTCCACTATCCCATCGTGTGGCCTCTGTGATTCCTGGATAACATGCTCAATGTCTGCGGCTGGGGCCAAATTGCCCCAATAGTTGCGCGTGCGGTGAGCATATGAGCCCACCTGTGCCGCATCAAACAGTGCTCGTCTGCCCAGGATTCTGCACACATCACTGAACGCATCTATACTGGCCTTCTCACTCCTCTGGTTCAACTGCATGGCGACATTCTCAATCAGGTATGCAGGCGGTCTGGCCTGTTGCAGGATTTGCAAAGTGCCTAGCAACTTGATCAACGGGTAGAAGGACTTGCTTATGTCCCCCTCAAGCCTCTTGCCCTTGCCCGCTGCCGAGAGGTCGTGGCATTCCCAACCTGCCACCATAAACCAATGGCGACCCTCTTGGGACCCTACCTCTATGAAGTGCTGGGTAGTAATGGCGTACACATCCTGGGGCAACGTCCTGAATGCCCCCTCAAAGGCAGTCGCGGGGAGGAGCACCAGGAACTGCATGTGCACCTGTACTAACCGGCCTCCTGCAATCTCCCGCACTGTAGCATTGGTGGCTGCGTACAGGTACTGTATGCCCGGGATTCCTGCCCTGAGCACCATCTCGAGTGCGCAGGGCATGCCTCGGCCCGGTGTCCCAGCTGACAGCAGATGGCACACCGGCTTGCCCTCTTTTCAGGTGCGGGACATGTGTGGAGCGTGTTCAATAACAGGTGATTCGGGTTCCTCTTCACTGTTAGACGAGGGTCTGAAGGACCGGGGTCTGGCGTTGTGCGCTGCCTGCTTGTATGCCTCTGGCCTGGATGCCAACCCAACCTGCGTCATCAATGCCACCGACTCGCTCAGCATTTCAGCAACCGTCTGGTGCCACCCTTCTGGTTTCGCTATTTCTGAAGGGCCGGTGAGGTGGGACATGTGGGCCGCTTGTTGGCCATGCCCCGCCTGTCCCTGCTGCTGTCTTGGGAATTGCCTGCTGCCTTGGTTCTTGTCATATGGTCTGCCTGCTGTCTGTCCTTGCGGCTTCGGCGGCAGCGGGTACGTCTGATGCGGCGGCCTGGCTTGGCCTGTGGCGATGTCCGTGGCCAGGGGTGCTGAGCGGCGCTCATCCCTGGCCCTGGGCGTCATGCACTCCCTTGCCAGGTTGTCCATGTTGCCACATTGGAAGCACGCCTTGGGAGCGCCCCCAGTTCCATGGGTGCTGGTGGTCAGAGCGGCTGCTTGTTCCGCCCATGTTACTCCCTTGGCTCTTCCTTCCTGTCGGGCGGGCTGGGTGCCGTTCTGTCCGGTGGCGGCTCCTGGCCCGTCCAGCCTCAGCATGGCCTCCCACTGGCCGGGCCTATCCCTTCTGCCACGCCCCGCATGCGGCTCCCCCTGGCTCCTCTGCTGTTGCTCTCCTGGCCCTTGACTGGAGTCCATGGCGGTCAGGCCCCCCATTTACAAGGCGAACCGTTCCCATAGCTACACCTGCCGCGTTAGCACTGCAACTTGCTCCTCATCCGTCATGCTCAGGTAGTCTGGCAAAGTGATAACAAACGCGCTTAGCGTGGCCCTGACTGCCCCAGGCAGCCCCTCATAGAACATGTGCGCCACCGAGTGCCGTCTGTCGAAGTGGTCAACGGCATCCCTGGAGATCTGCAGCAGCTCTGCCGTGGACAGGACCCTGTTGGCAAACGCCTCCACTGTCTCTTCCGGCTTGACCCCAGGGTCCAGGGTGGTCCTGACTCCCAGCTTGAGGCAGGAGACTGTCGCTCTCTCGTCTGAGGTTGGCTTGTCCACCTCCTTCTTCACCACCCTGATCCACAGGGTAAGCAAGGACACCTTGCACGGCGGTCCTGCTTCCGGGGGTGACCACGCCCTTTTGATCCTCTCGACCTCCCGGGTGACCCTATAGCCATGAGGCGCTGATCTTATGGCGACCACCAGCGGCTCCATGCTGGCTGGCTTGTCGTTCCACATGTTGATCATGGACCGCACCAACAGGGCCATGCCTGAGAGGGATTGGTAGGACCATGCAATCTCCCCGGCTACCACTGCAAGCGCTGGCGGCTTGTCGGATAATGCCAGCCGGTTATGCGAGCCCCAGGAGATGCAGGCTTGGCAGTGCTGCCTGGCAGCGACCGACCCAGGCTGGGTCATATCCAGCACCAGCACGTTGCCTTGGATGGTTGGGATCTTGGAAAACCTGGTCCCCCCAGCCAGCTGCAGGATCATCTACTTCTGCAAGTGCAAGTGCATCTCCGCCTGCTCCAGGGCGATCCTCTCCCTTTTCTGCCTCATGGATTCCCTGCTGGAGCCCGGGCCGCTCCCCTCTGTGTCTTCATAGTCCGACTGGCTGGGGTCAGAGCCTGACCCGCCGCCTCCGCCCCTGGCTGGGCTCCGGCTTCGCTAGCCCCGGCTGTCTCTGCGGTCTGCGTTTCTCTGGGACTGCCCGCCCCTAGAAAGCCGCTCGCTTGCCATACTTCCGGGGCGGCTGCCTCCTTCTGAGCGCTGCTGAGCTGGCTCTTGGTGTCCCATTTCTCCTCCTGATCCCGCTTGTCCTCCGGGCTGGTTACTGCTGGGCCTGCTTGGCTGCGTTCCGCCGGTGTACTCCCTTGCCGCGGAAATTGACAGCTCGTCCTCCCTGCTTGCCTGTCCATGTGGGACGTCTCTCACGGTACTTCTTTCCGGCTCGATTTCCTGCAGGACTCGCCTTCCTTGGCCTGGTCAGTGGCTCCTTCTTTCCGCCATGCCCTCTGCCCGGGCCGCCTGGGCCCGCAGGAATTCCGCAATGTGGTCCACCTGGCCTTCCTGGTTGCTGTTTTCCTTGTTGTCCCACGAGTCACCGTCGATCCTGTCCCCGCAGCACTTGCGCAATTCAGTCTTGAGGGTCTGGACGGCCCTTTCGGACAGCCCGTCTGCCTGGGGGTGGCTGGCGGTGGTGGTGCGGTGGTCAATGAAGCAATCCAGTAACATGTCCTTGAACTCCCCCTGGAACTCAGTTCCCTGATCGGTGACCACCTCTGCACACCCCCCAAACCGTGCGATCACGTTTTGGAAGAACGCCAAGGCCGTCACATCTGACGCCTTGCTGGGGATAGGGATCAACTCAACCCACTTGGAGTAGTGCTCGACACACACCATGACATACCGGTTGCCCCTAGGTGTGGTTGTGAAAGGCCCGCAAAGGTCCACCCCCCATCGGAAAAATAAACCCTCGATCGGTATGGGGTGCATGTTGGGCTGCGTATGGTTAAATGTGGACGCCCTGGCCCTGTCGCACACTCCGCATTCCTGAACTACCATCCTGACTGCTGCCCTGAGTCCCCGCCACCAGTGCTGCCGCATGACCATGAAGGCCGTGCGGTGGCTGCCAAAATGGCCAGTGCTAGCATGCGCTTCCCTGATGACAGCTAGCCTGTCCTCGGGTCTGGGTACGACGCATCGTCTCCCATCTAGCATGAGCCGCATCAGCACTCCACCTCTCTCAGGCTCCCACAGGAACGGTGCTGCCCTACGCTGCACCCTGGTTTGCTCCCCTGGCTCAGCCCCTGGGGCATGCACTTTCTGGCGGAGATACTGCAATACTGGCTTGTCCATCCACACATCCACCTGGGCTGCTGGTCCCGCTGCACACCCGGGTGGGTTCGCAACCCCCCCCGCATCTTCGTCGTTGGAGTCTGCGGGCTCGACTCACGACCCTGGCTGCCCACCTGGTTCCTGAGCGTCATCCGCCCAGTCGGCCGCTGCAGACTCTCCCAGGCATTGCCGGTACGTCGCTGCCACCTCCCCTTCGCCTGAGCATGCTTTGCCTGCGGTGGCAACGGCGACGTGTGTGGACTTCAGGGCCATTCCGATAGCGGGGTCACATTATGGGCCGGGTAAGCGGGCCCTGCGAGTCACTTCTCCTGGGGTGATTTTGGCCACCTCGAGTGCCACGTTGAGCTGGGCCTCTAGGGCCCAAGCGTCCATGCACCTGCCTAAAGCTGCCCTCCTATCGCCCTCAGGAAAGTCTGGGCGGGGTAGTGTGGACCCTACAGCATACCCCACGGCCCTCTCCCTTTCATTGGCGTTGGGCTCCTGCAGATCCCCCATGGGCCTGAACCCCAGCCCGATCTGCCCGTTCTTGAAGGCGTATGATGATGGTGTGGCCATGAGGCAAGGCAGCGCCCTCCTTGGCTGCCCTGGCACATTGATGCGGCACCCGCCGTTATCTGGGCAAATCACAACCTGGGCCCTGCTACCCTCGTCCAGGATGTCGTCCACTATCCCATCGTGTGGCCTCTGTGATTCCTGGATAACATGCTCAATGTCTGCGGCTGGGGCCAAATTGCCCCAATAGTTGCGCGTGCGGTGAGCATATGAGCCCACCTGTGCCGCATCAAACAGTGCTCGTCTGCCCAGGATTCTGCACACATCACTGAACGCATCTATACTGGCCTTCTCACTCCTCTGGTTCAACTGCATGGCGACATTCTCAATCAGGTATGCAGGCGGTCTGGCCTGTTGCAGGATTTGCAAAGTGCCTAGCAACTTGATCAACGGGTAGAAGGACTTGCTTATGTCCCCCTCAAGCCTCTTGCCCTTGCCCGCTGCCGAGAGGTCGTGGCATTCCCAACCTGCCACCATAAACCAATGGCGACCCTCTTGGGCCCCTACCTCTATGAAGTGCTGGGTAGTAATGGCGTACACATCCTGGGGCAACGTCCTGAATGCCCCCTCAAAGGCAGTCGCGGGGAGGAGCACCAGGAACTGCATGTGCACCTGTACTAACCGGCCTCCTGCAATCTCCCGCACTGTAGCATTGGTGGCTGCGTACAGGTACTGTATGCCCGGGATTCCTGCCCTGAGCACCATCTCGAGTGCGCAGGGCATGCCTCGGCCCGGTGTCCCAGCTGACAGCAGATGGCACACCGGCTTGCCCTCTTTTCAGGTGCGGGACATGTGTGGAGCGTGTTCAATAACAGGTGATTCGGGTTCCTCTTCACTGTTAGACGAGGGTCTGAAGGACCGGGGTCTGGCGTTGTGCGCTGCCTGCTTGTATGCCTCTGGCCTGGATGCCAACCCAACCTGCGTCATCAATGCCACCGACTCGCTCAGCATTTCAGCAACCTTCTGGTGCCACCCTTCTGGTTTCGCTATTTCTGAAGGGCCGGTGAGGTGGGACATGTGGGCCGCTTGTTGGCCATGCCCCGCCTGTCCCTGCTGCTGTCTTGGGAATTGCCTGCTGCCTTGGTTCTTGTCATATGGTCTGCCTGCTGTCTGTCCTTGCGGCTTCGGCGGCAGCGGGTACGTCTGATGCGGCGGCCTGGCCTGGCCTGTGGCGATGTCCGTGGCCAGGGGTGCTGAGCGGCGCTCATCCCTGGCCCTGGGCGTCATGCACTCCCTTGCCAGGTTGTCCATGTTGCCACATTGGAAGCACGCCTTGGGAGCGCCCCCAGTTCCATGGGTGCTGGTGGTCAGAGCGGCTGCTTGTTCCGCCCATGTTACTCCCTTGGCTCTTCCTTCCTGTCGGGCGGGCTGGGTGCCGTTCTGTCCGGTGGCGGCTCCTGGCCCGTCCAGCCTCAGCATGGCCTCCCACTGGCCGGGCCTATCCCTTCTGCCACGCCCCGCATGCGGCTCCCCCTGGCTCCTCTGCTGTTGCTCTCCTGGCCCTTGACTGGAGTCCATGGCGGTCAGGCCCCCCATTTACAAGGCGAACCGTTCCCATAGCTACACCTGCCGCGTTAGCACTGCAACTTGCTCCTCATCCGTCATGCTCAGGTAGTCTGGCAAAGTGATAACAAACGCGCTTAGCGTGGCCCTGACTGCCCCAGGCAGCCCCTCATAGAACATGTGCGCCACCGAGTGCCGTCTGTCGAAGTGGTCAACGGCATCCCTGGAGATCTGCAGCAGCTCTGCCGTGGACAGGACCCTGTTGGCAAACGCCTCCACTGTCTCTTCCGGCTTGACCCCAGGGTCCAGGGTGGTCCTGACTCCCAGCTTGAGGCAGGAGACTGTCGCTCTCTCGTCTGAGGTTGGCTTGTCCACCTCCTTCTTCACCACCCTGATCCACAGGGTAAGCAAGGACACCTTGCACGGCGGTCCTGCTTCCGGGGGTGACCACGCCCTTTTGATCCTCTCGACCTCCCGGGTGACCCTATAGCCATGAGGCACTGATCTTATGGCGACCACCAGCGGCTCCATGCTGGCTGGCTTGTCGTTCCACATGTTGATCATGGACCGCACCAACAGGGCCATGCCTGAGAGGGATTGGTAGGACCATGCAATCTCCCCGGCTACCACTGCAAGCGCTGGCGGCTTGTCGGATAATGCCAGCCGGTTATGCGAGCCCCAGGAGATGCAGGCTTGGCAGTGCTGCCTGACAGCGACCGACCCAGGCTGGGTCATATCCAGCACCGGCACGTTGCCTTGGATGGTTGGGATCTTGGAAAACCTGGTCCCCCCAGCCAGCTGCAGGATCATCTACTTCTGCAAGTGCAAGTGCATCTCCGCCTGCTCCAGGGCGATCCTCTCCCTTTTCTGCCTCATGGATTCCCTGCTGGAGCCCGGGCCGCTCCCCTCTGTGTCTTCATAGTCCGACTGGCTGGGGTCAGAGCCTGACCCGCCGCCTCCGCCCCTGGCTGGGCTCCGGCTTCGCTAGCCCCGGCTGTCTCTGCGGTCTGCGTTTCTCTGGGACTGCCCGCCCCTAGAAAGCCGCTCGCTTGCCATACTTCCGGGGCGGCTGCCTCCTTCTGAGCGCTGCTGAGCTGGCTCTTGGTGTCCCATTTCTCCTCCTGATCCCGCTTGTCCTCCGGGCTGGTTACTGCTGGGCCTGCTTGGCTGCGTTCCGCCGGTGTACTCCCTTGCCGCGGAAATTGACAGCTCGTCCTCCCTGCTTGCCTGTCCATGTGGGACGTCTCTCACGGTACTTCTTTCCGGCTCGATTTCCTGCAGGACTCGCCTTCCTTGGCCTGGTCAGTGGCTCCTTCTTTCCGCCATGCCCTCTGCCCGGGCCGCCTGGGCCCGCAGGAATTCCGCAATGTGGTCCACCTGGCCTTCCTGGTTGCTGTTTTCCTTGTTGTCCCACGAGTCACCGTCGATCCTGTCCCCGCAGCACTTGCGCAATTCAGTCTTGAGGGTCTGGACGGCCCTTTCGGACAGCCCGTCTGCCTGGGGGTGGCTGGCGGTGGTGGTGCGGTGGTCAATGAAGCAATCCAGTAACATGTCCTGGAACTCCCCCTGGAACTCAGTTCCCTGATCGGTGACCACCTCTGCACACCCCCCAAACCGTGCGATCACGTTTTGGAAGAACGCCAAGGCCGTCACATCTGACGCCTTGCTGGGGATAGGGATCAACTCAACCCACTTGGAGTAGTGCTCGACACACACCATGACATACCGGTTGCCCCTAGGTGTGGTTGTGAAAGGCCCGCAAAGGTCCACCCCCCATCGGAAAAATAAACCCTCGATCGGTATGGGGTGCATGTTGGGCTGCGTATGGTTAAATGTGGACGCCCTGGCCCTGTCGCACACTCCGCATTCCTGAACTACCATCCTGACTGCTGCCCTGAGTCCCCGCCACCAGTGCTGCCGCATGACCATGAAGGCCGTGCGGTGGCTGCCAAAATGGCCAGTGCTAGCATGCGCTTCCCTGATGACAGCTAGCCTGTCCTCGGGTCTGGGTACGACGCATCGTCTCCCATCTAGCATGAGCCGCATCAGCACTCCACCTCTCTCAGGCTCCCACAGGAACGGTGCTGTCCTACGCTGCACCCTGGTTTGCTCCCCTGGCTCAGCCCCTGGGGCATGCACTTTCTGGCGGAGATACTGCAATACTGGCTTGTCCATCCACACATCCACCTGGGCTGCTGGTCCCGCTGCACACCCGGGTGGGTTCGCAACCTCCCCCGCATCTTCGTCGTTGGAGTCTGCGGGCTCGACTCACGACCCTGGCTGCCCACCTGGTTCCTGAGCGTCATCCGCCCAGTCGGCCGCTGCAGACTCTCCCAGGCATTGCCGGTACGTCGCTGCCACCTCCCCTTCGCCTGAGCATGCTTTGCCTGCGGTGGCAACGGCGACGTGTGTGGACTTCAGGGCCATTCCGATAGCGGGGTCACATTATGGGCCGGGTAAGCGGGCCCTGCGAGTCACTTCTCCTGGGGTGATTTTGGCCACCTCGAGTGCCACGTTGAGCTGGGCCTCTAGGGCCCAAGCGTCCATGCACCTGCCTAAAGCTGCCCTCCTATCGCCCTCAGGAAAGTCTGGGCGGGGTAGTGTGGACCCTACAGCATACCCCACGGCCCTCTCCCTTTCATTGGCGTTGGGCTCCTGCAGATCCCCCATGGGCCTGAACCCCAGCCCGATCTGCCCGTTCTTGAAGGCGTATGATGATGGTGTGGCCATGAGGCAAGGCAGCGCCCTCCTTGGCTGCCCTGGCACATTGATGCGGCACCCGCCGTTATCTGGGCAAATCACAACCTGGGCCCTGCTACCCTCGTCCAGGATGTCGTCCACTATCCCATCGTGTGGCCTCTGTGATTCCTGGATAACATGCTCAATGTCTGCGGCTGGGGCCAAATTGCCCCAATAGTTGCGCGTGCGGTGAGCATATGAGCCCACCTGTGCCGCATCAAACAGTGCTCGTCTGCCCAGGATTCTGCACACATCACTGAACGCATCTATACTGGCCTTCTCACTCCTCTGGTTCAACTGCATGGCGACATTCTCAATCAGGTATGCAGGCGGTCTGGCCTGTTGCAGGATTTGCAAAGTGCCTAGCAACTTGATCAACGGGTAGAAGGACTTGCTTATGTCCCCCTCAAGCCTCTTGCCCTTGCCCGCTGCCGAGAGGTCGTGGCATTCCCAACCTGCCACCATAAACCAATGGCGACCCTCTTGGGCCCCTACCTCTATGAAGTGCTGGGTAGTAATGGCGTACACATCCTGGGGCAACGTCCTGAATGCCCCCTCAAAGGCAGTCGCGGGGAGGAGCACCAGGAACTGCATGTGCACCTGTACTAACCGGCCTCCTGCAATCTCCCGCACTGTAGCATTGGTGGCTGCGTACAGGTACTGTATGCCCGGGATTCCTGCCCTGAGCACCATCTCGAGTGCGCAGGGCATGCCTCGGCCCGGTGTCCCAGCTGACAGCAGATGGCACACCGGCTTGCCCTCTTTTCAGGTGCGGGACATGTGTGGAGCGTGTTCAATAACAGGTGATTCGGGTTCCTCTTCACTGTTAGACGAGGGTATGAAGGACCGGGGTCTGGCGTTGTGCGCTGCCTGCTTGTATGCCTCTGGCCTGGATGCCAACCCAACCTGCGTCATCAATGCCACCGACTCGCTCAGCATTTCAGCAACCGTCTGGTGCCACCCTTCTGGTTTCGCTATTTCTGAAGGGCCGGTGAGGTGGGACATGTGGGCCGCTTGTTGGCCATGCCCCGCCTGTCCCTGCTGCTGTCTTGGGAATTGCCTGCTGCCTTGGTTCTTGTCATATGGTCTGCCTGCTGTCTGTCCTTGCGGCTTCGGCGGCAGCGGGTACGTCTGATGCGGCGGCCTGGCCTGGCCTGTGGCGATGTCCGTGGCCAGGGGTGCTGAGCGGCGCTCATCCCTGGCCCTGGGCGTCATGCACTCCCTTGCCAGGTTGTCCATGTTGCCACATTGGAAGCACGCCTTGGGAGCGCCCCCAGTTCCATGGGTGCTGGTGGTCAGAGCGGCTGCTTGTTCCGCCCATGTTACTCCCTTGGCTCTTCCTTCCTGTCGGGCGGGCTGGGTGCCGTTCTGTCCGGTGGCGGCTCCTGGCCCGTCCAGCCTCAACATGGCCTCCCACTGGCCGGGCCTATCCCTTCTGCCACGCCCCGCATGCGGCTCCCCCTGGCTCCTCTGCTGTTGCTCTCCTGGCCCTTGACTGGAGTCCATGGCGGTCAGGCCCCCCATTTACAAGGCGAACCGTTCCCATAGCTACACCTGCCGCGTTAGCACTGCAACTTGCTCCTCATCCGTCATGCTCAGGTAGTCTGGCAAAGTGATAACAAACGCGCTTAGCGTGGCCCTGACTGCCCCAGGCAGCCCCTCATAGAACATGTGCGCCACCGAGTGCCGTCTGTCGAAGTGGTCAACGGCATCCCTGGAGATCTGCAGCAGCTCTGCCGTGGACAGGACCCTGTTGGCAAACGCCTCCACTGTCTCTTCCGGCTTGACCCCAGGGTCCAGGGTGGTCCTGACTCCCAGCTTGAGGCAGGAGACTGTCGCTCTCTCGTCTGAGGTTGGCTTGTCCACCTCCTTCTTCACCACCCTGATCCACAGGGTAAGCAAGGACACCTTGCACGGCGGTCCTGCTTCCGGGGGTGACCACGCCCTTTTGATCCTCTCGACCTCCCGGGTGACCCTATAGCCATGAGGCGCTGATCTTATGGCGACCACCAGCGGCTCCATGCTGGCTGGCTTGTCGTTCCACATGTTGATCATGGACCGCACCAACAGGGCCATGCCTGAGAGGGATTGGTAGGACCATGCAATCTCCCCGGCTACCACTGCAAGCGCTGGCGGCTTGTCGGATAATGCCAGCCGGTTATGCGAGCCCCATGAGATGCAGGCTTGGCAGTGCTGCCTGGCAGCGACCGACCCAGGCTGGGTCATATCCAGCACCGGCACGTTGCCTTGGATGGTTGGGATCTTGGAAAACCTGGTCCCCCCAGCCAGCTGCAGGATCATCTACTTCTGCAAGTGCAAGTGCATCTCCGCCTGCTCCAGGGCGATCCTCTCCCTTTTCTGCCTCATGGATTCCCTGCTGGAGCCCGGGCCGCTCCCCTCTGTGTCTTCATAGTCCGACTGGCTGGGGTCAGAGCCTGACCCGCCGCCTCCGCCCCTGGCTGGGCTCCGGCTTCGCTAGCCCCGGCTGTCTCTGCGGTCTGCGTTTCTCTGGGACTGCCCGCCCCTAGAAAGCCGCTCGCTTGCCATACTTCCGGGGCGGCTGCCTCCTTCTGAGCGCTGCTGAGCTGGCTCTTGGTGTCCCATTTCTCCTCCTGATCCCGCTTGTCCTCCGGGCTGGTTACTGCTGGGCCTGCTTGGCTGCGTTCCGCCGGTGTACTCCCTTGCCGCGGAAATTGACAGCTCGTCCTCCCTGCTTGCCTGTCCATGTGGGACGTCTCTCACGGTACTTCTTTCCGGCTCGATTTCCTGCAGGACTCGCCTTCCTTGGCCTGGTCAGTGGCTCCTTCTTTCCGCCATGCCCTCTGCCCGGGCCGCCTGGGCCCGCAGGAATTCCGCAATGTGGTCCACCTGGCCTTCCTGGTTGCTGTTTTCCTTGTTGTCCCACGAGTCACCGTCGATCCTGTCCCCGCAGCACTTGCGCAATTCAGTCTTGAGGGTCTGGACGGCCCTTTCGGACAGCCCGTCTGCCTGGGGGTGGCTGGCGGTGGTGGTGCGGTGGTCAATGAAGCAATCCAGTAACATGTCCTGGAACTCCCCCTGGAACTCAGTTCCCTGATCGGTGACCACCTCTGCACACCCCCCAAACCGTGCGATCACGTTTTGGAAGAACGCCAAGGCCGTCACATCTGACGCCTTGCTGGGGATAGGGATCAACTCAACCCACTTGGAGTAGTGCTCGACACACACCATGACATACCGGTTGCCCCTAGGTGTGGTTGTGAAAGGCCCGCAAAGGTCCACCCCCCATCGGAAAAATAAACCCTCGATCGGTATGGGGTGCATGTTGGGCTGCGTATGGTTAAATGTGGACGCCCTGGCCCTGTCGCACACTCCGCATTCCTGAACTACCATCCTGACTGCTGCCCTGAGTCCCCGCCACCAGTGCTGCCGCATGACCATGAAGGCCGTGCGGTGGCTGCCAAAATGGCCAGTGCTAGCATGCGCTTCCCTGATGACAGCTAGCCTGTCCTCGGGTCTGGGTACGACGCATCGTCTCCCATCTAGCATGAGCCGCATCAGCACTCCACCTCTCTCAGGCTCCCACAGGAACGGTGCTGCCCTACGCTGCACCCTGGTTTGCTCCCCTGGCTCAGCCCCTGGGGCATGCACTTTCTGGCGGAGATACTGCAATACTGGCTTGTCCATCCACACATCCACCTGGGCTGCTGGTCCCGCTGCACACCCGGGTGGGTTCGCAACCTCCCCCGCATCTTCGTCGTTGGAGTCTGCGGGCTCGACTCACGACCCTGGCTGCCCACCTGGTTCCTGAGCGGCATCCGTCCAGTCGGCCGCTGCAGACTCTCCTAGGCATTGCCGGTACGTCGCTGCCACCTCCCCTTCGCCTGAGCATGCTTTGCCTGTGGTGGCAACGGCGACGTGTGTGGACTTCAGGGCCATTCCGATAGCGGGTTCACATTATGGGCCGGGTAAGCGGGCCCTGCGAGTCACTTCTCCTGGGGTGATTTTGGCCACCTCGAGTGCCACGTTGAGCCAGGCCTCTAGGGCCCAAGTGTCCATGCACCTGCCTAAAGCTGCCCTCCTATCGCTCTCAGGAAAGTCTGGGCGGGGTAGTGTGGACCCTACAGCATACCCCACGACCCTCTCCCTTTCATTGGCGTTGGGATCCTGCAGATCCCCCATGGGCCTGAACCCCAGCCCGATCTGCCCGTTCTTGAAGGCGTATGATGATGGTGTGGCCATGAGGCAAGGCAGCGCCCTCCTTGGCTGCCCTGCCACATTGATGCGGCACCCGCCGTTATCTGGGCAAATCACAACCTGGGCCCTGCTACCCTCGTCCAGGATGTCGTCCACTATCCCATCGTGTGGCCTCTGTGATTCCTGGATAACATGCTCAATGTCTGCGGCTGGTGCCAAATTGCCCCAATAGTTGCGCGTGCGGTGAGCATATGAGCCCACCTGTGCCGCATCAAACAGTGCTGGTCTGCCCAGGATTCTGCACACATCACTGAACGCATGTATACTGGCCTTCTCACTCCTCTGGTTCAACTGCATGGCGACATTCTCAATCAGGTATGCAGGCGGTCTGGCCTGTTGCAGGATTTGCAAAGTGCCTAGCAACTTGATCAGCGGGTAGAAGGACTTGCTTATGTCCCCCTCAAGCCTCTTGCCCTTGCCCGCTGCCGAGAGGTCGTGGCATTCCCAACCTGCCACCATAAACCAATGGCGACCCTCTTGGGCCCCTACCTCTATGAAGTGCTGGGTAGTAATGGCGTACACATCCTGGGGCAACGTCCTGAATGCCCCCTCAAAGGCAGTCGCGGGGAGGAGCACCAGGAACTGCATGTGCACCTGAACTAACCGGCCCCCTGCAATCTCCCGCACTGTAGCATTGGTGGCTGCGTACAGGTACTGTATGCCCGGGATTCCTGCCCTGAGCACCATCTCGAGTGCGCAGGGCATGCCTCGGCCCGGTGTCCCAGCTGACAGCAGATGGCACACCGGCTTGCCCTCTTTTCAGGTGCGGGACATGTGTGGAGCGTGTTCAATAACAGGTGATTCGGGTTCCTCTTCACTGTTAGACGAGGGTCTGAAGGACCGGGGTCTGGCGTTGTGCGCTGCCTGCTTGTATGCCTCTGGCCTGGATGCCAACCCAACCTGCGTCATCAATGCCACCGACTCGCTCAGCATTTCAGCAACCGTCTGGTGCCACCCTTCTGGTTTCGCTATTTCTGAAGGGCCGGTGAGGTGGGGCATGTGGGCCGCTTGTTGGCCATGCCCCGCCTGTCCCTGCTGCTGTCTTGGGAATTGCCTGCTGCCTTGGTTCTTGTCATATGGTCTGCCTGCTGTCTGTCCTTGCGGCTTCGGCGGCAGCGGGTACGTCTGATGCGGCGGCCTGGCCTGGCCTGTGGCGATGTCCGTGGCCAGGGGTGCTGAGCGGCGCTCATCCCTGGCCCTGGGCGTCATGCACTCCCTTGCCAGGTTGTCCATGTTGCCACATTGGAAGCACGCCTTGGGAGAGCCCCCAGTTCCATGGGTGCTGGTGGTCAGAGCGGCTGCTTGTTCCGCCCATGTTACTCCCTTGGCTCTTCCTTCCTGTCGGGCGGGCTGGGTGCCGTTCTGTCCGGTGGCGGCTCCTGGCCCGTCCAGCCTCAGCATGGCCTCCCACTGGCCGGGCCTATCCCTTCTGCCACGCCCCGCATGCGGCTCCCCCTGGCTCCTCTGCTGTTGCTCTCCTGGCCCTTGACTGGAGTCCATGGCGGTCAGGCCCCCCATTTACAAGGCGAACCGTTCCCATAGCTACACCTGCCGCGTTAGCACTGCAACTTGCTCCTCATCCGTCATGCTCAGGTAGTCTGGCAAAGTGATAACAAACGCGCTTAGCGTGGCCCTGACTGCCCCAGGCAGCCCCTCATAGAACATGTGCGCCACCGAGTGCCGTCTGTCGAAGTGGTCAACGGCATCCCTGGAGATCTGCAGCACCTCTGCCGTGGACAGGACCATGTTGGCAAACGCCTCCACTGTCTCTTCCGGCTTGACCCCAGGGTCCAAGGTGGTCCTGATTCCCAGCTTGAGGCAGGAGACTGTCGCTCTCTCGTCTGAGGTTGGCTTGTCCACCTCCTTCTTCACCACCCTGATCCACAGGGTAAGCAAGGACACCTTGCACGGCGGTCCTGCTTCCGGGGGTGACCACGCCCTTTTGATCCTCTCGACCTCCCGGGTGACCCTATAGCCATGAGGCGCTGATCTTATGGCGACCACCAGCGGCTCCATGCTGGCTGGCTTGTCGTTCCACATGTTGATCATGGACCGCACCAACAGGGCCATGCCTGAGAGGGATTGGTAGGACCATGCAATCTCCCCGGCTACCACTGCAAGCGCTGGCGGCTTGTCGGATAATGCCAGCCGGTTATGCGAGCCCCATGAGATGCAGGCTTGGCAGTGCTGCCTGGCAGCGACCGACCCAGGCTGGGTCATATCCAGCACCGGCACGTTGCCTTGGATGGTTGGGATCTTGGAAAACCTGGTCCCCCCAGCCAGCTGCAGGATCATCTACTTCTGCAAGTGCAAGTGCATCTCCGCCTGCTCCAGGGCGATCCTCTCCCTTTTCTGCCTCATGGATTCCCTGCTGGAGCCCGGGCCGCTCCCCTCTGTGTCTTCATAGTCCGACTGGCTGGGGTCAGAGCCTGACCCGCCGCCTCCGCCCCTGGCTGGGCTCCGGCTTCGCTAGCCCCGGCTGTCTCTGCGGTCTGCGTTTCTCTGGGACTGCCCGCCCCTAGAAAGCCGCTCGCTTGCCATACTTCCGGGGCGGCTGCCTCCTTCTGAGCGCTGCTGAGCTGGCTCTTGGTGTCCCATTTCTCCTCCTGATCCCGCTTGTCCTCCGGGCTGGTTACTGCTGGGCCTGCTTGGCTGCGTTCCGCCGGTGTACTCCCTTGCCGCGGAAATTGACAGCTCGTCCTCCCTGCTTGCCTGTCCATGTGGGACGTCTCTCACGGTACTTCTTTCCGGCTCGATTTCCTGCAGGACTCGCCTTCCTTGGCCTGGTCAGTGGCTCCTTCTTTCCGCCATGCCCTCTGCCCGGGCCGCCTGGGCCCGCAGGAATTCCGCAATGTGGTCCACCTGGCCTTCCTGGTTGCTGTTTTCCTTGTTGTCCCACGAGTCACCGTCGATCCTGTCCCCGCAGCACTTGCGCAATTCAGTCTTGAGGGTCTGGACGGCCCTTTCGGACAGCCCGTCTGCCTGGGGGTGGCTGGCGGTGGTGGTGCGGTGGTCAATGAAGCAATCCAGTAACATGTCCTGGAACTCCCCCTGGAACTCAGTTCCCTGATCGGTGACCACCTCTGCACACCCCCCAAACCGTGCGATCACGTTTTGGAAGAACGCCAAGGCCGTCACATCTGACGCCTTGCTGGGGATAGGGATCAACTCAACCCACTTGGAGTAGTGCTCGACACACACCATGCCATACCGGTTGCCCCTAGGTGTGGTTGTGAAAGGCCCGCAAAGGTCCACCCCCCATCGGAAAAATAAACCCTCGATCGGTATGGGGTGCATGTTGGGCTGCGTATGGTTGAATGTGGACGCCCTGGCCCTGTCGCACACTCCGCATTCCTGAACTACCATCCTGACTGCTGCCCTGAGTCCCCGCCACCAGTGCTGCCGCATGACCATGAAGGCCGTGCGGTGGCTGCCAAAATGGCCAGTGCTAGCATGCGCTTCCCTGATGACAGCTAGCCTGTCCTCGGGTCTGGGTACGACGCATCGTCTCTCATCTAGCATGAGCCGCATCAGCACTCCACCTCTCTCAGGCTCCCACAGGAACGGTGCTGCCCTACGCTGCACCCTGGTTTGCTCCCCTGGCTCAGCCCCTGGGGCATGCACTTTCTGGCGGAGATACTGCAATACTGGCTTGTCCATCCACACATCCACCTGGGCTGCTGGTCCCGCTGCACACCCGGGTGGGTTCGCAACCTCCCCCGCATCTTCGTCGTTGGAGTCTGCGGGCTCGACTCACGACCCTGGCTGCCCACCTGGTTCCTGAGCGGCATCCGTCCAGTCGGCCGCTGCAGACTCTCCTAGGCATTGCCGGTACGTCGCTGCCACCTCCCCTTCGCCTGAGCATGCTTTGCCTGTGGTGGCAACGGCGACGTGTGTGGACTTCAGGGCCATTCCGATAGCGGGTTCACATTATGGGCCGGGTAAGCGGGCCCTGCGAGTCACTTCTCCTGGGGTGATTTTGGCCACCTCGAGTGCCACGTTGAGCCAGGCCTCTAGGGCCCAAGTGTCCATGCACCTGCCTAAAGCTGCCCTCCTATCGCTCTCAGGAAAGTCTGGGCGGGGTAGTGTGGACCCTACAGCATACCCCACGACCCTCTCCCTTTCATTGGCGTTGGGATCCTGCAGATCCCCCATGGGCCTGAACCCCAGCCCGATCTGCCCGTTCTTGAAGGCGTATGATGATGGTGTGGCCATGAGGCAAGGCAGCGCCCTCCTTGGCTGCCCTGCCACATTGATGCGGCACCCGCCGTTATCTGGGCAAATCACAACCTGGGCCCTGCTACCCTCGTCCAGGATGTCGTCCACTATCCCATCGTGTGGCCTCTGTGATTCCTGGATAACATGCTCAATGTCTGCGGCTGGTGCCAAATTGCCCCAATAGTTGCGCGTGCGGTGAGCATATGAGCCCACCTGTGCCGCATCAAACAGTGCTGGTCTGCCCAGGATTCTGCACACATCACTGAACGCATGTATACTGGCCTTCTCACTCCTCTGGTTCAACTGCATGGCGACATTCTCAATCAGGTATGCAGGCGGTCTGGCCTGTTGCAGGATTTGCAAAGTGCCTAGCAACTTGATCAGCGGGTAGAAGGACTTGCTTATGTCCCCCTCAAGCCTCTTGCCCTTGCCCGCTGCCGAGAGGTCGTGGCATTCCCAACCTGCCACCATAAACCAATGGCGACCCTCTTGGGCCCCTACCTCTATGAAGTGCTGGGTAGTAATGGCGTACACATCCTGGGGCAACGTCCTGAATGCCCCCTCAAAGGCAGTCGCGGGGAGTAGCACCAGGAACTGCATGTGCACCTGTACTAACCGGCCCCCTGCAATCTCCCGCACTGTAGCATTGGTGGCTGCGTACAGGTACTGTATGCCCGGGATTCCTGCCCTGAGCACCATCTCGAGTCCCGAGCACATACCTCCGAAGGAAAAGATGGGCCGGGGTTGAGCGGGGCAGGTTTGTCAGCACATCGCTGATGATTGACCTCGCCCTGGCCCTGCTATTGAAAGCCCTTTCTGCCGAGCTTGCTGGCTGTACTTGCTCATCATCCTCATTCATTGCGCTGGAGATAGCTTGGCCGCACGGGGCCACTAAACATGCTGCCTCAGCGGTTCGCAGTCTTTGCACCCCCCTTCTGCCCTCATGTGCTAGGCGCACCACCTGGTCCGCGTGCCACTGGTTCACCCTGCTCAGCCCAGTTAGCATAGCTACTTGCAATCCGCTGGCGGCCCCACCCGGTCCCTTAGGCGCAGGGGAGGCTTCATCCAGCCGTGCCCCTGTGCGGTCGTCGGTGGACTGGATGGGCGACGTAGACGGGATATCTGCATTCTGGTGGCATGCTCCTGGCCGGTGGACGATGGTAACGTCGAGCTACTGGAGCATGAGCGCCCATCGGGCGTGCTGTCCTACCAGGGCCTGGTTATCCATGAGGTAAGTGAGGGGCTCGTGGTCCGTGATCAGGTGCACCTTGCACCCAAACAGCATGTGGCGGTATGTACGGGCGGCATATATTGCGGCTAGCATTTCTCCTTGGAATGACGAGTATGTCTTCTCGCTTTTGTTCAGGGATCGTGAGGTGCAGGCTACCATGTATTACCTCCCGCTGTCATCACACTGCCCCAGCACCGCTCCTATTCCCTGTTTACATAAGTCGGTGTACAGCATGAACGGTCGCGGTGGCCCTTGGCCGCCCGGCCCCGTTGTAGTCTGGCCTGCGCAGGACCCTGCCGCCCTCACACATTTCAGTTTTGATCAGCAGAAAGGCCTGGGACTGCTCAGGGCCCCACACAAAGGGTACCCCCTTGACCAGCAGGGCATTGATGCATGCTGCCTTCTTAGAGAAATATGGGATGTAACACCGGTAGAAGTTCAAAAACCCCATAACCTCCTGGATGTTTTTGACCGATGCTGGCTCAGGCAGTGCCATGACAGCTGCTATCTTGGCTGCGTGCGGCGTGATCCCTTGGGCCGACACATTGTGGCCTAAGCACTCGACCGTTGCACACCAGAACATGGACTTGTCTGGATGCTCTCTCAGCCCCACCTTATGGAGCATGTCTAGCATGAGCTCTACATGCCTGATGTGCTCTGCAGGCGTGTCGTTGTACACTAGCATGTCGTCAATGAATGCAACACAAAGGAGCTCAGGCCTGCCATGGCAATCTCTTCTTCCATCATACGCTGGAAGAAGGGACGCCCATTGCGCAGCCCGAAGTTCAACTTGGTATACATCCACAGCTCCGGGCCCATCCAGAAAGCAGTCTTAGACTGGTCCTCTGGTTTGATCGGGATCTGCATGAACCCTGACCTCAGATCCACTTTGCTAAACACCTTAGCCGTGTCCATGTTCTGAAAAATGGTCTCCATCCTGGGGATGGCAAACTCCTGCTTGGCCGTGCGGAGGTTCAGCCATCTCATGTCATGCGCGATTCGGTGGTCTGACCACTGGCCCTTCTAAGCACACTTCTTTGCTGCCACCACAGAGTTGGCTGCAAACTTGATGGGACCCCCCTGAGGTACTCTGACAATGATCCCTGCCTCAATCATGGGTTGGCACGTATCCTTAAAGATGGCAGCTTTAGGGGGCGGCATGTCCCTGGCCTTCTGAAAGCATGAACTGTCCTCGTCCTCTAAAGCCAAAGTGAACTCACCCTGCGCCCCGCAGTAGCCCGGCAAGTCCTCCATCCATGGAGTAAGCGAACGCGCCTTTGCGATCCCGTAGGCTCTGCTCCAGCTTCTCCTGCTGCTCGTTGGTGAAATCGGGGTGCTTTCCAAGCAGCCACCTTTCATTTGTGTTGATTTACTCTAAAGGGGCTTCCACCACTCCCCCGGGCTGGAACATGTCGATAACTCCTCCTGACAGCGGCTCGCCATCCGCTACTGGCGGCCCGGCGCTGGCGTTGCTTTGGTCCCAACTGCCGTGCTGGCGGCTGGTGCTGCCTGCGGGCATGTCCACGGGTGGGCGCAGCCATCCAGGTTCTAGATTTGCCGCTACCCCCCTGCTGCTCACGAACGCCCCCTGCCCCGCAGTGAAGCCTCCTCCTCGTACCCCTCGCCCACTCGCGTGGGCCCCTAGGAGGCAGGATATGAGCAGCCACACCAGGGCCAATTGAAACAGGCCCGCGAGGATCCCTCTGAATGCCGTGCAAGAGATGAGGCTTTTGAAAGAGGGCTGCCGCCTGGGGCCAGGTTGTGGCCCTGCAGGCGATAGTGGCGGGACGGGCAGCTGGCTCTGCCCGGCGGCCTCTGCGTGCCACGAGATCTCCAGTTCCCCCTGGCTGATCCTGGTGGTTGGCTCTGGGAACCCCGCGCTGTCCCTGCCGTTGCGCCCCTTTTCTGCCGCCCCCCTGCGGCCCCGGCGCGAGCGCTGCCTGGCGTTTCGCGCTCTCCTTGCTCCCGCTGCCCTGGTCCTAGCAGTCTCGGCTGCTCCGTCCTCGCCGTCTCCTTCTGGGGTCTGGCGCTCCCTGTTGCGATCTGCGGTGTGCTGTCCTCTTCCGTCCTCTGCACATCCTCCTTGCTGGCGGGATCGCGCCTCACATTGCTGCTGTCACGGGCCCTAGCAGTTCCTGCTGAACCGGCCCAGCCCTCTCTATCTGGGGTCTGGCTCTCCCCTGTTGTGGCTCGCCGTGTGCTGTCCTTATTCGTCCTATGCGCGTCCTCCTGGCTGGCGGGCGCGCGTCTTACACTGCTGCTGCCACCGGCCTCCCTATGTGGGTGTCTGCCCTGTTGGTTATGCTGGAGCATTGTCCGCTGGATGTCCTGGTAGTCCCAAAGGCAGGTCAATTACGTCAGCCGCCACTCTACTGGCCAGGTATCCATTGGCCTGCGAGTGTCTGGCCACACGCCTTCTTCGTTGGCCTTAATCAGGGCTGCCCCTAATGACAAAATTTGGGCGCGCTGGTCGGCGTGCATGGACGGTTGCAAGGGGTGGCGCCTCACCTCCCTGAACCATTCTCTGCATGGTAAGGGTCGGTGGGCTCCCTTCCGGGCCCAGCGGTCCTCCTCTGCTCTGCGTGCCTCGATGGCCTGTCGTACTCTGGTGGCCTTTGCCTTGCCTCGGACTGCCCTTAGCAGTTAGCACCACCTCCCTCTCGCTGGGAAGTGCCTCCTGCGCGGTGCACCACCACTGGACTTCATTATGGGTGTCCTCTGCCAGCTGTTTCCTCCTGATGCTGCCCAGCGGCTGGTCTTGCGCAGGGCATGCCTCGGCCCGGTGTCCCAGCTGACAGCAGATGGCACACCGGCTTGCCCTCTTTTCAGGTGCGGGACATGTGTGGAGCGTGTTCAATAACAGGTGATTCGGGTTCCTCTTCACTGTTAGACGAGGGTCTGAAGGACCGGGGTCTGGCGTTGTGCGCTGCCTGCTTGTATGCCTCTGGCCTGGATGCCAACCCAACCTGCGTCATCAATGCCACCGACTCGCTCAGCATTTCAGCAACCTTCTGGTGCCACCCTTCTGGTTTCGCTATTTCTGAAGGGCCGGTGAGGTGGGACATGTGGGCCGCTTGTTGGCCATGCCCCGCCTGTCCCTGCTGCTGTCTTGGGAATTGCCTGATGCCTTGGTTCTTGTCATATGGTCTGCCTGCTGTCTGTCCTTGCGGCTTCGGCGGCAGCGGGTACGTCTGATGCGGCGGCCTGGCCTGGCCTGTGGCGATGTCCGTGGCCAGAGGTGCTGAGCGGCGCTCATCCCTGGCCCTGGGCGTCATGCACTCCCTTGCCAGGTTGTCCATGTTGCCACATTGGAAGCACGCCTTAGGAGCGCCCCCAGTTCCATGGGTGCTGGTGGTCAGAGCGGCTGCTTGTTCCGCCCATGTGACTCCCTTGGCTCTTCCTTCCTGTCGGGCGGGCTGGGTGCCGTTCTGTCCGGTGGCGGCTCCTGGCCCGTCCAGCCTCAGCATGGCCTCCCACTGACCGGGCCTATCCCTTCTGCCACGCCCCGCATGCGTCTCCCCCTGGCTCCTCTGCTGTTGCTCTCCTGGCCCTTGACTGGAGTCCATGGCGGTCAGGTCCCCCATTTACAAGGCGAACCGTTCCCATAGCTACACCTGCCGCGTTAGCACTGCAACTTGCTCCTCATCCGTCATGCTCAGGTAGTCTGGCAAAGTGATAACAAACGCGCTTAGCGTGGCCCTGACTGCCCCAGGCAGCCCCTCATAGAACATGTGCGCCACCGAGTGCCGTCTGTCGAAGTGGTCAACGGCATCCCTGGAGATCTGCAGCAGCTCTGCCGTGGACAGGACCCTGTTGGCAAACGCCTCCACTGTCTCTTCCGGCTTGACCCCAGGGTCCAGGGTGGTCCTGACTCCCAGCTTGAGGCAGGAGACTGCCGCTCTCTCGTCTGAGGTTGGCTTGTCCACCTCCTTCTTCACCACCCTGGTCCACAGGGTAAGCAAGGACACCTTGCACGGCGGTCCTGCTTCCGGGGGTGACCACGCCCTTTTGATCCTCTCGACCTCCCGGGTGACCCTATAGCCATGAGGCGCTGATCTTATGGCGACCACCAGCGGCTCCATGCTGGCTGGCTTGTCGTTCCACATGTTGATCATGGACCGCACCAACAGGGCCATGCCTGAGAGGGATTGGTAGGACCATGCAATCTCCCCGGCTACCACTGCAAGCGCTGGCGGCTTGTCGGATAATGCCAGCCGGTTATGCGAGCCCCAGGAGATGCAGGCTTGGCAGTGCTGCCTGGCAGCGACCGACCCAGGCTGGGTCATATCCAGCACCGGCACGTTGCCTTGGATGGTTGGGATCTTGGAAAACCTGGTCCCCCCAGCCAGCTGCAGGATCATCTACTTCTGCAAGGGCAAGTGCATCTCCGCCTGCTCCAGGGCGATCCTCTCCCTTTTCTGCCTCATGGATTCCCTGCTGGAGCCCGGGCCGCTCCCCTCTGTGTCTTCATAGTCCGACTGGCTGGGGTCAGAGCCTGACCCGCCGCCTCCGCCCCTGGCTGGGCTCCGGCTTCGCTAGCCCCGGCTGTCTCTGCGGTCTGCGTTTCTCTGGGACTGCCCGCCCCTAGAAAGCCGCTCGCTTGCCATACTTCCGGGGCGGCTGCCTCCTTCTGAGCGCTGCTGAGCTGGCTCTTGGTGTCCCATTTCTCCTCCTGATCCCGCTTGTCCTCCGGGCTGGTTACTGCTGGGCCTGCTTGGCTGCGTTCCGCCGGTGTACTCCCTTGCCGCGGAAATTGACAGCTCGTCCTCCCTGCTTGCCTGTCCATGTGGGACGTCTCTCACGGTACTTCTTTCCGGCTCGATTTCCTGCAGGACTCGCCTTCCTTGGCCTGGTCAGTGGCTCCTTCTTTCCGCCATGCCCTCTGCCCGGGCCGCCTGGGCCCGCAGGAATTCCGCAATGTGGTCCACCTGGCCTTCCTGGTTGCTGTTTTCCTTGTTGTCCCACGAGTCACCGTCGATCCTGTCCCCGCAGCACTTGCGCAATTCAGTCTTGAGGGTCTGGACGGCCCTTTCGGACAGCCCGTCTGCCTGGGGGTGGCTGGCGGTGGTGGTGCGGTGGTCAATGAAGCAATCCAGTAACATGTCCTGGAACTCCCCCTGGAACTCAGTTCCCTGATCGGTGACCACCTCTGCACACCCCCCAAACCGTGCGATCACGTTTTGGAAGAACGCCAAGGCCGTCACATCTGACGCCTTGCTGGGGATAGGGATCAACTCAACCCACTTGGAGTAGTGCTCGACACACACCATGACATACCGGTTGCCCCTAGGTGTGGTTGTGAAAGGCCCGCAAAGGTCCACCCCCCATCGGAAAAATAAACCCTCGATCGGTATGGGGTGCATGTTGGGCTGCGTATGGTTAAATGTGGACGCCCTGGCCCTGTCGCACACTCCGCATTCCTGAACTACCATCCTGACTGCTGCCCTGAGTCCCCGCCACCAGTGCTGCCGCATGACCATGAAGGCCGTGCGGTGGCTGCCAAAATGGCCAGTGCTAGCATGCGCTTCCCTGATGACAGCTAGCCTGTCCTCGGGTCTGGGTACGACGCATCGTCTCCCATCTAGCATGAGCCGCATCAGCACTCCACCTCTCTCAGGCTCCCACAGGAACGGTGCTGCCCTACGCTGCACCCTGGTTTGCTCCCCTGGCTCAGCCCCTGGGGCATGCACTTTCTGGCGGAGATACTGCAATACTGGCTTGTCCATCCACACATCCACCTGGGCTGCTGGTCCCGCTGCACACCCGGGTGGGTTCGCAACCTCCCCCGCATCTTCGTCGTTGGAGTCTGCGGGCTCGACTCACGACCCTGGCTGCCCACCTGGTTCCTGAGCGGCATCCGCCCAGTCGGCCGCTGCAGACTCTCCCAGGCATTGCCGGTACGTCGCTGCCACCTCCCCTTCGCCTGAGCATGCTTTGCCTGCGGTGGCAACGGCGACGTGTGTGGACTTCAGGGCCATTTCGATAGCGGGGTCACATTATGGGCCGGGTAAGCGGGCCCTGCGAGTCACTTCTCCTGGGGTGATTTTGGCCACCTCGAGTGCCACGTTGAGCTGGGCCTCTAGGGCCCAAGCGTCCATGCACCTGCCTAAAGCTGCCCTCCTATCGCCCTCAGGAAAGTCTGGGCGGGGTAGTGTGGACCCTACAGCATACCCCACGGCCCTCTCCCTTTCATTGGCGTTGGGATCCTGCAGATCCCCCATGGGCCTGAACCCCAGCCCGATCTGCCCGTTCTTGAAGGCGTATGATGATGGTGTGGCCATGAGGCAAGGCAGCGCCCTCCTTGGCTGCCCTGCCACATTGATGCGGCACCCGCCGTTATCTGGGCAAATCACAACCTGGGCCCTGCTACCCTCGTCCAGGATGTCGTCCACTATCCCATCGTGTGGCCTCTGTGATTCCTGGATAACATGCTCAATGTCTGCGGCTGGTGCCAAATTGCCCCAATAGTTGCGCGTGCGGTGAGCATATGAGCCCACCTGTGCCGCATCAAACAGTGCTCGTCTGCCCAGGATTCTGCACACATCACTGAACGCATGTATACTGGCCTTCTCACTCCTCTGGTTCAACTGCATGGCGACATTCTCAATCAGGTATGCAGGCGGTCTGGCCTGTTGCAGGATTTGCAAAGTGCCTAGCAACTTGATCAGCGGGTAGAAGGACTTGCTTATGTCCCCCTCAAGCCTCTTGCCCTTGCCCGCTGCCGAGAGGTCGTGGCATTCCCAACCTGCCACCATAAACCAATGGCGACCCTCTTGGGCCCCTACCTCTATGAAGTGCTGGGTAGTAATGGCGTACACATCCTGGGGCAACGTCCTGAATGCCCCCTCAAAGGCAGTCGCGGGGAGTAGCACCAGGAACTGCATGTGCACCTGTACTAACCGGCCCCCTGCAATCTCCCGCACTGTAGCATTGGTGGCTGCGTACAGGTACTGTATGCCCGGGATTCCTGCCCTGAGCACCATCTCGAGTCCCGAGCACATACCTCCGAAGGAAAAGATGGGCCGGGGTTGAGCGGGGCAGGTTTGTCAGCACATCGCTGATGATTGACCTCGCCCTGGCCCTGCTATTGAAAGCCCTTTCTGCCGAGCTTGCTGGCTGTACTTGCTCATCATCCTCATTCATTGCGCTGGAGATAGCTTGGCCGCACGGGGCCACTAAACATGCTGCCTCAGCGGTTCGCAGTCTTTGCACCCCCCTTCTGCCCTCATGTGCTAGGCGCACCACCTGGTCCGCGTGCCACTGTTTCACCCTGCTCAGCCCAGTTAGCATAGCTACTTGCAATCCGCTGGCGGCCCCACCCGGTCCCTTAGGCGCAGGGGAGGCTTCATCCAGCCGTGCCCCTGTGCGGTCGTCGGTGGACTGGATGGGCGACGTAGACGGGATATCTGCATTCTGGTGGCATGCTCCTGGCCGGTGGACGATGGTAACGTCGAGCTACTGGAGCATGAGCGCCCATCGGGCGTGCTGTCCTACCAGGGCCTGGTTATCCATGAGGTAAGTGAGGGGCTCGTGGTCCGTGATCAGGTGCACCTTGCACCCAAACAGCATGTGGCGGTATGTACGGGCGGCATATATTGCGGCTAGCATTTCTCCTTGGAATGACGAGTATGTCTTCTCGCTTTTGTTCAGGGATCGTGAGGTGCAGGCTACCATGTATTACCTCCCGCTGTCATCACACTGCCCCAGCACCGCTCCTATTCCCTGTTTACATAAGTCGGTGTACAGCATGAACGGTCGCGGTGGCCCTTGGCCGCCCGGCCCCGTTGTAGTCTGGCCTGCGCAGGACCCTGCCGCCCTCACACATTTCAGTTTTGATCAGCAGAAAGGCCTGGGACTGCTCAGGGCCCCACACAAAGGGTACCCCCTTGACCAGCAGGGCATTGATGCATGCTGCCTTCTTAGAGAAATATGGGATGTAACACCGGTAGAAGTTCAAAAACCCCATAACCTCCTGGATGTTTTTGACCGATGCTGGCTCAGGCAGTGCCATGACAGCTGCTATCTTGGCTGCGTGCGGCGTGATCCCTTGGGCCGACACATTGTGGCCTAAGCACTCGACCGTTGCACACCAGAACATGGACTTGTCTGGATGCTCTCTCAGCCCCACCTTATGGAGCATGTCTAGCATGAGCTCTACATGCCTGATGTGCTCTGCAGGCGTGTCGTTGTACACTAGCATGTCGTCAATGAATGCAACACAAAGGAGCTCAGGCCTGCCATGGCAATCTCTTCTTCCATCATACGCTGGAAGAAGGGACGCCCATTGCGCAGCCCGAAGTTCAACTTGGTATACATCCACAGCTCCGGGCCCATCCAGAAAGCAGTCTTAGACTGGTCCTCTGGTTTGATCGGGATCTGCATGAACCCTGACCTCAGATCCACTTTGCTAAACACCTTAGCCGTGTCCATGTTCTGAAAAATGGTCTCCATCCTGGGGATGGCAAACTCCTGCTTGGCCGTGCGGAGGTTCAGCCATCTCATGTCATGCGCGATTCGGTGGTCTGACCACTGGCCCTTCTAAGCACACTTCTTTGCTGCCACCACAGAGTTGGCTGCAAACTTGATGGGACCCCCCTGAGGTACTCTGACAATGATCCCTGCCTCAATCATGGGTTGGCACGTATCCTTAAAGATGGCAGCTTTAGGGGGCGGCATGTCCCTGGCCTTCTGAAAGCATGAACTGTCCTCGTCCTCTAAAGCCAAAGTGAACTCACCCTGCGCCCCGCAGTAGCCCGGCAAGTCCTCCATCCATGGAGTAAGCGAACGCGCCTTTGCGATCCCGTAGGCTCTGCTCCAGCTTCTCCTGCTGCTCGTTGGTGAAATCGGGGTGCTTTCCAAGCAGCCACCTTTCATTTGTGTTGATTTACTCTAAAGGGGCTTCCACCACTCCCCCGGGCTGGAACATGTCGATAACTCCTCCTGACAGCGGCTCGCCATCCGCTACTGGCGGCCCGGCGCTGGCGTTGCTTTGGTCCCAACTGCCGTGCTGGCGGCTGGTGCTGCCTGCGGGCATGTCCACGGGTGGGCGCAGCCATCCAGGTTCTAGATTTGCCGCTACCCCCCTGCTGCTCACGAACGCCCCCTGCCCCGCAGTGAAGCCTCCTCCTCGTACCCCTCGCCCACTCGCGTGGGCCCCTAGGAGGCAGGATATGAGCAGCCACACCAGGGCCAATTGAAACAGGCCCGCGAGGATCCCTCTGAATGCCGTGCAAGAGATGAGGCTTTTGAAAGAGGGCTGCCGCCTGGGGCCAGGTTGTGGCCCTGCAGGCGATAGTGGCGGGACGGGCAGCTGGCTCTGCCCGGCGGCCTCTGCGTGCCACGAGATCTCCAGTTCCCCCTGGCTGATCCTGGTGGTTGGCTCTGGGAACCCCGCGCTGTCCCTGCCGTTGCGCCCCTTTTCTGCCGCCCCCCTGCGGCCCCGGCGCGAGCGCTGCCTGGCGTTTCGCGCTCTCCTTGCTCCCGCTGCCCTGGTCCTAGCAGTCTCGGCTGCTCCGTCCTCGCCGTCTCCTTCTGGGGTCTGGCGCTCCCTGTTGCGATCTGCGGTGTGCTGTCCTCTTCCGTCCTCTGCACATCCTCCTTGCTGGCGGGATCGCGCCTCACATTGCTGCTGTCACGGGCCCTAGCAGTTCCTGCTGAACCGGCCCAGCCCTCTCTATCTGGGGTCTGGCTCTCCCCTGTTGTGGCTCGCCGTGTGCTGTCCTTATTCGTCCTATGCGCGTCCTCCTGGCTGGCGGGCGCGCGTCTTACACTGCTGCTGCCACCGGCCTCCCTATGTGGGTGTCTGCCCTGTTGGTTATGCTGGAGCATTGTCCGCTGGATGTCCTGGTAGTCCCAAAGGCAGGTCAATTACGTCAGCCGCCACTCTACTGGCCAGGTATCCATTGGCCTGCGAGTGTCTGGCCACACGCCTTCTTCGTTGGCCTTAATCAGGGCTGCCCCTAATGACAAAATTTGGGCGCGCTGGTCGGCGTGCATGGACGGTTGCAAGGGGTGGCGCCTCACCTCCCTGAACCATTCTCTGCATGGTAAGGGTCGGTGGGCTCCCTTCCGGGCCCAGCGGTCCTCCTCTGCTCTGCGTGCCTCGATGGCCTGTCGTACTCTGGTGGCCTTTGCCTTGCCTCGGACTGCCCTTAGCAGTTAGCACCACCTCCCTCTCGCTGGGAAGTGCCTCCTGCGCGGTGCACCACCACTGGACTTCATTATGGGTGTCCTCTGCCAGCTGTTTCCTCCTGATGCTGCCCAGCGGCTGGTCTTGCGCAGGGCATGCCTCGGCCCGGTGTCCCAGCTGACAGCAGATGGCACACCGGCTTGCCCTCTTTTCAGGTGCGGGACATGTGTGGAGCGTGTTCAATAACAGGTGATTCGGGTTCCTCTTCACTGTTAGACGAGGGTCTGAAGGGCCGGGGTCTGGCGTTGTGCGCTGCCTGCTTGTATGCCTCTGGCCTGGATGCCAACCCAACCTGCGTCATCAATGCCACCGACTCGCTCAGCATTTCAGCAACCTTCTGGTGCCACCCTTCTGGTTTCGCTATTTCTGAAGGGCCGGTGAGGTGGGACATGTGGGCCGCTTGTTGGCCATGCCCCGCCTGTCCCTGCTGCTGTCTTGGGAATTGCCTGATGCCTTGGTTCTTGTCATATGGTCTGCCTGCTGTCTGTCCTTGCGGCTTCGGCGGCAGCGGGTACGTCTGATGCGGCGGCCTGGCCTGGCCTGTGGCGATGTCCGTGGCCAGAGGTGCTGAGCGGCGCTCATCCCTGGCCCTGGGCGTCATGCACTCCCTTGCCAGGTTGTCCATGTTGCCACATTGGAAGCACGCCTTAGGAGCGCCCCCAGTTCCATGGGTGCTGGTGGTCAGAGCGGCTGCTTGTTCCGCCCATGTGACTCCCTTGGCTCTTCCTTCCTGTCGGGCGGGCTGGGTGCCGTTCTGTCCGGTGGCGGCTCCTGGCCCGTCCAGCCTCAGCATGGCCTCCCACTGACCGGGCCTATCCCTTCTGCCACGCCCCGCATGCGTCTCCCCCTGGCTCCTCTGCTGTTGCTCTCCTGGCCCTTGACTGGAGTCCATGGCGGTCAGGTCCCCCATTTACAAGGCGAACCGTTCCCATAGCTACACCTGCCGCGTTAGCACTGCAACTTGCTCCTCATCCGTCATGCTCAGGTAGTCTGGCAAAGTGATAACAAACGCGCTTAGCGTGGCCCTGACTGCCCCAGGCAGCCCCTCATAGAACATGTGCGCCACCGAGTGCCGTCTGTCGAAGTGGTCAACGGCATCCCTGGAGATCTGCAGCAGCTCTGCCGTGGACAGGACCCTGTTGGCAAACGCCTCCACTGTCTCTTCCGGCTTGACCCCAGGGTCCAGGGTGGTCCTGACTCCCAGCTTGAGGCAGGAGACTGCCGCTCTCTCGTCTGAGGTTGGCTTGTCCACCTCCTTCTTCACCACCCTGGTCCACAGGGTAAGCAAGGACACCTTGCACGGCGGTCCTGCTTCCGGGGGTGACCACGCCCTTTTGATCCTCTCGACCTCCCGGGTGACCCTATAGCCATGAGGCGCTGATCTTATGGCGACCACCAGCGGCTCCATGCTGGCTGGCTTGTCGTTCCACATGTTGATCATGGACCGCACCAACAGGGCCATGCCTGAGAGGGATTGGTAGGACCATGCAATCTCCCCGGCTACCACTGCAAGCGCTGGCGGCTTGTCGGATAATGCCAGCCGGTTATGCGAGCCCCAGGAGATGCAGGCTTGGCAGTGCTGCCTGGCAGCGACCGACCCAGGCTGGGTCATATCCAGCACCGGCACGTTGCCTTGGATGGTTGGGATCTTGGAAAACCTGGTCCCCCCAGCCAGCTGCAGGATCATCTACTTCTGCAAGTGCAAGTGCATCTCCGCCTGCTCCAGGGCGATCCTCTCCCTTTTCTGCCTCATGGATTCCCTGCTGGAGCCCGGGCCGCTCCCCTCTGTGTCTTCATAGTCCGACTGGCTGGGGTCAGAGCCTGACCCGCCGCCTCCGCCCCTGGCTGGGCTCCGGCTTCGCTAGCCCCGGCTGTCTCTGCGGTCTGCGTTTCTCTGGGACTGCCCGCCCCTAGAAAGCCGCTCGCTTGCCATACTTCCGGGGCGGCTGCCTCCTTCTGAGCGCTGCTGAGCTGGCTCTTGGTGTCCCATTTCTCCTCCTGATCCCGCTTGTCCTCCGGGCTGGTTACTGCTGGGCCTGCTTGGCTGCGTTCCGCCGGTGTACTCCCTTGCCGCGGAAATTGACAGCTCGTCCTCCCTGCTTGCCTGTCCATGTGGGACGTCTCTCACGGTACTTCTTTCCGGCTCGATTTCCTGCAGGACTCGCCTTCCTTGGCCTGGTCAGTGGCTCCTTCTTTCCGCCATGCCCTCTGCCCGGGCCGCCTGGGCCCGCAGGAATTCCGCAATGTGGTCCACCTGGCCTTCCTGGTTGCTGTTTTCCTTGTTGTCCCACGAGTCACCGTCGATCCTGTCCCCGCAGCACTTGCGCAATTCAGTCTTGAGGGTCTGGACGGCCCTTTCGGACAGCCCGTCTGCCTGGGGGTGGCTGGCGGTGGTGGTGCGGTGGTCAATGAAGCAATCCAGTAACATGTCCTGGAACTCCCCCTGGAACTCAGTTCCCTGATCGGTGACCACCTCTGCACACCCCCCAAACCGTGCGATCACGTTTTGGAAGAACGCCAAGGCCGTCACATCTGACGCCTTGCTGGGGATAGGGATCAACTCAACCCACTTGGAGTAGTGCTCGACACACACCATGACATACCGGTTGCCCCTAGGTGTGGTTGTGAAAGGCCCGCAAAGGTCCACCCCCCATCGGAAAAATAAACCCTCGATCGGTATGGGGTGCATGTTGGGCTGCGTATGGTTAAATGTGGACGCCCTGGCCCTGTCGCACACTCCGCATTCCTGAACTACCATCCTGACTGCTGCCCTGAGTCCCCGCCACCAGTGCTGCCGCATGACCATGAAGGCCGTGCGGTGGCTGCCAAAATGGTCAGTGCTAGCATGCGCTTCCCTGATGACAGCTAGCCTGTCCTCGGGTCTGGGTACGACGCATCGTCTCCCATCTAGCATGAGCCGCATCAGCACTCCACCTCTCTCAGGCTCCCACAGGAACGGTGCTGCCCTACGCTGCACCCTGGTTTGCTCCCCTGGCTCAGCCCCTGGGGCATGCACTTTCTGGCGGAGATACTGCAATACTGGCTTGTCCATCCACACATCCACCTGGGCTGCTGGTCCCGCTGCACACCCGGGTGGGTTCGCAACCTCCCCCGCATCTTCGTCGTTGGAGTCTGCGGGCTCGACTCACGACCCTGGCTGCCCACCTGGTTCCTGAGCGGCATCCGCCCAGTCGGCCGCTGCAGACTCTCCCAGGCATTGCCGGTACGTCGCTGCCACCTCCCCTTCGCCTGAGCATGCTTTGCCTGCGGTGGCAACGGCGACGTGTGTGGACTTCAGGGCCATTTCGATAGCGGGGTCACATTATGGGCCGGGTAAGCGGGCCCTGCGAGTCACTTCTCCTGGGGTGATTTTGGCCACCTCGAGTGCCACGTTGAGCTGGGCCTCTAGGGCCCAAGCGTCCATGCACCTGCCTAAAGCTGCCCTCCTATCGCCCTCAGGAAAGTCTGGGCGGGGTAGTGTGGACCCTACAGCATACCCCACGGCCCTCTCCCTTTCATTGGCGTTGGGCTCCTGCAGATCCCCCATGGGCCTGAACCCCAGCCCGATCTGCCCGTTCTTGAAGGCGTATGATGATGGTGTGGCCATGAGGCAAGGCAGCGCCCTCCTTGGCTGCCCTGCCACATTGATGCGGCACCCGCCGTTATCTGGGCAAATCACAACCTGGGCCCTGCTACCCTCGTCCAGGATGTCGTCCACTATCCCATCGTGTGGCCTCTGTGATTCCTGGATAACATGCTCAATGTCTGCGGCTGGTGCCAAATTGCCCCAATAGTTGCGCGTGCGGTGAGCATATGAGCCCACCTGTGCCGCATCAAACAGTGCTCGTCTGCCCAGGATTCTGCACACATCACTGAACGCATGTATACTGGCCTTCTCACTCCTCTGGTTCAACTGCATGGCGACATTCTCAATCAGGTATGCAGGCGGTCTGGCCTGTTGCAGGATTTGCAAAGTGCCTAGCAACTTGATCAGCGGGTAGAAGGACTTGCTTATGTCCCCCTCAAGCCTCTTGCCCTTGCCCGCTGCCGAGAGGTCGTGGCATTCCCAACCTGCCACCATAAACCAATGGCGACCCTCTTGGGCCCCTACCTCTATGAAGTGCTGGGTAGTAATGGCGTACACATCCTGGGGCAACGTCCTGAATGCCCCCTCAAAGGCAGTCGCGGGGAGTAGCACCAGGAACTGCATGTGCACCTGTACTAACCGGCCCCCTGCAATCTCCCGCACTGTAGCATTGGTGGCTGCGTACAGGTACTGTATGCCCGGGATTCCTGCCCTGAGCACCATCTCGAGTCCCGAGCACATACCTCCGAAGGAAAAGATGGGCCGGGGTTGAGCGGGGCAGGTTTGTCAGCACATCGCTGATGATTGACCTCGCCCTGGCCCTGCTATTGAAAGCCCTTTCTGCCGAGCTTGCTGGCTGTACTTGCTCATCATCCTCATTCATTGCGCTGGAGATAGCTTGGCCGCACGGGGCCACTAAACATGCTGCCTCAGCGGTTCGCAGTCTTTGCACCCCCCTTCTGCCCTCATGTGCTAGGCGCACCACCTGGTCCGCGTGCCACTGTTTCACCCTGCTCAGCCCAGTTAGCATAGCTACTTGCAATCCGCTGGCGGCCCCACCCGGTCCCTTAGGCGCAGGGGAGGCTTCATCCAGCCGTGCCCCTGTGCGGTCGTCGGTGGACTGGATGGGCGACGTAGACGGGATATCTGCATTCTGGTGGCATGCTCCTGGCCGGTGGACGATGGTAACGTCGAGCTACTGGAGCATGAGCGCCCATCGGGCGTGCTGTCCTACCAGGGCCTGGTTATCCATGAGGTAAGTGAGGGGCTCGTGGTCCGTGATCAGGTGCACCTTGCACCCAAACAGCATGTGGCGGTATGTACGGGCGGCATATATTGCGGCTAGCATTTCTCCTTGGAATGACGAGTATGTCTTCTCGCTTTTGTTCAGGGATCGTGAGGTGCAGGCTACCATGTATTACCTCCCGCTGTCATCACACTGCCCCAGCACCGCTCCTATTCCCTGTTTACATAAGTCGGTGTACAGCATGAACGGTCGCGGTGGCCCTTGGCCGCCCGGCCCCGTTGTAGTCTGGCCTGCGCAGGACCCTGCCGCCCTCACACATTTCAGTTTTGATCAGCAGAAAGGCCTGGGACTGCTCAGGGCCCCACACAAAGGGTACCCCCTTGACCAGCAGGGCATTGATGCATGCTGCCTTCTTAGAGAAATATGGGATGTAACACCGGTAGAAGTTCAAAAACCCCATAACCTCCTGGATGTTTTTGACCGATGCTGGCTCAGGCAGTGCCATGACAGCTGCTATCTTGGCTGCGTGCGGCGTGATCCCTTGGGCCGACACATTGTGGCCTAAGCACTCGACCGTTGCACACCAGAACATGGACTTGTCTGGATGCTCTCTCAGCCCCACCTTATGGAGCATGTCTAGCATGAGCTCTACATGCCTGATGTGCTCTGCAGGCGTGTCGTTGTACACTAGCATGTCGTCAATGAATGCAACACAAAGGAGCTCAGGCCTGCCATGGCAATCTCTTCTTCCATCATACGCTGGAAGAAGGGACGCCCATTGCGCAGCCCGAAGTTCAACTTGGTATACATCCACAGCTCCGGGCCCATCCAGAAAGCAGTCTTAGACTGGTCCTCTGGTTTGATCGGGATCTGCATGAACCCTGACCTCAGATCCACTTTGCTAAACACCTTAGCCGTGTCCATGTTCTGAAAAATGGTCTCCATCCTGGGGATGGCAAACTCCTGCTTGGCCGTGCGGAGGTTCAGCCATCTCATGTCATGCGCGATTCGGTGGTCTGACCACTGGCCCTTCTAAGCACACTTCTTTGCTGCCACCACAGAGTTGGCTGCAAACTTGATGGGACCCCCCTGAGGTACTCTGACAATGATCCCTGCCTCAATCATGGGTTGGCACGTATCCTTAAAGATGGCAGCTTTAGGGGGCGGCATGTCCCTGGCCTTCTGAAAGCATGAACTGTCCTCGTCCTCTAAAGCCAAAGTGAACTCACCCTGTGCCCCGCAGTAGCCCGGCAAGTCCTCCATCCATGGAGTAAGCGAACGCGCCTTTGCGATCCCGTAGGCTCTGCTCCAGCTTCTCCTGCTGCTCGTTGGTGAAATCGGGGTGCTTTCCAAGCAGCCACCTTTCATTTGTGTTGATTTACTCTAAAGGGGCTTCCACCACTCCCCCGGGCTGGAACATGTCGATAACTCCTCCTGACAGCGGCTCGCCATCCGCTACTGGCGGCCCGGCGCTGGCGTTGCTTTGGTCCCAACTGCCGTGCTGGCGGCTGGTGCTGCCTGCGGGCATGTCCACGGGTGGGCGCAGCCATCCAGGTTCTAGATTTGCCGCTACCCCCCTGCTGCTCACGAACGCCCCCTGCCCCGCAGTGAAGCCTCCTCCTCGTACCCCTCGCCCACTCGCGTGGGCCCCTAGGAGGCAGGATATGAGCAGCCACACCAGGGCCAATTGAAACAGGCCCGCGAGGATCCCTCTGAATGCCGTGCAAGAGATGAGGCTTTTGAAAGAGGGCTGCCGCCTGGGGCCAGGTTGTGGCCCTGCAGGCGATAGTGGCGGGACGGGCAGCTGGCTCTGCCCGGCGGCCTCTGCGTGCCACGAGATCTCCAGTTCCCCCTGGCTGATCCTGGTGGTTGGCTCTGGGAACCCCGCGCTGTCCCTGCCGTTGCGCCCCTTTTCTGCCGCCCCCCTGCGGTCCCGGCGCGAGCGCTGCCTGGCGTTTCGCGCTCTCCTTGCTCCCGCTGCCCTGGTCCTAGCAGTCTCGGCTGCTCCGTCCTCGCCGTCTCCTTCTGGGGTCTGGCGCTCCCTGTTGCGATCTGCGGTGTGCTGTCCTCTTCCGTCCTCTGCACATCCTCCTTGCTGGCGGGATCGCGCCTCACATTGCTGCTGTCACGGGCCCTAGCAGTTCCTGCTGAACCGGCCCAGCCCTCTCTATCTGGGGTCTGGCTCTCCCCTGTTGTGGCTCGCCGTGTGCTGTCCTTATTCGTCCTATGCGCTTCCTCCTGGCTGGCGGGCGCGCGTCTTACACTGCTGCTGCCACCGGCCTCCCTATGTGGGTGTCTGCCCTGTTGGTTATGCTGGAGCATTGTCCGCTGGATGTCCTGGTAGTCCCAAAGGCAGGTCAATTACGTCAGCCGCCACTCTACTGGCCAGGTATCCATTGGCCTGCGAGTGTCTGGCCACACGCCTTCTTCGTTGGCCTTAATCAGGGCTGCCCCTAATGACAAAATTTGGGCGCGCTGGTCGGCGTGCATGGACGGTTGCAAGGGGTGGCGCCTCACCTCCCTGAACCATTCTCTGCATGGTAAGGGTCGGTGGGCTCCCTTCCGGGCCCAGCGGTCCTCCTCTGCTCTGCGTGCCTCGATGGCCTGTCGTACTCTGGTGGCCTTTGCCTTGCCTCGGACTGCCCTTAGCAGTTAGCACCACCTCCCTCTCGCTGGGAAGTGCCTCCTGCGCGGTGCACCACCACTGGACTTCATTATGGGTGTCCTCTGCCAGCTGTTTCCTCCTGATGCTGCCCAGCGGCTGGTCTTGCGCAGGGCATGCCTCGGCCCGGTGTCCCAGCTGACAGCAGATGGCACACCGGCTTGCCCTCTTTTCAGGTGCGGGACATGTGTGGAGCGTGTTCAATAACAGGTGATTCGGGTTCCTCTTCACTGTTAGACGAGGGTCTGAAGGACCGGGGTCTGGCGTTGTGCGCTGCCTGCTTGTATGCCTCTGGCCTGGATGCCAACCCAACCTGCGTCATCAATGCCACCGACTCGCTCAGCATTTCAGCAACCTTCTGGTGCCACCCTTCTGGTTTCGCTATTTCTGAAGGGCCGGTGAGGTGGGACATGTGGGCCGCTTGTTGGCCATGCCCCGCCTGTCCCTGCTGCTGTCTTGGGAATTGCCTGATGCCTTGGTTCTTGTCATATGGTCTGCCTGCTGTCTGTCCTTGCGGCTTCGGCGGCAGCGGGTACGTCTGATGCGGCGGCCTGGCCTGGCCTGTGGCGATGTCCGTGGCCAGAGGTGCTGAGCGGCGCTCATCCCTGGCCCTGGGCGTCATGCACTCCCTTGCCAGGTTGTCCATGTTGCCACATTGGAAGCACGCCTTAGGAGCGCCCCCAGTTCCATGGGTGCTGGTGGTCAGAGCGGCTGCTTGTTCCGCCCATGTGACTCCCTTGGCTCTTCCTTCCTGTCGGGCGGGCTGGGTGCCGTTCTGTCCGGTGGCGGCTCCTGGCCCGTCCAGCCTCAGCATGGCCTCCCACTGACCGGGCCTATCCCTTCTGCCACGCCCCGCATGCGTCTCCCCCTGGCTCCTCTGCTGTTGCTCTCCTGGCCCTTGACTGGAGTCCATGGCGGTCAGGTCCCCCATTTACAAGGCGAACCGTTCCCATAGCTACACCTGCCGCGTTAGCACTGCAACTTGCTCCTCATCCGTCATGCTCAGGTAGTCTGGCAAAGTGATAACAAACGCGCTTAGCGTGGCCCTGACTGCCCCAGGCAGCCCCTCATAGAACATGTGCGCCACCGAGTGCCGTCTGTCGAAGTGGTCAACGGCATCCCTGGAGATCTGCAGCAGCTCTGCCGTGGACAGGACCCTGTTGGCAAACGCCTCCACTGTCTCTTCCGGCTTGACCCCAGGGTCCAGGGTGGTCCTGACTCCCAGCTTGAGGCAGGAGACTGCCGCTCTCTCGTCTGAGGTTGGCTTGTCCACCTCCTTCTTCACCACCCTGGTCCACAGGGTAAGCAAGGACACCTTGCACGGCGGTCCTGCTTCCGGGGGTGACCACGCCCTTTTGATCCTCTCGACCTCCCGGGTGACCCTATAGCCATGAGGCGCTGATCTTATGGCGACCACCAGCGGCTCCATGCTGGCTGGCTTGTCGTTCCACATGTTGATCATGGACCGCACCAACAGGGCCATGCCTGAGAGGGATTGGTAGGACCATGCAATCTCCCCGGCTACCACTGCAAGCGCTGGCGGCTTGTCGGATAATGCCAGCCGGTTATGCGAGCCCCAGGAGATGCAGGCTTGGCAGTGCTGCCTGGCAGCGACCGACCCAGGCTGGGTCATATCCAGCACCGGCACGTTGCCTTGGATGGTTGGGATCTTGGAAAACCTGGTCCCCCCAGCCAGCTGCAGGATCATCTACTTCTGCAAGTGCAAGTGCATCTCCGCCTGCTCCAGGGCGATCCTCTCCCTTTTCTGCCTCATGGATTCCCTGCTGGAGCCCGGGCCGCTCCCCTCTGTGTCTTCATAGTCCGACTGGCTGGGGTCAGAGCCTGACCCGCCGCCTCCGCCCCTGGCTGGGCTCCGGCTTCGCTAGCCCCGGCTGTCTCTGCGGTCTGCGTTTCTCTGGGACTGCCCGCCCCTAGAAAGCCGCTCGCTTGCCATACTTCCGGGGCGGCTGCCTACTTCTGAGCGCTGCTGAGCTGGCTCTTGGTGTCCCATTTCTCCTCCTGATCCCGCTTGTCCTCCGGGCTGGTTACTGCTGGGCCTGCTTGGCTGCGTTCCGCCGGTGTACTCCCTTGCCGCGGAAATTGACAGCTCGTCCTCCCTGCTTGCCTGTCCATGTGGGACGTCTCTCACGGTACTTCTTGCCGGCTCGATTTCCTGCAGGACTCGCCTTCCTTGGCCTGGTCAGTGGCTCCTTCTTTCCGCCATGCCCTCTGCCCGGGCCGCCTGGGCCCGCAGGAATTCCGCAATGTGGTCCACCTGGCCTTCATGGTTGCTGTTTTCCTTGTTGTCCCACGAGTCACCGTCGCTCCTGTCCCCGCAGCAATTGCGCAATTCAGTCTTGATGGTCTGGACGGCCCTTTCGGACAGCCCGTCTGCCTGGGGGTGGCTGGCGGTGGTGGTGCGGTGGTCAATGAAGCAATCCAGTAACATGTCCTGGAACTCCCCCTGGAACTCAGTTCCCTGGTCGGGGACCACCTCTGCACACCCCCCAAACCGTGCGATCACGTTTTGGAAGAACGCCAAGGCCGTCACATCTGACGCCTTGCTGGGGATAGGGATCAACTCAACCCACTTGGAGTAGTGCTCCACACACACCATGCCATACCGGTTGCCCCTAGGTGTGGTTGTGAAAGGCCCGCAAAGGTCCACCCTCCATCGAAAAAATAAACCCTCGATCGGTATGGGGTGCATGTTGGGCTGCGTATGGTTGAATGTGGACGCCCTGGCCCTGTCGCACACTCCGCATTCCTGAACTACCTTCCTGACTGCTGCCCTGAGTCCCCGCCACCAGTGCTGCTGCATGACCATGACGGCCGTGCGGTGGCTGCCAAAATGGCCAGTGCTAGCATGCGCTTCCCTGATGACAGCTAGTCTGTCCTCGGGTCTGGGTACGACGCATCGTCTCTCATCTGGCATGAGTCGCATCAGCACTCCACCTCTCTCAGGCTCCCACAGGAACGGTGCTGCCCTACGCTGCACCCTGGTTTGCTCCCCTGGCTCAGCCCCTGGGGCATGCACTTTCTGGCGGAGATACTGCAATACTGGCTTGTCCATCCACACATCCACCTGGGCTGCTGGTCCCGCTGCACACCCGGGTGGGTTCGCATCCTCCCCCGCATCTTCGTCGTTGGAGTCTGCGGGCTCGACTCACGACCCTGGCTGCCCACCTGGTTCCTGAGCGGCATCCGCCCAGTCGGCCGCTGCAGACTCTCCCAGGCATTGCCGGTACGTCGATGCCACCTCCCCTTCGCCTGCGCATGCTTTGCCTGCGGTGGCAACGGCGACGTGTGTGGACTTCAGGGCCATTCCGATAGCGGGGTCACATTATGGGCCGGGTAAGCGGGCCCTGCGAGTCACTTCTCCTGGGGTGATTTTGGCCACTTCGAGTGCCACGTTCCCCCTGGCCTCTAGGGCCCAAGCGTCCATGCACCTGCCTAAAGCTGCCCTCCTATCGCCCTCAGGAAAGTCTGGGCGGGGTAGTGTGGACCCTACAGCATACCCCACGGCCCTCTCCCTTTCATTGGCGTTGGGCTCCTGCAGATCCCCCATGGGCCTGAACCCCAGCCCGATCTGCCCGTTCTTGAAGGCGTATGATGATGGTGTGGCCATGAGGCAAGGCAACGCCCTCCTTGGCTGCCCTGACACATTGATGCGGTACCCGCCGTTATCTGGGCAAATCACAACCTGGGCCCTGCTACCCTCGTCCAGGATGTCGTCCACTATCCCATCGTGTGGCCTCTGTGATTCCTGGATAACATGCTCAATGTCTGCGGCTGGTGCCAAATTGCCCCAATAGTTGCGCGTGCGGTGAGCATATGAGCCCACCTGTGCCGCATCAAACAGTGCTCGTCTGCCCAGGATTCTGCACACATCACTGAACGCATGTATACTGGCCTTCTCACTCCTCTGGTTCAACTGCATGGCGACATTCTCAATCAGGTATGCAGGCGGTCTGGCCTGTTGCAGGATTTGCAAAGTGCCTAGCAACTTGATCAACAGTTAGAAGGACTTGCTCATGTCCCCCTCTAGCCTCTTGCCCTTGCCCGCTGCCGAGAGGTCGTGGCATTCCCAGCCTGCCACCATAAACCAATGGCGACCCTCTTGGGCCCCTACCTCTATGAAGTGCTGGGTAGTAATGGCGTACACATCCTGGGGCAACGTCCTGAATGCCCCCTGAAAGTCAGTCGCGGGGAGCAGCACCAAGAACTGCATGTGCACCTGTACTAACCGGCCCCGTGCAATCTCCCGCACTGTAGCATTGGTGGCTGCGTACAGGTACTGTATGCCCGGGATTCCTGCCCTGAGCACCATCTCGAGTCCCGAGCACATACCTCCGAAGGAAAAGATGGGCCGGGGTTGAGCGGGGCAGGTTTGTCAGCTCATCGCTGATGATTGACCTCGCCCTGGCCCTGCTATTGAAAGCCCTTTCTGCCGAGCTTGCTGGCTGTACTTGCTCATCATCCTCATTCATTGCGCTGGAGATAGCTTGGCCGCACGGGGCCACTAAACATGCTGCCTCAGCGGTTCGCAGTCTTTGCATCCCCCTTCTGTCCTCATGTGCTAGGCACAACACATGGTCCGCGGGCCACTGGTTCACCCTGCTCAGCCCAGTTAGCATAGCTACTTGCAATCCGCTGGCGGCCCCACCCGGTCCCTTAGGCGCACAGGAGGCTTCATCCAGCCGTGCCCCTGTGCGGTCGTCGGTGGACTGGATGGGCGACCTATATGGGATATCTGCATTCTGGTGGCATGCCCCTGGCCGGTGGACGATGGTAACGTCGAGCTACTGGAGCATGAGCGCCCATCAAGCGTGCTGTCCTACCAGGGCCTGGTTATCCATGAGGTAAGTGAGGGGCTCGTGGTCCGTGATCAGGTGCACCTTGCACCCAAACAGCATGTGGCGGTATGTACGGGCGGCATATATTGCGGCTAGCATTTCTCCTTGGAATGACGAGTATTTATTCTCGCTTTTGTTCAGGGATCGTGAGGTGCAGGCTACCATGTATTACCTCCCGCTGTCGTCACACTGCCCCATCACCGCTCCTATTCCCTGTTTAGAGAAGTCGGTGTACAGCAGGAACGGTCGCGGTGGCCCTCGGCCGCCCGGCCCCATCCCGTTGTAGTCTGGCCTGCGCAGGACCCTGTCGCCCTCACACATTTCAGTTTTGATCAGCTGAAAGGCCTGGGACTGCTCAGGGCCCCACACAAAGGGTACCCCCTTGAACAGCAGGGCATTGATGCATGCTGCCTTCTTAGAGAAATATGGGATGTAACACCGGTAGAAGTTCAAAAACCCCATAACCTCCTGGATGTTTTTGACCGATGCTGGCTCAGGCAGTGCCATGACAGCTGCTTTCTTGGCTGCGTGCGTACACATTGTGGCCTAAGCACTCGACCGTTGCACACCAGAACATGGACTTGTCAGGATGCTCTCTCAGCCCCACCTTATGGAGCATGTCTAGCATGAGCTCTACATGCCTGATGTGCTCTGCAGGCGTGTCGTTTTACACTAGCATGTCGTCAATGAATGCAACACAAAGGGGCTCAGTCCTGCACTGGCAATCTCTTCTTCCATCATACGCTGGAAGAAGGGACGCCCATTGCGCAGCCCGAAGTTCAACTTGGTATACATCCACAGCTCCGGGCCCATCCAGAAAGCAGTCTTAGACTGGTCCTCTGGTTTGATCGGGATCTGCATGAACCCTGACCTCAGATCCACTTTGCTAAACACCTTAGCCGTGCCCATGTTCTGAAAAATGGTCTCCATCCTGGGGATGGCAAACTCCTGCTTGGCCGTGCGGAGGTTCAGCCATCTCATGTCATGCGCGATTCGGTGGTCTGACCACTGGCCCGTCTCAGCACACTTCTTTGCTGCCACCACAGAGTTGGCTGCAAACTTGATGGGACCCCCCTGAGGTACTCTGACAATGATCCCTGCCTCAATCATAGGTTGGCACGTCCTGTGCTCGTCCTCTAGAGTTAAAGTGAACTCACCATGCGCCCCGCAGTAGCCCGGCAAGTCCTCCATCCATGGAGTAAGCGAACGCGCCTTTGCGATCCCGTAGGCTCTGCTCCAGCTTCTCCTGCTGCTCGTTGGTGAAATCGGGGTGCTTTCCAAGCAGCCACCTTTCATTTGTGTTGATTTACTCTAAAGGGGCTTCCACCACTCCCCCGGGCTGGAACATGTCGATAACTCCTCCTGACAGCGGCTCGCCATCCGCTACTGGCGGCCCGGCGCTGGCGTTGCTTTGGTCCCAACTGCCGTGCTGGCGGCTGGTGCTGCCTGCGGGCATGTCCACGGGTGGGCGCAGCCATCCAGGTTCTAGATTTGCCGCTACCCCCCTGCTGCTCACGAACGCCCCCTGCCCCGCAGTGAAGCCTCCTCCTCGTACCCCTCGCCCACTCGCGTGGGCCCCTATGAGGCAGGATATGAGCAGCCACACCAGGGCCAATTGAAACAGGCCCGCGAGGATCCCTCTGAATGCCGTGCAAGAGATGAGGCTTTTGAAAGAGGGCTGCCGCCTGGGGCCAGGTTGTGGCCCTACAGGCGATAGTGGCGGGACGGGCAGCTGGCTCTGCCCGGCGGCCTCTGCGTGCCACGAGATCTCCAGTTCCACTTGGCTGATCTTGGTGGGTGGCTCTGGGCACCCCGCGGTGTCCCTGCCGTTGCGCCCCTTTTCTGCCGCTCCCCTGCGGCCCCGGCGCGAGCGCTGCCTGGCGTTTCGCGCTCTCCTTGCTCCCGCTGCCCTGGTCCTAGCAGTCTCGGCTGCTCCGTCCTCGCCGTCTCCTTCTGGGGTCTGGCGCTCCCTGTTGCGATCTGCGGTGTGCTGTCCTCTTCCGTCCTCTGCACATCCTCCTTGCTGGCGGGATCGCGCCTCACATTGCTGCTGTCACGGGCCCTAGCAGTTCCTGCTGAACCGGCCCAGCCCTCTCTATCTGGGGTCTGGCTCTCCCCTGTTGTGGCCCGCCGTGTGCTGTCCTTATTCGTCGCGTCTCACACTGCTGCTGCCACCGGCCTCCCTATGTGGGTGTCTGCCCTGTTGGTTATGCTGGAGCATTGTCCGCTGGATGTCCTGGTAGTCCCAAAGGCAGGTCAATTACGTCAGCCGCCACTCTACTGGCCAGGTATCCATTGGCCTGCGAGTGTCTGGCCACACGCCTTCTTCGTTGGCCTTAATCAGGGCTGCCCCTAATGACAAAATTTGGGCGCGCTGGTCGGCGTGCATGGACGGTTGCAAGGGGTGGCGCCTCACCTCCCTGAACCATTCTCTGCATGGTAAGGGTCGGTGGGCTCCCTTCCGGGCCCAGCGGTCCTCCTCTGCTCTGCGTGCCTCGATGGCCTGTCGTACTCTGGTGGCCTTTGCCTTGCCTCGGACTGCCCTTAGCAGTTAGCACCACCTCCCTCTCGCTGGGAAGTGCCTCCTGCGCGGTGCACCACCACTGGACTTCATTATGGGTGTCCTCTGCCAGCTGTTTCCTCCTGATGCTGCCCAGCGGCTGGTCTTGCGCAGGGCATGCCTCGGCCCGGTGTCCCAGCTGACAGCAGATGGCACACCGGCTTGCCCTCTTTTCAGGTGCGGGACATGTGTGGAGCGTGTTCAATAACAGGTGATTCGGGTTCCTCTTCACTGTTAGACGAGGGTCTGAAGGACAGGGGTCTGGCGTTGTGCGCTGCCTGCTTGTATGCCTCTGGCCTGGATGCCAACCCAACCTGCGTCATCAATGCCACCGACTCGCTCAGCATTTCAGCAACCGTCTGGTGCCACCCTTCTGGTTTCGCTATTTCTGAAGGGCCGGTGAGGTGGGACATGTGGGCCGCTTGTTGGCCATGCCCCGCCTGTCCCTGCTGCTGTCTTGGGCATTGCCTGATGCCTTGGTTCTTGTCATATGGTCTGCCTGCTGTCTGTCCTTGCGGCTTCGGCGGCAGCGGGTACGTCTGATGCGGCGGCCTGGCCTGGCCTGTGGCGATGTCCGTGGCCAGGGGTGCTGAGCGGCGCTCATCCCTGGCCCTGGGCGTCATGCACTCCCTTGCCAGGTTGTCCATGTTGCCACATTGGAAGCACGCCTTGGGAGCGCCCCCAGTTCCATGGGTGCTGGTGGTCAGAGCGGCTGCTTGTTCCGCCCATGTGACTCCCTTGGCTCTTCCTTCCTGTCGGGCGGGCTGGGTGCCGTTCTGTCCGGTGGCGGCTCCTGGCCCGTCCAGCCTCAGCATGGCCTCCCACTGGCCGGGCCTATCCCTTCTGCCACGCCCCGCATGCGGCTCCCCCTGGCTCCTCTGCTGTTGCTCTCCTGGCCCTTGACTGGAGTCCATGGCGGTCAGGCCCCCCATTTACAAGGCGAACCGTTCCCATAGCTACACCTGCCGCGTTAGCACTGCAACTTGCTCCTCATCCGTCATGCTCAGGTAGTCTGGCAAAGTGATAACAAACGCGCTTAGCGTGGCCCTGACTGCCCCAGGCAGCCCCTCATAGAACATGTGCGCCACCGATTGCCGTCTGTCGAAGTGGTCAACGGCATCCCTGGAGATCTGCAGCAGCTCTGCCGTGGACAGGACCCTGTTGGCAAACGCCTCCACTGTCTCTTCCGGCTCGACCCCAGGGTCCAGGGTGGTCCTGACTCCCAGCTTGAGGCAGGAGACTGCCGCTCTCTCGTCTGAGGTTGGCTTGTCCACCTCCTTCTTCACCACCCTGATCCACAGGGTAAGCAAGGACACCTTGCACGGCGGTCCTGCTTCCGGGGGTGACCACGCCCTTTTGATCCTCTCGACCTCCCGGGTGACCCTATAGCCATGAGGCGCTGATCTCATGGCGACCACCAGCGGCTCCATGCTGGCTGGCTTGTCGTTCCACATGTTGATCATGGACCGCACCAACAGGGCCATGCCTGAGAGGGATTGGTAGGACCATGCAATCTCCCCGGCTACCACTGCAAGCGCTGGCGGCTTGTCGGATAATGCCAGCCGGTTATGCGAGCCCCAGGAGATGCAGGCTTGGCAGTGCTGCCTGGCAGCGACCGACCCAGGCTGGGTCATATCCAGCACCGGCACGTTGCCTTGGATGGTTGGGATCTTGGAAAACCTGGTCCCCCCAGCCAGCTGCAGGATCATCTACTTCTGCAAGTGCAAGTGCATCTCCGCCTGCTCCAGGGCGATCCTCTCCCTTTTCTGCCTCATGGATTCCCTGCTGGAGCCCGGGCCGCTCCCCTCTGTGTCTTCATAGTCCGACTGGCTGGGGTCAGAGCCTGACCCGCCGCCTCCGCCCCTGGCTGGGCTCCGTCTTCGCTAGCCCCGGCTGTCTCTGCGGTCTGCGTTTCTCTGGGACTGCCCGCCCCTAGAAAGCCGCTCGCTTGCCATACTTCCGGGGCGGCTGCCTACTACTGAGCGCTTCTGATCTGGCTCTTGGTGTCCCATTTCTCCTCCTGATCCCGCTTGTCCTCCGGGCTGGTTACTTCTGGGCCTGCTTGGCTGCGTTCCGCCGGTGTACTCCCTTGCCGCGGAAATTGACAGCTCGTCCTCCCTGCTTGCCTGTCCATGTGGGACGTCTCTCACGGTACTGCTTTCCGGCTCGATTTCCTGCAGGACTCGCCTTCCTTGGCCTGGTCAGTGGCTCCTTCTTTCCGCCATGCCCTCTGCCCGGGCCGCCTAGGCCCGCAGGAATTCCGCAATGTGGTCCACCTGGCCTTCATGGTTGCTGTTTTCCTTGTTGTCCCACGAGTCACCGTCGCTCCTGTCCCCGCAGCACTTGCGCAATTCAGTCTTGAGGGTCTGGACGGCCCTTTCGGACAGCCCGTCTGTCTGGGGGTGGCTGGCGGTGGTGGTGCGGTGGTCAATGAAGCAATCCAGTAACATGTCCTGGAACTCCCCCTGGAACTCAGTTCCATGGTCGGTGACCACCTCTGCACACCCCCCAAACCGTGCGATCACGTTTTGGAAGAACGCCAAGGCCGTCACATCTGACGCCTTGCTGTAGATAGGGATCAACTCAACCCACTTGGAGTAGTGCTCCACACACACCATGCCATACCGGTTGCCCCTAGGTGTGGTTGTAAAAGGCCCGCAAAGGTCCACCCTCCATCGAAAAAATAAACCCTCGATCGGTATGGGGTGCATGTTGGGCTGCGTATGGTTGAATGTGGACGCCCTGGCCCTGTCGCACACTCCGCATTCCTGAACTACCTTCCTGACTGCTGCCCTGAGTCCCCGCCACCAGTGCTGCTGCATGACCATGACGGCCGTGCGGTGGCTGCCAAAATGGCCAGTGCTAGCATGCGCTTCCCTGATGACAGCTAGCCTGTCCTCGGGTCTGGGTACGACGCATCGTCTCCCATCTGGCATGAGCCGCATCAGCACTCCACCTCTCTCAGGCTCCCACAGGAACGGTGCTGCCCTACGTTGCACCCTGGTTTGCTCCCCTGGCTCAGCCCCTGGGGCATGCACTTTCTGGCGGAGATACTGCAATACTGGCTTGTCCATCCACACATCCACCTGGGCTGCTGGTCCCGCTGAACACCCGGGTGGGTTCGCATCCTCCCCCGCATCTTCGTCGTTGGAGTCTGCGGGCTCGACTAACGACCCTGGCTGCCCACCTGGTTCCTGAGCGGCATCCGCCCAGTCGGCCGCTGCAGACTCTCCCAGGCATTGCCGGTACGTCGCTGCCACCTCCCCTTCGCCTGAGCATGCTTTGCTTGCGGTGGCAACGGCGACGTGTGTGGACTGTGGACTATGGGCCGGGTAAGCGGGCCCTGCGAGTCACTTCTCCTGGGGTGATTTTGGCCACCTCGAGTGCCACGTTGAGCCGGGCCTCTAGGGCCCTAGCGTCCATGCACCTGCCTAAAGCTGCCCTCCTATCGCCCTCAGGAAAGTCTGGGCGGGGTAGTGTGGACCCTACAGCATACCCCACGGCCCTCTCCCTTTCATTGGCGTTGGGCTCCTGCAGATCCCCCATGGGCCTGAACCCCAGCCCGATCTGCCCGTTCTTGAAGGCGTATGATGATGGTGTGGCCATGAGGCAAGGCAACGCCCTCCTTGGCTGCCCTGACACATTGATGCGGTACCCGCCGTTATCTGGGCAAATCACAACCTGGGCCATGCTACCCTCGTCCAGGATGTCGTCCACTATCCCATCGTGTGGCCTCTGTGATTCCTGGATAACATGCTCAATGTCTGCGGCTGGTGCCAAATTGCCCCAATAGTTGCGCGTGCGGTGAGCATATGAGCCCACCTGTGCCGCATCAAACAGTGCTGGTCTGCCCAGGATTCTGCACACATCACTGAACGCATCTATACTGGCCTTCTCACTCCTCTGGTTCAACTGCATGGCGACATACTCAATCAGGTATGCAGGCGGTCTGGCCTGTTGCAGGATTTGCAAAGTGCCTAGCAACTTGATCAACCGTTAGAAGGACTTGCTCATGTCCCCCTCTAGCCTCTTGCCCTTGCCCGCTGCCGAGAGGTCGTGGCATTCCCAGCCTGCCACCATAAACCAATGGCGACCCTCTTGGGCCCCTACCTCTATGAAGTGCTGGGTAGTAATGGCGTACACATCCTAGGGCAACGTCCTGAATGCCCCCTGAAAGGCAGTCGCGGGGAGCAGCACCAAGAACTGCATGTGCACCTGTACTAACCGGCCCCATGCAATCTCCCGCACTGTAGCATTGGTGGCTGCGTACAGGTACTGTATGCCCGGGATTCCTGCCCTGAGCACCATCTCGAGTCCCGAGCACATACCTCCGAAGGAAAAGATGGGCCGGGGTTGAGCGGGGCAGGTTGTCAGCTCATCGCTGATGATTGACCTCGCCCTGGCCCTGCTATTGAAAGCCCTTTCTGCCGAGCTTGCTGGCTGTACTTGCTCATCATCCTCATTCATTGCGCTGGAGATAGCTTGGCCGCACGGGGCCACTAAACATGCTGCCTCAGCGGTTCGCAGTCTTTGCATCCCCCTTCTGTCCTCATGTGCTAGGCACAACACATGGTCCGCGGGCCACTGGTTCACCCTGCTCAGCCCAGTTAGCATAGCTACTTGCAATCCGCTGGCGGCCCCACCCGGTCCCTTAGGCGCACGGGAGGCTTCATCCAGCCGTGCCCCTGTGCGGTCGTCGGTGGACTGGATGGGCGACCTAGACGGGATATCTGCATTCTGGTGGCATGCCCCTGGCCGGTGGACGATGGTAACGTCGAGCTACTGGAGCATGAGCGCCCATCAAGCGTGCTGTCCTACCAGGGCCTGGTTATCCATGAGGTAAGTGAGGGGCTCGTGGTCCGTGATCAGGTGCACCTTGCACCCAAACAGCATGTGGCGGTATGTACGGGCGGCATATATTGCGGTTAGCATTTCTCCTTGGAATGACGAGTATTTCTTCTCGCTTTTGTTCAGGGATCGTGAGGTGCAGGCTACCATGTATTACCTCCCGCTGTCGTCACACTGCCCCATCACCACTCCTATTCCCTGTTTAGAGAAGTCGGTGTACAGCAGGAACGGTCGCGGTGGCCCTCGGCCGCCCGGCCCCATCCCGTTGTAGTCTGGCCTGCGCAGGACCCTGCCGCCCTCACACATTTCAGTTTTGATCAGCTGAAAGGCCTGGGACTGCTCAGGGCCCCACACAAAGGGTACCCCCTTGAACAGCAGGGCATTGATGCATGCTGCCTTCTTAGAGAAATATGGGATGTAACACCGGTAGAAGTTCAAAAACCCCATAACCTCCTGGATGTTTTTGACCGATGCTGGCTCAGGCAGTGCCATGACAGCTGCTTTCTTGGCTGCGTGCGTACACATTGTGGCCTAAGCACTCGACCGCTGCACACCAGAATATGGACTTGTCTGGATGCTCTCTCAGCCCCACCTTATGGAGCATGTCTAGCATGAGCTCTACATGCCTGATGTGCTCTGCAGGCGTGTCGTTGTACACTAGCATGTCGTCAATGAATGCAACACAAAGGAGCTCAGTCCTGCCCTGGCAATCTCTTCTTCCATCATACGCTGGAAGAAGGGACGCCCATTGCGCAGCCCGAAGTTCAACTTGGTATACATCCACAGCTCCGGGCCCATCCAGAAAACAGTCTTAGGCTGGTCCTCTGGTTTGATCGGGATCTGCATGAACCCTGACCTCAGATCCACTTTGCTAAACACCTTAGCCGTGCCCATGTGCTGAAAAATGGTCTCCATCCTGGGGATGGCAAACTCATGCTTGGCCGTGCGGAGGTTCAGCCATCTCATGTCATGCGTGATTCGGTGGTCTGACCACTGGCCCGTCTCAGCACACTTCTTTGCTGCCACTACAGAGTTGGCTGCAAACTTGATGGGACCCCCCTGAGGTACTCTGACAATGATCCCTGCCTCAATCATGGGTTGGCACGTATCCTTAAAGATGGCAGCTTTAGGGGGCGGCATGTCCCTGGCCTTCTGAAAGCATGAACTGTCCTCGTCCTCTAGAGCCCAAGTGAGCTCACCCTGCGCCCCGCAGTAGCCCGGCAAGTCCTCCATCCATGGAGTAAGCGAACGCGCCTTTGCGATCCCGTAGGCTCTGCTCCAGCTTCTCCTGCTGCTCGTTGGTGAAATCGGGGTGCTTTCCAAGCAGCCACCTTTCATTTGTGTTGATTTACTCTAAAGGGGCTTCCACCACTCCCCCGGGCTAGAACATGTCGATAACTCCTCCTGACAGCGGCTCGCCATCCGCTACTGGCGGCCCGGCGCTGGCGTTGCTTTGGTCCCAACTGCCGTGCTGGCGGCTGGTGCTGCCTGCGAGCATGTGCACGGGTGGGCGCAGCCATCCAGGTTCTAGATTTGCCGCTACCCCCCTGTTGCTCACGAACGCCCCCTGCCCCGCAGTGAAGCCTCTTCCTCGTACCCCTCGCCCACTCGCGTGGGCCCCTGGGAGGCAGGATATGAGCAGCCACACCAGGGCCAATTGAAACAGGCCCGCGAGGATCCCTCTGAATGCCGTGCAAGAGATGAGGCTTTTGAAAGAGGGCTGCCGCCTGGGGCCAGGTTGTGGCCCTACAGGCGATAGTGGCGGGACGGGCAGCTGGCTCTGCCCGGCGGCCTCTGCGTGCTACGAGATCTCCAGTTCCACCTGGCTGATCCTAGTGGGTGGCTCTGGGCACCCCGCGCTGTCCCTGCCGTTGCGCCCCTTTTCTGCCGTCCCCCTGCGGCCCCAGCGCGAGCGCTGCCTGGCGTTTCGCGCTCTCCTTGCTTCCGCTGCCCTAGTCCTAGCAGTCTCGGCTGCTCCGTCCTCGCCGTCTCCTTCTGGGGTCTGGCGCTCCCCTGTTGCGGCCTGCGGTGTGCTGTCCTCTTCCGTCCTCTGCACATCCTCCTTGCTGGCGGGATCGCGCCTCACATTGCTGCTGACACGGGCCCTAACAGTTCCTGCTGAACCGGCCCGGCCCTCTCTATCTGGGGTATGGCTCTGCCCTGTTGTGGCCCGCCGTGTGTTGTCCTTCTTTGTCCTCTGCGCGTCCTCCTGGCTGGCGGGCGCGCGTCTCACACTGCTGCTGCCACCGGCCTCCCTGAACCATTCTCTGCATGGTAAGGGGCGGTGGGCTCCCTTCCGGGCCCAGCAGTCCTCCTCTGCTTTGCGTGCCTCGACGGCCTGTCGTACTCTGGTGGCCTTTGCCTTGCCTCGGACTGCCCTTAGCAGTTAGCACCACCTCCCTCTCGTTGGGAAGTGCCTCCTGCGCGGTGCACCACCACTGGACTTCATTATGGGTGTCCTCTGCCAGCTGTTTCCTCCTGATGCTGCCCAGCGGCTGGTCTTGCGCAGGGCATGCCTCGGCCCGGTGTCCCAGCTGACAGCAGATGGCACACCGGCTTGCCCTCTTTTCAGGTGCGGGACATGTGTGGAAGTCGTGCCCCACCATGCCGCATCGCATGCATGGCTCACCGGTGGCAGAGCCGTGGCCCCATGCCGGGGGCACTGTGTCGCTGCACCACACCCCTCTGCGCCCCCCCCCCCCGAAGTCTGGCCTGTTCGCGCAAGTCTTGCAGGCTGAGGTGTGGCATCGGCAGCACTTCTGGCCGGGCTTCTTGGTCCAGCGGATGTCCATCCCGCAACACAAGTATCTCTGCAGTACGGTCGAGGGTTCCATGCAGAACCGACAGACTCTGGCCTCTCCCGTTCGGGGGGTTTTCATGCACAGATCATGCCATGGTGCTCCGCAGATGCCGCAATGGCTGACTGGCTCGCCGTTGCGGCTTTTGTCACACCCCGCGCATCACCTGTCGCCCCCATCACTTTTGCCTGTGCTGCTGCAGGACTGACCTTGAGTTGCGCTGGTCCCTTCGCTGTTCTGTCCGTTGCTGCTTGCTCCCTGCCTCGCACTTGGTTCAGGCCGCTGGCTTGAGGCGCGCCCCTGCAGGATACTTGACCTTTCGGCTGCTCCCGTGCATGCCTGCCGTGGGCCTGGCAGCGCCTCTGCGCCTGCTCCTTTCATCTGCTCTGCCAGTCCTGCTGCCTGCGGCTGGGCCACATCAGGGGCGCGCTTTCCTCTTCTGTGGGCATGCAGCCTGTTCTGGAAGGCTTGTCACATGTCCCTTGCTGCCTGGTTGTGCTTGTGCATGTTGGGGTCGGGGTCGGGCTCCGGGACCACGCTCAGCCTGTACTGCATGCTGTCCTCGATGATGCTATGCCAGGTTCCGGCATTCTATTTGTGACCTTCTCTCGATGCTCCTTCCTTCCTTTTGTTGTCGCGTCTGGCCACGAAGCGTCTCAGCCGGTCGGCCCAATGCTCCTCGCTGAGATCTCCTGGCTCGCTCGTGGGTTCCTTTGCCTGCGTCAGGTGAGGCGAGCTGGGTCCTCCATGGCCCGGGTAGCTGTCCTCGCTGCCGCCCTCGCTGAGCTCCTCGCCCGTGCTGGGCTCTGGGGGTGCGCCGTCCCTTGGGGTCCTTGCGGGTGCTGGCTGCTCCACGCCGGTACTCTCCACCGGGCAGCGCCCCTGCTGGTTGTCCCGCTGTGCTGCTGCACCCTCATAGGGCAGCTCGATCGCCCCGGCGGCCTCTGGTGGCGGCCCTGGCTGCTCTGCTGCGGCGATTGGGTCTCCTTCAGACTCTGTATCGTCCAGCAGCGGCGGCAGTCCCTCCAGTGGGTCCTCCTCGTCGTCTGACTCGGGCCATTCCACCTCAAAATCTTCCCCCCGCACCGAGGTGAAGAATGTGAGTTCTTCGGAGCCGAACAGCATTTCGTGCGGCTTATCCGATTCGGGGCTGGCGGGGTTGGCGAATTCCCTGCAGGCTCCCCATCTTCCCCGCGGCCTCCCCTGGCGGTCCAGGATACCCTGGTCCAGCAGCTCGGTCAGCTCCCTCTGGTAGGCTTCCGGATCGCTTCCGCTGAACCAGGGTTGAGCAGTGCGTACCACTTCATGGTGGCTCTGCCACCACAGGCGGACCGTGGCCGATGGGGCGCGGACCAGCGGGAGGTCAGGGCTGACAACCTCTCGTCGTAGTAGGCTGCTCTCTCCGCATGCACCCACTGTTCCACGCAGCTCTCGAGCCGGCCCTCTGAAAAGGGTGAGAGGGCTAGCTCTGCCTCATCTACCCACATGGGCGCCCCCCTCGTCCGGCGTGCAAGGCCCGTAGGGCTGCGCGGGGCAGTCAGTGCGCTCTAGGGGTGCCCAAAACTCGTCCACTGTCTCGATGTATTTCACGGCCGCAGACAGCTGCCCAGGCGTGAGGGTCATATTCAAGGCCATCAGCATGATGGACCACGCTGCTGGTTCTGCTCCTCTGACCATGGACAAGGCGTGCTTCTCAGCTGCCTCCACGCAATGGCTGTAATCAGCTTGCCATACACGGTTTATTGAGGCCTGTTGGGGTATCATTTGAATCCGAATGGCAGTTGGATGCCAAAAACTGCCCCGTTGGGTACCAAACTTGCGGCGGCTGAGCCTGAAAAGTGGCCAAAACCCGGATAAGGTAGAACATTCAGTGGGTGTAGGTTGGGCATAGACGGACGCATTGCCACCTTCCCTGGGTCATTTGGCCAATCCAACATGCAGATATGGCTTTCCATGTGGCCCACATCAGGGCTGTCTTTGATGGATTGGAATTCACTTCATACCTGTCTGATTGCTATGATGCCTGGTGATTCAGAGAGTCAGAGATTAGGTCATTAAGACTGCCCACCCAATTTTTGCACCATTCCCCACTTCAGAGGCTGCAAACTTGGGGCAAAGGTGGCTTGTCAGGAAGCCATGCCCCTTGCCACATTCAGCCCCTCAGCCATGCAAGCTCACATATCACTGCCGCTGAGTTCCAGAATGCCTTAAGTGAGGTATCCACTCTTTATTCACAGATCTTGATGTTCATGTCCTTTATTCCAGGCCCCCCTTCTTATCTGATCTGAGCCAGCCAGATCTGCCGAGGACTGGTTTTGCGAGAGAATGGAAAAAACAGCACGGGTGGTTTCAGAGCCACAACCCTAGGCTTTACATCAGGTAATACTTCAGCTATGGAGGCCAGCATGGCAATATACGATCCTCAAAAACTTAGAGGCAGGCCCCTCGGCATGGCCAAGTTATTTAAACACATAAATTTATTGGAGTTGGTGATTCTGTCAAGTGGACTCCCAAATTGTGTTTGCGTTTCATTATCTCAAGGGACAGTTGGTGCCTAACAGAATTAGTGCACGGCTAGCAATCAGGTTGGAGCACAGTCAATGTGTAACTGATATCAAGTCATGACCTAACCTCCCTGCGCTGCTGGGCCTGTCCACGTTTTTACGATACATATGACCCGCCCTTTGTTGTAGCGGCGGGTGGCAAGAATTTTCAATATTTTGTCTTGTCGCTCTTCTTGCGGATGCATGCAACGATCCTTTTGGGCATGCTGCCCACCAGCTTAGAGAAGTATCCCTTAAGTACTGCTGCTACCTCCTTGATCAGGGATACCTTAAACTCCTGGATAGTTCTGCAGCCCTGAGCGTCCATCTTGGCCTGTATGTATTCCCAAAAGTTCTCGATCGGACTCAAGTCCGGGCTGTTGGGAGGCCATTTCTGGAGGAGGCCCACGCTGCTGCCACGCTACGTGCATGTTATATATTTCCCTCCCCACAGCGAGCGAGGATACCTTATTGGACGACCCCTACAACGACGCTTTCTTCCGGACTAACAGCTTCAGCGCCGAAGTCAGCGCTCACGGCAGCAGCAGCTGCAGTTCGCTGGCCACGGGGACGATGATGCAGGGCATGCCGCCACCGCCCTCAGAGGCAGGCCCGGGAATACGGGATGCCGAGGTCGTCATCTGGATGGGCGATTTCAACTACAGGTGCGGAGGAGTGTGGAGGAAGTGTGGGTGTGAAGTGGGTCGCTGGCCGCGGAGATGATAGTGCAGGGCCTGCCGCCGCCGCCTTTTTAGGCAAGCCCGGGGATGCAGAGGTGGTGATCTGGATGAAAGATTTCAACCAAAGGTGTGATACCTCTTCACCACATGTATGGCTATTCTGTGGGTAGGGTCGTTGTCCTGCTGAAGGTACCATGTAGCAATGTCGTGCCGGGTGAAGAGGCGTTGTCCCTCAGGCAGGAATGTCGCCTTCACGACCTCCTCATACTCCTCTGTGGTGATATTCCTGGCCACCTGGTCCTTCTTGTTCTTGAAAGTGGTCGTATGGCTGCTGGTGCCTGCCACAAAGTGAAGCTTGCTGATTCCCCACTTGCAGATGCCGGCATACACGTTGAGGACGAGGGGGTGATTTGGAGAGGCTGCCTCACGTACCGCTCTCGTTTTTACGATACATATGACCCGCCATGTACGTCATGTGCCCTTATAACTATGGGTCGAGCTACAGAATGTAGCATATGTGGTGGGGGACTAGGATGTGTGGGGGGTTCAGGTAGTTCAGGTGGGGTGATGTTCATTGTGGGATGGAGGGTTAAGGTAGGGTGGAGGGTTTAGGTGGGGTGGGGGTTTAAGATGTGTGGATGGTTCAGGTCGGATTGAGGGTTCGGGTGGTATTCAGGGTTAAGGTGCGCTAGAGGGTTCAGGTGTGGTTGAGGGTTAGATTTCTAACGTCAACAAATTGCCCAATGGAATTACCAACCAATCTAGGTAAGTATGCTCCATATCTGAACTTAGCGTATCGTAAGGTATCTCTTTGTTGAGCTCCAGAAGATTCTGTACAACCATAGCACAATTATGTTTTTAAAGTTGGGTCATTTTGAGTAATAACTCAGCCGCCGTTTCTGGGTCAAAGCAATTTTAATCTAATGAAAGAGGCAGCCGCTCAACTGCACTTGGAGGAACGACCGGTTCACAACAAAATAGTTGATATAGTTGATATGAACTATTTTTGTGCTGCTAGCGTTTTTAGTCACACGATATCCCAAAGCAATGTAAGGGAGATATAGATCCCAGTTATCTTTATCACTGGTTTCACAAACGTATCGGGTCAAGGCTTTAACTGTTTAAACCATTATCTCAACAAGTCCATTAGCCGAAAGGTGGTAAGAACTAGTTACGCAATGATCTATTAAAGCGCGAGTTAATAACTCATCCATTTCTGATTGAAATTCTCCACCCCTTTGGTTACGATTTCTACACAAGCACCGAATCCCCCCAATATCCCATGCAAGAATGACACCCCACCTCTGCCGATGATTTGTCCTTCATCGGAAATACCTCGATCCACTTGGAGTAGCTTTCAATGGCGATCAGTACACATTTGTTTCCTCGTACTGTGCGGTTGCAGCGTCTCGTGAGACCCAGATGCCACCTGTACATGATGCCGTTTATAGGCAACGGATTTAATACCTTCTGATTACCATTCAAGGCATTTTGTGAAATCACATGTTGCACAACGTTTAATATAAATTTTTCAGTCGTTATAAATACCCACCCACCAATGACCCAGCTTTGAAAGGGTGTCGTCTGCCATAATGGCCATTCTCGACATGCAGCAGCACCTAGGCCCATCTGGCCTTCTCAGTGCCTAACATCGATAATCTACAAAGTACTTCACATTAAGGCTGACTCCCGTAGCATGCTGTCCTCTTATCCAGATGTTCTTAAACAATCATATACTGCCTACAAGGATGCTGTGGCGGCCAGCCACCGGCCCATTGCCTGCTATGTACTCGGGCTCCCCTTTCCCGGCCCAAAGGTGTTCCTCCCAGACGTACTACTCGGAGTCTTTCCACTAGGTAAGACATGGGTTCTGTCACATACTGGCCGCCCGATCCCGCGATGCTCGCGGCAATTATGCGCATGCAGTCTTCACCCTTGCCAATGCTGCCTCTGCAGCCGCCATCCTGGTTGCCGCTGCCGCTTTTTTTATGGCTGCGGCCTCCTTCTGTTTCATTGCCGCTGCAACCCCACATGCCGTGGCCCTCCGCTGGACCTGCCTGGCCGTGACCACCTCTCCCCGACCAGTAGTGAACGAGATGTCGAAGCTGCCGTCCGCCCTGGGCCTAGCAATACCTCGGTCCATCTGCATGGTTGCTGGGTTGGTGGACAGCACCTCAACCTCCTGCCTGTCCAGCATGGTCAGCTCTCGGTCCTCGCCACTCAGCCCCCTTTCCCACGGCCTCATGCCCTGCGGCGCTAGGGCCGGCCGCCTTCGACTCCTCCCCTGCTGCATTCTGCTCCCCCGCTCCTGGCTGGGGCAGCATGGACTGGCAGCGTGGGCACGCCCAGTCCCCCTGGGGCACCTCCGTGAGTGCCGGTGTCAAGCAGTTTATGTGCCACCCTGTGTTGCAGAAATCACACAGGAGCATGCCGTCACAGCGATCTGGCACGTGGCACACTTCGCACGGCATGCTAGCCTTGGGCCTGAAATCTCCCTCCAAATTGGGCAAATGGCACGGCGCACAGTTCACCTCGTTCTCTGTGACCGTGACCCCGTCCGACCCCTCCAATACCAGCGTGCCCAGCACGCCCATGTGCTTGCCCTATATGATCTCTGGCCTGGCCTTGGGGTCCAGACTGCGTTTCTCTGAGGCATATCATACGTAAACGTAGTCCCCCTCAGCGAACCTCCTTATCCTGGGCACATAGCCACCCCCCTGATCTTAGCGTACCGCAGCTTATCTCTGAGCTGCGCAATCTTCAGATGTTCTCCCGCGACGGGGAGTGCCTCCTTGATCCTAACCAACCTGGCTAGGAACAGGTCCGCAGATTCTTCCTCAGAGGCCACCTCTGCCGTTCCCCACAGGTCTGCACCCACCTTAGACGGAAAGACCACTTTCTGGCCTTAGAGCACCTCATAGGGCGACATGCGCGTGGACTCCTGTGGCGAGCACCTGAAGCCCAGCGCTATCCACGGCACCATCTTGTCCCAGTACGTGTCTATGGCACCCTTCTCGCAGCACTTGCGGAGTCCTGACTTGAACATCTGCACCGACCTCTCGGACAATCCGTCTGCCTGCGGGTGCCCCGGGGTGGTGGTGCGGTGGTTGGTGAAACAGTCAAGCAACATGTCTTGGAACTCCCCATGGAACTCCGTACCTTGGTCGAAGACCACCTGTTCACACCCCCCGAACATAGCAATGATATTCTGGAAGAATGCCAGCGCCGTAACGTCCGACGCCTTGCTTGGGATGGGATTCAATTCTGCCCACTTATAGTAGTGCTCTACACACACCGTAGCAAAAAATTTCCCCCTTGGTGTAGTCTTGAATGGGCCACACAGGTCCACTCCCCATTGGAAAAACAAGCCCTCAATGGGCGACGGGTGCAATACTGGCTGCGACTGGTTGCATGTAGCGCCCCTAGCCCTGTCACACACCATGCATTTCTGGACCGCCTTCTTAACTGCCTCTCGCAGCCCCTTACACTAGTGCTGCTGCATAACGATGAAGGCCGTGCGATGGCTCCCAAAATGACCCGTACTGACATGCGCCATTTCGATCACCGCAGCCTTGTCCTCAGGCATGGGTACTACACACCTTATGCCGTCTGGCATAATCCGGATCAGCATTCCTCCCCTGTCCGGTTCCCATCGGTTCAACCTACGCATGTCATGCGCACTCCTGTGATCCGACCACTCCCCTGTTCTTGCATCCTTTTTGGCCGCTACCACTGAATTGGCCGCAAACTTGATGACACCACTCAAGGGCACTTTCACAATGATCCCCGCTGCGATCATGAGCTGACACTTTTCCTTGAATATGGCTGCCTTTGGGGACAGCATTTCCATAGGCTTCTGGAAAGACGGGGGCCTCTCATCCTCAAGCGCCAGTGTGAACTCATCCATCCAACCAATATTATTATTACTACTAATTTTAGTTAAAATTTTATTTGGACCTTGATGCTCCGAAATATCGCCTGCAGATTTTTTGCGAGTGCATATCTGCAAAATCGTATTTGTTTTTTTTGGAAAATGAACAGCCAAAGGTTCCGACCATACAGATTTCAAAAAAGAAGGTGTACCAACCCGTTCAAGCAAAGGCGTCGGGGGGCCTTAAAAATGAAACATTTGCAAGGACTAAAGAAAAATCGGTCAAGGCCGTTCCATAACCATGTAAAAATGAAAAAAGATTTTGCCCTGCACACAATAAGACCATTAGCGAGAATCTTATATAAAAACAAAATCTTATGGCCCTATCATGCAAAATCTTATGCCTTCGGGATTATCCTTCTGCATGGTCTGCTTGGGGGCCTGCATGGTCTTTTAGGCACCAAGCAGATCATGCAGGTGCTTGGGCCCCTAAGCAGGGGAGGGGGGTAAGGAGGCTTGCATGTTCAGCCCAGTCTTGCAGCAATTGACCATACAGGGTAATCTTATCAAGGACTAAGATTCCGCCGTAAAATCTTGCAGGCAGAATCTTATCCAAAGGCATAAATAAGATTTAGCCGCCATACGATTTTGCATGGTCTTTCAAGACGTTTATTAGAAAGTCGAGGAAGTAGTAATTCTGGTTAAGATACTCAAGCACAAAACTAAATTTAAACAAATAAAACTTATCTTTGATCAAATAATATCTCTCCCTCGTAGCCCGGCATGTCCGCCATGGAATAGGCGAACGCTCCCTGGTGGTCGCGCAGCATCTGTTTCAGCCCCTTCTGCTGTCTTGCGGACATGCTGCTCCAGGCCCCTGCTCCCCGCTGGTGCCTTCGTTCTCTTGCTTCTGATTCCTTGAGCACTCCCACGGCGGCACCGAGGCCTCTGCTCCCGGCCTTGCGTGTGGCACCTCTCTGGGCATCGCCCCAGGCGGCCTCAGCCATCCGGCTGTGAGCTTAGCCGCAACTTCCATGCTGTTGACGAACGCCCCTTGGCCTGTCTAGAATCCACCGCCTCGCACATTCCTACTCGTGGCATTCCTACTCGGCGCCCCTTCCACGCCCCCCGACACCAGCAATGTCTCTGGTGCGACCTCACTCTTCTCCTCGGGCTCACACCTCCTTACGCGCGCGCCACGCCAGACTGCGTCAGGCTGCCGATGTCTATCCGGATCCATTTCCTCTTCAGATCTAGGCATACCCCTGTCCAAGGTTCCTTTCCACACGCTGCCAACTCCTGGCCTTCAACCCTTGCCCAGATCCGCTGCTCACAGCCGGATCACCGTTTGCCCCTGCGCTTCCTTTTCTGGCGCACATCTTACCGCGTCTGCCTAACGAATTTTCTTCTGCTTCCTTGCCTATTGTAACCTGGTTAGGATCCACAACCCAGAGAGGAACTGCAGGCACCTTTAGATCTTTTTTGAATTAGATCTCACGCCCCTATCTCCTAAATTTACTGGACAATACGCTCGCACCTTCTCATCCTCAGCTGATTCTTTCCGGACCTCTTTCCAGATCAGACCGTATTTTAGCTCCCTTCAACGGCACACTCCTCACCTTCCCGGTTGTCGGAGCCTTTCTTGCCTCCTCAATTCCGTATCTCGGCAACTCCGGCACGCCCTGTAGATTCCCTCGCAGGCTACTCACTTGCTTCCTGCGTACAGCAACTGGTCACTTTTAAAATCCGGCACTCAGCTTCCGTTGGCCCGCGATCTCACTTCTGCGGTCTCAGATTTCTTCCACGGGTGCACCACTCTGCAGATTCTTTCACGCAGGCAATTATCCGCTGGGTGTATAAATTCCAGCCAGATCCTCAAGTTTCCCCTGTTGGGTTGTTTCGAAATTACCAATTTCTGCAGCTCTAAGAGGTCCTCATCTGGTACAAAACCGCCACTTGTGCTCTCAGCACTTTTCAGGCTATCCAAGGCAGATTCTTCAGGTCAAAACAAAAATCCTAATCTCAGGACAAGCTCTTCCACGGATTTTCGGTGAACACAGCTGATCATGCAGGCTCACTACGTATCTTTGATGTTAGACACTTGAGTGTTGCTTCTAGACCGCAGTGGGACTTCTTCCGACTAGTCAGTTCGGACCACTGTGGGCGGACTCAGTGGAATCGATCACTTCTACACGAGCAATCGCTACACAGGCCGCGAGTGCGCGTCGCGTTATGTTGATATGAGCTAGATCTATCTCTGATATCTCCGACTTGCGCGGTCGTGCCAGGTCACCTAGCTCGTCAGCAGGTTATCTGAGGGCTTGCCGCAACTTGCGTAGGCTGACTAGGTCGACCTTCAGGTGTCTTCCTGACGTGTTTCCCGTAGCCATGTACTTCCTTTCCGCCTAGCCTGCGTAGCAGGCCTGTCCTCTCTTCTGGTAGGTACTGTCTTGTATCCGCGGGCTAGTATCCTGGATATAGCCGGTATTGCAAGATTACAGTGGACGGTCTAACATCAAATATACGAAGTTAAGTCCGCAAGGTGCTGCCGAGAGCATAGGCCCCTCGGCACGCCCTATGGATAAGTATGAACTATGCCTCCGCTCACCCACAAAGTGTGGGTGCTGGGCTATGCAGGTTCTCGGAGACTCCGTGGTAAAGCTACGGAGTCTCAGCTGCCGCAATCCGCGGCTTTCACCATTCTGTCACGTATACGGGTTTATACTGTGACACCTATATTTTTTCAAATTAACAGGGCGGGAGGTCACGGAAGCGGTAAGAGAAGTGGAGGGGGCCGACACCATCGCCCTCCTGGTGTACCTCAGCCGGGTCAAGGGAAAGCAGCATTAACACAAACATCACCACCCGATTTTCCAAGGCTTGGAGAGCCTACACGAAAAGGCAAAAGGTGACGGGAGAACTCACGTCAGTCGAAGACATGTGGCAGGAGGCACAGCCGGTACCCCAGCCAACCGAGCGACGGCCCGCGGGCCGTATGGCGCAGGAGGAGCAAGCCCCAAAGCAGACAGTACAGGGCACGGGAGACGGTGCAGCCAACCGGGCAAATGAGGTTGGGAGATCGACCAGCGCCAGGCCAGCAGAACAACATGCCCGACCTGAGGAGCAGGGGGGCAGCAAGGCCGACGAAGAGGTAGGGGGCGCACCTGAAGACGGCAGGCCCTCGGAAAGGCGCAATAGCAGAAGGCAGGCGCAAAGACTCGGCAGACCCGGACTCAGGCTCCAGCGGAGAAGGAGATGGGAGGAGGAGACCGGATGAAAGCCGGCGATGCGCTGACGTGCTAGCGCAGAACTCCAAGGTCATTGGTGAGGCATTCAGCAACTGGATAACAAAAATGTCCACAATCCGTGGCAACATCGCATCGCTGTACTTGCAAAGAGGTGCCGTACACATTGAGGCTTGTGTGCAGACAATCAACGAGTGGCAAGTCACCAATGTGGTCACGATGATGCACAACGCTATGGGATGGACCATGCAGTCACTCCAGATTGCACGCTCCTACGCGCTCCTCGTCTCGATGAACTAACTCATCAAGCAACTGCCAGTCCTTTGGGCAGGACACCCCAACGTCAATAATGGCGCTCGTGGAGGCCATCGCCACCGTCAGTCACACCGATTGCGCTACATGACCCCGGGTTATCGCGCAAGCATACCAGTTGTTGGAGGACTCCCAGGCATGCATGGGGGCCGGGAGCAACTCATAAGAGTATGGGCAGCCGTCCTCAGGCGAGACTACGGCTAGACCACGATGGAGAAAAGAGGCATGGTGGGTAGGTTGCAGCAAGGAGTGCCCAACACCTTGCACCCCAAAACCAGCAGCAATAAAAGCGTAGTGGCATACGCAAGCCGATGTGTGGAGTGGAAGCCATGATGGGCATCGATAAGCCCACTACTGGGGTGAGCATGGAGTGGCAACGGTCCAAACAGGTGAAGACATTGTTCACAAGCAGAATCGCCAGGCAACTGGCGGAAAAGTTCGAGCCCTTGGCGAAACACACCGAAGGCTGGGAGGAATGGGAGGATCAGCAGCATATCACCTAAATGGTCGAAAGCCAACAGCGGTGGGAGAGGATACGTGCCAACCCAATGACTCAGCAGGCGGCAGCAAAGGAGGCGACAGGCTACAAGGCAAGCAACCCCTGGAAGCATCACAATGCCCACATTGTCGGACCGGGTTAAGGCAACCCGGCGGGATGTTTCGCGGACAAGATGTCGCACCATAAAGAAGTAACTGCAATACTATGGTAAATACCGTGAACTCCGGTCAGGATGGACGCCTTAGAGAGGCGTCCTCTACTCACAAATACGGTACAGCGCCGTACACTCAGGCTCCTTGTACTTCATACAAGAGCTGTTAACACGATAACTGAAAGGCACAGCCCTAGTAGGAGAGTCTTCCCGTCTAGCGCCTGTCTGGGTGTCCCTGTCTCGTGGGTACCGCCCCTACTACTTTACTCTCGCGATACGCTTCGGGTTCGTGGCGGACTTCTTTCCTCACAACAGTGAAGGACGCCTACGGGCAGGCTCGGTGACTACTCACTGGCTGCGAGTGCTCAGCGAGTTAAGCTGTGAAGCTGGATGATGTAAGACTAGCAAATAGCTTTGGGAGCGCAAGCCTTCTGGCCGTCTGGGCGCGATCCAGCGGGGCTATGTAAAGGGGCTCTTACCGCGCGTCACGCGGTGAGGTGGCCGAGGCGTAGACTGCGTACTTCTTCTTCGGCAGGGGTCTCGGTCCTCAAATGATGATTCTATCTCCTGCTATACCAGCGGAGGCTGTATAGGCTTGACTCAGGTTCAGGTACTGACTTAAGGGAACGCAATAGGTCTCATTCACAGATGACGGCCGGTGCTTGTTACAAATAGAGGTCTGTCCTTAAGAAAGGGACGAAGTAACTAGTTTAGGCAATTGCCGGGATACAGGGACCCGACAGGCCCAATACAGAGTACGGTAGATTATGCAGAATCACCCTGCGTAAGCGGGTTTCTAGGTCTCAGTTCAAATCAGGAGACTCCGCAGAGAAGCTGCGGAGGCTCCGTGGCCGCTAATGGCGGCTCAAACGGTTCTGTCACGTATATGGTAATATACTGTGACAAAGAGGGACACTTCCAGAGAGATAGCCCGACCGTGCCATACAAGGAAAGATGGCAGAGCCCTGTCCCCAAGCGCCCGACACCCAAGTGGGCACCAGGGCAACCAGGCGACCAGAGGCAGCCGCGAAAGCACGAACAAAGGCACACAGACAAGCAGAGCAGTGGCAACCTCGGCGGCCAGGCAAGGCGCGGCGGAGGATGGCAAGGCCAGTCGGACCAAGGACATTATCGGCCGTACCAGGAGGATCAAAGCCAGAACCAACTTGGCCAAGGGCGGCCGGGTGGCGACGAACAAGGGCCACCACGGTAGGACCAGGGTCAACAAGATCAAGGGCGGCACCGCCTGTACTAGGAGGACCAAGGCCAGAACCAGCGCGGCCAAGGGAGGTCAGACAGCGGAGGGCAAAGCCAGCCATATTGTAACTCAGGCCAACAAACGCAAAGGCAACACCATCAGCACCAGATGCCTCAGCCGCATAGGCAGTACGAAAGGGGACCTTAACAAGGCACAGGCCACCAGAATGGCCAGGAGCGACACGGGCAGGCGCCCCCAAGGCCGCATGAAGAAGGACATAGGGCGCAAGGCCAAAGGAGGGATGACAAAGACGGGCACCTGCAGCAGCAGTATGGCCGGGACATGCGCTATCGTGGTAGGTCGGGTATACATACAACACGTCCCCAACATGGCCGTTGCCAGAAGGGAAGAGTGGAGCACCACAAGGCCCCGCGCGACAAAGGACATCGCCAGGGATCAGGAGGCTGCCCTCATACTAGCCAATGTATCAACGGAACCGACAAAAGAGGAGTACAGTCAACCAATGGGGGTCGGAGTGCACAACCTTCGCGCACCAGAGATTGCTCGGGCCATCTCAGCCATTAATGGAACAATGATGCAATACTTTGAGAACCCCAAGGGGCGCCCGGAGGACATCATGTGGCTCCATGCATGTTGGCAGCATGGGGCTCCATGTTGGCAACACACAATGGTACTCGCGGTTAGCACTTATGGACACAACATGCACCTGCCACATGGTCCCTCTAGAGACCGCAAGAAAGGTAGTCAACATGGGGGCAAAGATATACCGTTCCGAGGAGGTTGTGCGAACAACAGGGGGGGGGCACTAAATTGCGAGGTATTCTACTCGTCGACATCGTGTATGGGTACGGCCGCCCGAATGCGATCATATACAAAGCACTCGTCCGGGTTATCGACGCTAAGGACGACGTCTTCGAACACCTATGCGGGAACATCCGATTCTTCAAATACGACGGCACATTGTCGGCCAAGGGGTCCCTCACTCTTCACCCACAAGAGCAGTCGGGAATAAGACACCACCTAACCCCTTGTGCTTGCCCCTCCGCGTTGGCCCACGAGGAAGGGAGAGGAGCCCCCAGCCTGCCAGCCTCACTACTAGCACGGCATGGAACTCAGTCAGGGGCAGAAAAGGGCGCGAGAGGCAATCGGAGGTGCAGAGAACCTGCAGGAGGGCCACCATGGAGCAAAGGGTGTGGTGTCGCCATGTGCGCACGGCCCATGATGAAAGGCGTCGGCTACTGCTGCACGCACGTACGTAAGGAGGTCGAAAGCAGGAGAACATCATGGTGCCACGATCCAATTGCCACCTTCTGGAGCAATGTACGGCAAAGGGCGGCAGAGAGCCCGCTTAACCCATGACCGAACGACTGCCCACAGCCGGGATTGGAGCTAATGCTGCGTAAAATGGCGACGAAGGATGTCTTTGAGGTCAGGTGGCACTACCAACTGCCGGAGCGAGCAGGGTTCTGGCTGGACAACAAGACCGTCGCCTTCCAGGCATGCGGATGCTGTGGGCGGGCAGTCGAGTTCTCTGACAGATACCTCCTCCTCGGACCACAATGGTTCTGCCAAGATTGCCAAGAGGCCGGAGTGGTAGGACCGACAAGACAGCATAGCATCACGATGGAGGAACTCAGGGCATGGACAGCGGCTGGCCACGTACCAGACAGCCCTTATGGACGCTTCCAGCATCTACAAACCAGGTTCCTCTCGGACGCGGAATGAGAGGCATGGCTGGAGGAGGAAGTCACCTGGCAGAAAGTGCAGGAGCCCGCACCGGGACCCAGCAACGAGCAGCACACCCATTTTCCACGCTGCGACGCTTCATGGGAGCACGCGTGCTTCCTCCTTGCCGGACGGGCAGCGCCCGAACCAGAATCCAGGAAGGACCCGGTGGGGCCTCAGGAGGAATGTTGAGACCAATGCGCAGCCATACGGGAGGAGGCACCCGCCACGCCACCCCCACCGGCGCACTGCGTCACCTCCCAGCGGGGCGTGGTGGTCATGGGCATACTCGAGGCGGCGTTGGAAAAATGCTCGCCCAACCCCAGAGGGCAGGCTCCCGCCGCGTCATTAACATAAGAGGAAGGCCCAGCAGGGAGCACAGCCGGAGTAGGGCAGCCCAGCAACAACTGCCCCCCCCAACAGGGTACAGCCAAGCAACGACCGAGCAGCATCAGGGGGGCGGGTAAGGCAGGTACATCAGGCACGCACCCAACGGAAGGGACGCGCTGGAGTTAAGGTGTGGATTCGGAAGGTGCGTCAACATGCGCGCCGTGGGCTACGATCGGTGCTACGAGCACGAGTGGGCAAGACTCAAGGGAGGAGTCAGCAGCCGGGGCAGAGTACAACGGATCGTTGAGGGAAATGCAGGTCAGGATGCGTGCCCTCCCGCCATGGGAATGGAGAGGAAAAATATGCACCATCGTCATGCTCGCCCTAGAGGCAAGAGAGGGCATGAGTGACTCGGAGTTCGGCATAGTGGACAGCCATCTCGTAGCCGCGTGCCACAAGTGCAAGAGGTTCAAGTTGGTCCCAAGGATCGAGCTGTACGGGAGAGCCCTGCAAACAAGATGGGCGTGCCTTGAGTGCGTACCACCGCAGCCACACGAGATGTGGAAAGGCCGGTCCCAGAACCGCGCCACCATCAATAACAAGGGCGAAGACAAGCTCAGTCAAAACAGGAACGTCGCCGCTTTCGGGTTCGGCCGCGGGCCCATTGGAGTGAATAGGGGGCGACCCCTCCTCGTCACTATCGCTGTCATCGCCTATTGCCGTGTCATGTCCTGACCCCGGCTTACCCCCTGGCTCATGCGCCGCATCTGCTCCATTTGCGGTCGCAAACTCCCCCAAGCACGTCATGTACTTGGCTGCCACCTCCTCGCTGCCCGTGCACGCATCTCCTGCAGTGGCAAGGGCACAGTGGCTGGACATGAGAGCGGCGTGTGCTGCTGGGTCTGCCTCTTAACTTGTCAACCCAGCCCTGCGACGCATTTCCCCCGGCATGACCTTGGCTAGCCCCAACGACACATTGAACATACCCATGGCCAGCGGGGTCACCAACACGTCCCGCATCAAACCCACCGCGTAGCTAGCCATGCGAAGATATTGATTCTTCATGTTCGAACCATTTGGATGGCTCTGGGCGGGGCTCTAGATGGTGTTTAAGGCAGGCATCAAGGTCCACAAGTACATCTACTCAGACATCGACCCAATGGTGGTCCGGATGGCATGAGCCCACATTTTGCACCTCATGACCACGTACACAGCGCTCCTGTCACACGAGGCGGTGGCCACTGCCTTCACCACGGTTCCCTGTAATGTATATCATATAACCGGGAATGACTTCGTCAGGGCCGGCGCCTGCGCTGGATGATGGTCGTGGGTTGGGAATGCCAAGACTTGTCACGCGGAGGCACACTCCATGGGCTAGAGGGAGAGCGCAATTTGTCATTATACCCGCTGGTATGGTTGCTGAGGAGCTCCAATGCCTACAGCCCAAAAACCTGCCAGCCTAACTCATTGAGAACGTGTCAGCCTAGTATGCCACACCAAAGGACCACGCCGTCATCTGCGACCACGCCGTCATCAGTGCGCCCCACGGCTGGGATGGGCTGCACAAACGCGCAGAGAAGGCAGGCCCTAGGAAGATGCATGTAAGGATGGGCCATGGAAGCATGTATCATAACAGCCATGACATTGGCATCCCCCTTCCCACACCCACACCCACACAAACACACCAATGCGACCCTTGTCTTGCATGTGCTGGGATCAGCCAGAGCGCCAGCCCAAGACGCGGCTGGAGGACGGGGTCGAGCACCCCGCAACGGTTTACATCACGCACCTCGGGGAGGAAGCGGACGCCGCACAGGACTCATCGGCCAGGTAAATCAGCAGGGACATATGAAGGGACGCGGCGGCCATGCATTTGTTGCATCAAGGATAGGCCAATGGGCTGTCGGCAAGAGAAGCATGTAGGGCCGCCAAGAGGATCGCGCCATACGCAATTATGCATGGTGCCCACTGGGAGGAGGAGGACGCGTCCGTACCATGTCAGACGAACAAAGGTGCGTGGTGCCCAGGGTCGAGGACCGGATAGCTATTATACAGAAGGCCCATGCTAGGACATGGCACTTCGGCGTCCACCGCACGTGCCACATGTTCATGCACCACCTTTGGTGGACTGGCATGCGGGCAGGTGTGAAGGCAGATGTGAAGATGCGAGATATGTGACCGGGTCGGCATGGCGTCGTTCAACGTCATGCTAGAAGAATTGCACTCGCTCCCCGTCGATGGGCTCTTCTACCGCTGGGGAGTGGACATGTGCGGACCATCCAACACCACAGTCGGAAGCAATAAGTACGTCATGGTCTTCATCGAGCACTACTCCAAGTGGGTCGTGCTCATACCCATCCCCTCCTAGATGACGGCGCATGCATTCTTCCAGAATGTCATGTCGCGGTTCGGAGGATGCGCAGAGGTGCTGACAGATAAGGTAGCAGAATTATAGGGAGAATTCCAGGACATGCTGTTGGACACATTCGTCGACCATAAAGCCATGTCGCCCAACAACCCGCAGGCGAACGGCGTGGCGAAGCGTTGCGCCACTGCACTCAAGACAGCCCTGAAGAATTGCTACGAGGTCGATGGAGCCACAAAGCCACGTGGTACAAGGAGGTGCCGTGGATCGGGCTGGGGTAGCAGCCAACCCCAACAGTCGACCAAGATGTCCCCGCACTACATGCTGTACGGAACAATGCCCATAATTTTGTCAAACAGCCAATATGCTCCTCCAAAACATCGATATGTCGGACCTTAAAACAGCGGCATTTATGCTGGCGGAGCGGGCGGCACGGCTAATAAAAGTGGCCCACCCAATTGAGGGCAACAACCTCCGCGTCGCCCAGCACCGCGAACAGCTCCGGTATGCGCGCATCAGGGAGGAGGGTACGTGCCAAGCTTGCGGAAGTTCCAGCCGGGAGGCTTCGTATATGTGCAGCAAAGCTCGGGCGTACGATCCTTGGATACCGCAGCCAGCTCGGAGATCCTGCGGGTCAGGACCATCGCAAGGCTAGGGGCATTGCTGCTGAAGGGGATCGGACGGTAAGACCATCACGGTCAACTCCACCAATTGCGCGCCTTGCCACCTGCCAGACTTCATCGGGGATATAGACGTATCCTCAGCCAAGCCCAATAAGGAGATGCATTGCCTGGTATGCCGGCACCCCGACAAGGAGGACGAGATGCTGATATGCGACACACGGAGCAACCAACAACACGAGGCGAGATGACAGCTTACCGGGAGAGAGGCAGCCATCGGAGGGGCACGCCCAACTTCCCCCGCAAGATTTCAGCGAGTGGCTAGACACGGACCAACCAACAGACCGGATGAAAAAGTACGAGGAAGCAAGCGAGTAAAGGGGAAGCCTCTGCATATAAGCCAATCAGACAAGCTGGGCTCCAGACGAAGTCGCACAATGAAGCAATTAGGCTAGGAGGCAGGAGGACCACGTTTTCGATTTGTTCAGAGGAATGAAGCTTGGATCATGAGGGGCCGACAATAACATGGATCATGAGGGGCGGAGAACAGCTTGGATCAGGAGGGGCGGACAATACCTGGGCTTAAGATTAGGTGGATGGTGCCTAGATTTATGCAAGAGGTTCCAGAAAACTTCTGACCATAATATGGAAAAAGGGAAGGCTTCCGACTGAGCATAGGACAGGCAGAGTAACATCAGGTGTACAGTTACGCGAACGGACGTGGAATTCAGGATTCGTGACATGTTTGCATGGAAGTATGCGGATGATCGAGATACTTGTTCATGTTTGAGCTTCGGGCTCTGGATTCTGATAAGAGCTTCGGGCTTTGGATTATAATAAAGCCTCGGGCTCTGGATTCTGGTAGAGCCTTGGGCTCTGGATTCTGATAGGGCTTCGGGGTCTGGATTCTGGTTGAGTCTGGGGCTCTAGATTCGGTTTCAGTCTCAGTTTCAGTTTCGGCCAATGTTTCAGTTTCAGGTTCGGCTCCAGTGTCGGCCTCAGTTCGGTTTCAGTTTGAGTTTCGGTTTCAGTTTGAGTTTCGGTTTCAGTTTGAGTTTCGGTTCGATTGCAGTCTCAACTTCAGTTTCGATTTCAGGTTCAGTTTCGGGTCAGGTCCAATTTCAATCTCAGTTTCAGTCTTAGTTTCGGTTTATGGTTTCGGTTTCGGTATCAGTATGCCTGGAGCATGTGGAAGTTCCCATGTCTCACAGCTTCGGTTTCGGTGCGCTTGGAACAGGCGGATGTTTTTCCGGTTTGAATACGTTCACATGCAGAAGCAAGATTCAGGATCAGGGTTCGGCACTCGCTAAGACAACACGGTGGCATACCCTGCTTTCTATTTTTCTTTGCAGAACAAGAAGAATCAGATGATATGATATGTTAGAAGACCCCTTCCTTAGGATGGAGCACACGACAGTGGTGAACTCAGGGTTACGGCCGTTGGCCGTTTGACTCAAGTGTTGTGTACATGTGCATATTGCGGCACTTTCAAAGCCATTGGGGCCGCAAGTTCCTTAGGAGCCGCTGCGTGCCTTTCGCAGTGTATAGAGTCTTCTCAACATGGTCACGGGCAAAGGAAATCCCCGGATCGTTTTACTAGCCGGCCCTTTCTAGAGGTGCATTGCTTTCTTAGCCTAGCAGTTAGCGAGACAGTTACAAACAGCGTCCCGGATACCCAGTTACATCAAGTAGCGTGTACTCGTGTTTAAGCTGCAGTCAGCCTTTATCAGTCCGGTGTACCCCCTTTTACGGGCCACGCAGTTTTTTCACAGCAAAATGAGTTGTCGCGCGACATATATGCATGATGCCCGTGTTCTTCAATCTTTCCGTGCTGGCTCGGGATAGGGTGGGGGCGATTTCTACTTTACCACTATTTTGAATCCATGGTATACAATTTTAATGGCACACGCCAAGCCCATTTGATAATTAGTTGATGGGGTAAAGACATGTCAAATGAATAGGTATTTGTCGCGACCCCTAGGCCGCACATGTCGACTCCACACTGATATAATAGCCCCTATATCGACGAGGAGTGCATGCTCGGGTGCATGGCCCCGAAGGACGTCCTATTCACCATGTCACATATTTCGCATCTTACCACCTCTGCTTGCATATCAGCTTGCATCCCCGCCCACCGGTGTTGTTGCATGAGCATGTGGCATGTGTGACAGATCCCGATATGCCTTGTCTTTGCGTCGGCTACTTTGATGATGGGAGCCATGTCCTCGACCCTAGGCACTGCGTATTTTTTTTCGTTTGGCATGGTCCGAACGAGCCCTCCTTGTCCCATCGTGCACTGTCTGTACGGGATGATCCTCCGGGCTACTCTGGGTATTTGTGCCATAGATAGGCCCCCCGTCACTCCAGTCTGCAGTTGTTTCATGGCTGCCGTGTCCCTCCATATATCTCGGTTGACTCCCCCGACCGCTGGCGCTTGCGCCTCGTCCGTTTTTTCCGCCACCCGCACTTCCCCCAAACGCGTTTAGTACTCCTCAGCGGGATGCTCAACATCATCTTATGACATCGGGCTTGTGGCAAGCGGCGTCGCCACGTTCATAACAATTCAACATGGCTCACCTTTGGAGAAACACTAAAAAGATTGTGCCTAGAGAAAAAAAGACTTAATGGAAAGAAGCAAAGCGCGCCATGAACGAATAGTCGAAGGTGAAGATTTCGACCCCGACCGACGGTAACAAATGTGTTATGAGCGATATCCGGAGTACGACATTTCAGTGCCTAGACGCGTAGCGAGAGTCCTGGAAGACGAGCGAAGAACCCCATGGTTGTTTCTATTTTGAAACATGACATAATATAGACATCCTAACATTGTCGCATGTAAACCTACAATACGTGGTGGTTTCATGCCATCCTCAAATAAGGTGCTTGCCTCCTCACGCACATGGACCCAAGCCATTAATTTCGAAGAGTACGAATTTTGAAGCCGTGGGGTACCCTCTTTTTGAAAAACACAGCCCCATTGAAGGAGCAAGTGAATATGTTTGTTATTGATGTTAGCTTGTGCTAAGCAATGTGCCCCCTTCTGGGGCGGAAGTGGAAAGCAAATGTCTCAGCAAAATGCAGAGAAAACTTGTTCCTGCAAATTTGCAGTGGCGTGACAGACCCTCAACAATGAAACTGCCTTGCTTGGAAATGGCTTTGATATTGGATATGGCATTTCGCTCGTACAAAAAACACAAGCATAATATATTCCATCCACGGATGATGCCCAATCGGTTTCCCACCTCCTGTGAAACGTGTCAAACATACAACATTTCGTGAAAGTAAACGGCTAGTCAATGATGCTCCGGGCGTGACCGGGCGAGGTGCAGTATGTTGTGCATCTTGACAAGCATAAATACCAACGTTGCAAGAAGTCAGACCAACAGCCGCCTACGGACCACGATACAGCCAAGACCAGGAGGAGCAGGCAAGAGCGGCCGACGGGGTGTTAGGCAGAAGCTCCTAAAAAGCAGGGAACAAGCACAAGCTGGGCCATCCAGAGCACCGGGAGCACATGCCAAGCAAACATGCGCGACAACGGGATTCAGGGCCCAGCCCGACACGCCAACACCTGCCACCATGAAGCCATTGGGAGATGCCAACCAAGAGAAAATCACGTGGACCACCAACGCCGCCAGCGAAGGGCCCACGGCCGACAGAGAAGAAGATCTTGGTGAGGCAACGGCACGATGGACAGCCGCGGCAAGCCACAAGGCAAGCGAGGTAGGCCGTGGCGGCGCAGGAGAAGCCCCAAGACATGAAGCATGTGGCAAGGAGAACAGGCCGGCCAGAAGAACCCGCGCGTACCATGACACCCAACAACACCGACAAAGGTATATGGTGGACACAGCCATCAACATGGTGTACCGGGCTGGATCAATGGCGGTCAACAACTGGACATACCAACCACAGGTTGGAGCGGCCGGAAGTGCACACCCCCGCCCAGGACGAACCGCGTAGGCAAGCAGATTGCCGATAAAGGCGGAAGAGGCAAGGTGGGGCCAGTCGAAAGGGGCAGTCACGGCCAAGAAGATCTTTCAGGAGGTTGCAGGGCACTAGTACCTCCCCAACATGGAGAACCGCAGTCGAGTGCAAGAGGATGCTTTCGGGACCTACTGCAACGACCATTGCCAGGCAGGAGGCGGCGCGAGAGATGGAAGAGGCCGACACCATCGCCCCCTTGATGCTCCTCAGCCGGATCAAGGGACCAGAGGAAAGCAGCACCAACGGGAACATTACGACCCGTTTCGCCAAGGCAGCTTACGCGGAAATACAGAGGCTGACAAGGGAGCTCACGTCGAGGACACGTGATGACAGGAGCAGCCGGTACCCCAGCCCGCTGACAAGAGGGAACATGATGAGCAGGCCCAGAGGGAGCAGTCAGCACAGGCACGGGAGAGGGTGTCGCCAGCAATGCCAGGGAGGTCGGGAGAACGGCAAGTGCCAAACCAGCACCGCAGCAAGCCCACTCAGAGGAGGAGGAGGGCGAAGAAGTTGGCGAGGAGGCAGGAGGCGCACCCGGAAGCAGCAGGGCGACAGTAAGACGTGCCACACCCCAGCAAGAGGGGGACGCAGCCCCCTCAGGCGACCCGGAGTCAGGATCCAGCGGAGGAGGAGAAGGGGAAAAGAAACCAGATGAGGGCAAGCGGTCTAGGAAGGAGGACCACACGGGAATCAGCATGGAGGCAGCATGGAGGCAGCATTGACGTACAACTCCAAAGTTATCGGAGAAGCGTTCATCAGCAGGATTGCAAAAATACCCACGATACATGGCAAAATTGCGTATACACCTGACCATGCAAAGAGGCGTCGCACACATCGAAGCCTACGTACAGACGATCAGCGAGTGGCAAGTCACTAATGTGGTCACACCAATGCACAACGCTACATGGCGGACCATGCATGCGCTCCAGATCGCACTCTCATGCGCGCAGCCCGTGTCAATAAACGCTCTCATCAAGCAGCTGCCAATCATGTGGACATGACACCCATCTTTGGCAATGGCGCTCGCGGAGGCCATAGCCACTATCAGTCACACCGATCACGCCACAGGCCCCCGGTTCATCGCGGAGGCAGACACGTGGCTGGAAGACTACCCAGACATGAGGGGAGGGCGACAGCAAATCCTAGGATTATGGACAGCCATCCACGGGCGGGAATACAGCCATGCCACGATGGAGGGAAGGGACATGGTGGACTGGCTGCTTGCAGCAAGGAGTGCCAAACACCATGCACCGCAAAACAGCATCACAGAAAGTGTGAAGAAGTGCGTAAGCCGATGCGTGGAGGTGGCGGCCAGGTTGGGCATCGACAAGCCCACACGGGTTAGAAGGGAGTGGCAGCGGTCTAGGAAGGCGAAAACAATGGAGGATTCGCGAGGCAGATGGCGGCGAAGTTCGAGATCCTAGCGGAGAACACTGAAGGGTGGGAAGAATGGGAGGATCAACAACAGATCACCTTCATGGTGGAGAAGCAGCAGAGGTGGGAAAGGATCCGAGCCAGCCCAATGATCACGCAAGCGATGGTGGAGGATGTAACATGCTACAAGGCAAGCAAGCATGGGAGCATCATAATGCCCACATCGTCGGCCATGGACAAGGATACCCGGAGGGATGCTTTGCGTGCGGGGGGTGGCACTTCCAGAGAGACTACACAATCGTGCCACACAAAGGAAGGTGGCAGAGTCCGACAACCAAGAACCAGAACCCCAAGAGGAAGCCATGACAACAACGCGAACAAAGACAGTCGCAGAAAGGAGAGCTAAGACACGCATACCAACATGTCAATGTCAACCCATGCGGTCAGGCGAAACGAGGGGAAGGATGGCAAGGTCTGTCATACCAAGGAAGGAACCGGCCATACCATGAGGATCAGGTCCAGTCCCAGCGCGGCCATGGAAGGATAGGTGGAGAGGGACAAGGGCCACCACACGGGGGCATGGGCCAACGGGACCAAGGGCGATACCGACCGTACCAGGAGGAACAGGGCCAGCCCCAGCGCGGCCAGGGGAGGCCGGGCAGCGGAGGGCAAAGCCAAGTAGCCAACCCTACTGGAACTCGGGCCATCAAACGCAGAGGCAGCACCACGAGTACCAGCAGTCCCAGCCGCAGTGCGGAAGGGGTCATTAGCAAGGCACAAGCCACCAGAGCAGCCAAGATCGGCAAGGCAGGCGCCCCAAGGGCCGTACGAAGAGACGCAACGGCTCCAGGACCAGCGCCAGGACGGGCAATGAGACCGCAGAGACAAAACGCCCCACGAAAACGGACAAAGTACAGAACGGTCGACAGGACAAAGGCATGTGGTCAACGTAGCCACCTTGGAGCCGCAGCATGGAATAAAGCGCTCATCGGGATCATGGAGAAGACCAGCGAAAGCCAGGAGGCCATGTTGATACTCACGGACGCACTAAAAGGGAAGGGTGACGAAACTGTTATTGCAACTGCAGAATACAAGCAAACCAAGGCGGGGGAATTCCCGCGCCCATTCGCAAGGCACCCCGCAAGAGAAGCACTGCGGGGGAAGATCAAGCCAGATTCGCCAGACAGTGCAAACAGGAAAGATAACCTACGGATCCTTCGGGCAGGGTTGGCGGACATCAGCAAAAGATGCAACGAGCTTCATGCATCAGTTCCGCAATTGGCAGGAGAAGGTGGGCACGCCCAGCTCTAGGGGGGCAGAGCAGTCCCTCTAGCAGACGGCTAGGTCAGCTAAGGAAGACCAACGCACCCCGAGATGCATTGCCCATACAAGGGACAACCGGATTGACAGTGCATACTACAGTTCCGGGACGCGTGCGAGGGGGGCATATACGCAATCAGAAGCAAAAACACCCGCCAAGCGCGGCAGCAATGGGAAGATGCATATTTCCCAGGCGTACGCCGTTCGGAAGGTGGCGGCCATACTGTTTGGAGAAGCGCACTCACAAGGCGGAGCAGGCCAAAGGACAAGGACCTAGTCAATCACCCATGCCCACAGACAAGGCAGGGCAGCCACAATGGCCGGCGCATGAGTTAATGAAACGCCAGGGCACGGCACATAGCTACATAGGAGGCCACGCCCGAGCCAGCACCCCCACCATGACAGGGAGGCCGCACATGGGACCGGACAGCCGGTGGGGAGAAAGGATCCTTGAAGCGCAAGCGTCTCTTGCCATCTGCCGCCAGAGTTGGTGATAGAGAAACCCGTCATTGTCAAACCCATCGGCCCACCACCAAACAGCAGTTTGGTGACCTGAAACAGTTACATGGTTTGTGCTCATCCACTTCGTGGTTTCATTTTTGAGGACCCCGCGCTTGCATAAACAAGACCCCGATGGAAGCCCTTCATTTGTTATAACAAGAGGACCCAGCCAAAGGCAGGGACAGGTCCCCCAAGACAAGGAAGATCGGCACCAGTAGGGAGCCAGCGGGGATTCAGACCGGAGAAATGGCCAGGAAGCGGGGGCGCCCGCCTAGGCCGCAGCTGCCAAGCATCAGCGAGGGGAAGGAGGGAAAAAACAGCAGGAGAGACAGCGGGAGGGGCAGCGGGAGAGAGCGGCTGGGGAGGAGGCAACCCTCGACGCCATTGGACAGGGGCAGACTATTGCGTACCAGGGGAGAGGTGGCGCGAGCCAGTCCCGTACGGAGGAGACTGGGCGGACTATGAGAGGATAATGAACGCCGCCCAGACCTACCCGCAAGCCCAGGAAGGCACCAGCATGCCCCTGGTGAAGGACACGGTGGCCGTTCTGGACCCGACCAGGCGCAGAGGCAAGCCACCCAAGCCAAGTGAGACTGGCATAAAAAGAACAAAGCTTGGATCAGAGGGGCGGACAATAGCTTGGATCAGGAGGGGCGGACAATAGCTTGATCGGGAGGGGCGGACAATAGCTTGGATCAGGAGGGGCGGGCAATAGTTGGAGCAGGAGGGGCGGACAATAGTTGGAGCATGAGGGGCGGAAAATAGTTGGAGCAGGAGGGGCGGACAATAGTTGGAGCAGAAGGGGCGGACAATAGTTAGAGCCGGAGGGAAGGCTTGGAATTAGGTGGATGGCGCCTGGGTTTACGCAAGCGGTCCCGGGAAAACTTCTGACGATATATGGGATAAGGGAAGGCTTCTGACTGAGCGTACGGCATGCAGAGTGGTTTCATGATTAAGGAAGCAGGCCAATAACCGAGTTTATTTTCGTTTCTATATCTAGTGGATCCACGAACTCTGGTTTCAGGTTTCAGGTTTTGGTTTCGGTAGGCCTAAACCAGACGGAGTTTCAAGTTCCAGGTATTTAAGTGTCGAAGATTCGGTATCAAGACGTTGGAGCATGTGGAGGTTTCAGGTGTCTAGTTTCTGGATCATGCTTTCAAGTTCAAGTTTCGGTAATTGTGCGCTTGGAGCAGGTGGAGGTTTCAGGTTTATAGTTTATGGTTCGTGGTTACAAGTTCAAGTTTCGGTAACATTACGCTTGGAGCATGTGGAGGTTTCCGGTTTCTTGTTTCTGGTTTCAAAGTTCAAGTTTCGGTATCAGTACGATTGGCGCAGGTGGAGGTTTCAGGTTTCAGGTTTCTAGTTTCTGATTTCTGGTTTCTGGTTTCTGGTTTCTGGTTTCTGGTTTCAAAGTTCAAGTGTCGGTATCAGTACGCTTGGAGCACGTGGAGGTTTCAGGGTTCAGGTTTCTAGTTTCTGGTTTCTTGTTTCAAAGTTCAAGTTTTGGTATCCGTACGCTTGGAGCAGGTGGAGGTTTCAGGTTACAAGTTTCTGATTTCTGTTTTCTGTTTTCAGGTTTCGGGTTCAAGTTTCGGTATCATTACGCTTGGAACATGTGGAGGTTTCTAGTTTCTGGTTTGTGGTTTCAAGTTCAAGTTTCGGTATCAGTACGCTTGAAGCTTGTGGAGGTTTTAGGTTACAAGTTTATGGTCTCTGTTTTCAAGTTTCAGGTTTCAATTTTCGGTATGAGCTTGGAACAGGTGGAAGTTTCTGGTTTATATTTCTCTGGTTTGAAAATAACAAAGGACAAGATATGTTAGGTGTGAGACAGTGTTGAGCTTAAGAGCGCGGACAGTGCGTTAGCTCAGGTGTTGTGTAACATTATGTACAGTGGCAGTTTTTAGGCCAGTAGGCCACATGTTCCTTAGGAGCCGTTGCGCGCTTTCCGCGGTGCAAAACTTTCCCTACACGGTCACGGGCGAAGAAATATCCCGATCGTTTTTACCAGCCGGCCATTTCTGTACTGCGTATATCGCGTCCAGCTGGGGGGCGAAGGAAGATCGGTAGCCAGCACCCTAAGGCTGGCACCCTTCACAGCCCTAGTAGTGCAGTCCTTCTTAGCCAAGCTCCAAAAGAGCCAGTTATAAGCAGCATATACCCGTTTATCAGTTCCAGTCAGCCTGTCGTGCACCGGTATGCCCCTTTCACGGGCCGCACCGTTCCTTCACAGTCTATTGAGTAGTCACGCGACACGGGCTATTCGTCGGCACACGGGACTCATCTGGGCAGCCTTGCCCTCCCTTCCCCCGCCAGCACTTGATGCCCCGTTGGCGCGTTTGGTCTTGTCACCTCCAGTTTAGCCGCTTCTTCCTTCATCTCCATTGCCTCTTGCCAGGCCAGCTCATCTTCTCTATTTACCGCGACCTCCTTCTTGACCACTGCCCAGGTCTTGTCGCCTGACCACCTTCGCCTGGTTGTCCCTCCGTCTCTTGACGCACCTCCTGCATCGTGCATGCTTGTCCTAGCAGCTTGTCTTGCTGCATGGTGCGCCCATCCTTGTTGGGCAGCTCCGCACCTTCTAGCCGCGAATCTCCTCCTCCTGGTCCAGGAACAGCTGGGGAGTAGCTCCACCTAGCTGCAACCACCTTTTGTACTCCAGGCTTTTCCCCAGCACCTCGGATGCTTCTTGAACCAATGGTCCTCCCCGGCCGATGCCCTTCTGCGTCCTCTTCACGCACATCGTTCCGTCAGCCTCCGCATCCGCCTGCTCTTGGGCTGCGCTGCAGACCTCCGTCAGGTCTTCGCCCCGTGCCCGGCTGATGGCAATGCACATCGCCTCCTCTTGTATCTCCTCGGCCTCGTCAGGGTCCAACCCCAGCTCGAGGCCTCGCGCGCGCCCACTGCACCTCGTTGCCTCGGGATGGTGGTGTCGATCCGGGTCCATCTAGCTCGATTTATGCCTCCAATGCGCACTGATCACGATCATGCGCTCTTGTTGGATCACCATTCGACTTGACACGGCTGACTGAGTTGGCTCACATCTCCTCGCGCATGTCTGTGACACCGCTTCTGCTCCTTCGCATGCCGCGACTTGGTAATGGGCCGCCCGCTAGACTAGGCCACAGGAAATGTAGATCCGCTATGACTCAAACTTTTACACCCTTGTTCAGGCACTATCCTCACATCCCATGCTTCTTGGATCTTGAACATGCACTTGCGCAGATGCTCATGTACACCGGCGTTGGCACCTCTCGGTCTACACGCACGGCCCTTGGTTGAGACTTTAAGCTCTGACCCGGCTCATGTGGTCAGCCGCTTTACTTTTGTGGTAACTTCAAACTGCAAGGGTGAACCACCACCGTTGGTATGCGCGCACATGCACTGTCGACTGCGTTTATAAGTCCACAGCCCGATCTTCAGGGTTCTCTGCATCGCTGGTCTGGAATGCCACTTCCAGGGCCTGTCACTATATATTTTCCCTCGTATTTATAAGATGAGATCACTCGGGATGCGTGCTTTCCAAGCAATCTAAGGCACTTAATGCTCCAAAAACAACGCAGCTCCGGGCGCAACACAAGCACCTTCATGCAAGAACTGATGAACATAGCTGATCAGGCTATAACTACTTCGTCCCTTTTAAGGAAGAGCACTTTAAAAGTTGCTTCGGGTCCGTGGTGATTTTTTTCCTCACGAATGATGGACACCTATGGGCAATCTCGGCGTCTTGCACCGCTGGTCGCGAGTGTGCGTACGTTAAGTTGCGACTGGTTGCGCTTATGAAGACTTCGGCTATGGTTGCTTGCCTTAGCTTCCGGAGTCGCTGCCCGGAAGATCTGGGGGGCACTTCCCGCGTAGAGGGCACGGGCGCGGCCTTGGGTTGCGAAGTCCTTGGTCGGCCTGTGGTCTCCGCTTGCTCTCTCTCTTCATCTCTTCTCCTTTGCAATCCCTGTATCTGCATGGCTAGTCTTGACAAATCTGTAGGTACTGACTATGGTAGCTCCGGGGACTAGTATCCGTGATGCTAGGTCGGTGATGTTTTACACAAGAGGTATGTCCTTACTCAAAAGGCAACGAAACAGTGGACGCAGTCGCAACGAAACAGTGGACGCAGTCGCAAAGAAAGCAGCAACGCTCGAAGGAAAGTGTGACATGACGGTGAATGTTTCCCCCGAACCCTCGTACCAAAACAGTTACTGGCTGTTCAGCAGGCCCAGCAAGTCTATCGAGGACACCACTGATACAATGCCCCAGAGCCTTGAAAACCTAAGGGGGGCACTCCACACTCACATGCATGAGAGACGCAGACTGGGGCAGTCCGACACGACTGGCGTGTACTTCCAGGGCTGGCAAAAGATAAAGGCCAAAGCTGATGGTGCAATCAGCAACAGCTTCATGTATCATCCTGCCATCACTCAATCCGAACGGAAGAACACGCTGAAGTGGAGGCATGGCTGTCTATGGAATAACAAGCTGGCGCACAGGTACGGCAAAAGCAACACAGACAAGTGCCCGCTGTGTGGACATCCGGACAGTGCTGGACATATCACCGGGGGATGCCAACACCCGGAAATGGGGAAAATGTACACTGAACGGCACCACCACACCGGACGGATATTGCTAAGGGCCATTTCGAAGGGCAGCATGGGGGGAGACCTCGTCATGGCTGACCTTGGATCAGCACACAAATGTGAAAAGGCAGGCGCACCTGTAATGTCGTGCAACAGGGTCCCGAAAGACATGTTACTAGGGCTCAATACGGAGCCTGGGGAGAAAAAGAAGCTGCAACCCGACATCATGCTTGTCCAACACAAAGCTAACAAAGCAGACACCACCATTTATGTCATTGAGTTCAAATACTCCAGAGATACCCTGCCAGAAACCCAGCTTGTAGCTTGCAAAAACCAGCATGCCCTCCTCATTGAGAAACTCATGCAAAGTGGATATAGGCAATGCAATATCAAGCTTGTCCCCGTCTTAATCGGGACGTCAGGCACAGTCTATCTCGAGCACACCCTTCAGAGCATGCAACAATTGGGCTTGTCCACCTACCATGCGAAAAAATGTGCACAGAAAATGCATGTGCAAGCTATTAAATACCTACATAGCATCGTGCAGACCAGGCGAAGAATTGAATACTGCCCCACTGGACCCGCTCAAATCGGTGGGAAAATTAATCAAAACCGCAAGCCGCCGTAACTAATTATGATGTGTCTTATTTTTCTCACGGTAACGGCGCGGATGTGGCTTCGGCCTAGGCTGCGCTGTTTCCTTAACTCTCACGCCCCCCACGGGGCGTAGTTTTCTTTCTTTCTTTCTACTCAAAAGGGACGAAGTAGTTTCCAATGGCGGTGCCGGGGTGACAAGACCCCGGCACGCCCTAATTGACAAGTACGGAGAATCCGGCCTTAGGTCGTCCTTAAAGTGTGGACACTGGGCTACAATCTAGCATCGGAGTCTCCGCGGTGAAGCTGAGGAGATTCCGCTACCGCGGTAACAACTATCATGTCCCATTTACGGGAATATACTGTGACATTGCTGATCAGTGGTAAGTCATTTTGCCTGAGAAGCGACGCCAAACCGTCCCCCTCCACTACAGTCTCATCCACCGCCCCATTTGCAGCCACTCTACCACCCCTCCGTCGCCCCGGTGATGACCCCTTTCTCGCCCCACCACCACATGGGCAAATGGCCCCTCTGCCACCCACGCATGATGGATGATCTTTGCAACTAGCCATGCTGGCTGCTTCTAGAGGGCCATGCCCTGAGACAGGTTATTGGCCTTGTGACCATGATCTTCGATGACACCTATTAGCTGCTGAGTATCAAGATTGGCTCTCGGCACAAATGCCTTCTTGCCAAAGTATATGCCGTGATGATGCAACGGATCACTGCGTTGTCTGTCCAGGCACAGCAGATGGAGTAGATGTATGACCTCTTTCTAAGACAGCCAGGACCCGACAGCCTGAGACCAGCGTGGCATGCATGCTGGCTGGCAGGCCCACGAACATCATCACCCACAATTTTGGCGGTGCGATTACTCGACGACCGGTAGAGGGATGTACAGCCAGGACCGTGGCTGTTGTGAAGACTTTGGTTCATGTTGCGGCTGCAATGGAGGAGGAGCGGGCAGCAAGCTGCGCACGGCACTTCAGCATCTGTATAATCATCCTCGATCATCATATCACATGTTGGGCCTTGACATGGCTGCGTTGTTGGGCATGGAGACGGAGATCTCCGCGGTTGCCGTACCAGCAAATGATGCTTGTGGATAACAAGTGGGGAGCAGCCATCTGCCTCTGTTGCACGGATCGGAGCTAGGACCGCCGGAGCCGTGATGAGTTGGCACAGAGAGGGGCTAAAGACGCGGCCATTAGAATTTACCGGTTTTGCGCATATGACGCACAACTCTTTAAGCTTAAGCATCGTTAGGGGCGCTCGCGCCATGGGACGAAGGGGGCACTCGACCGAAGTTCGTTCGCTATCATAATGTTAGAAAGGTCGCCGCGATATGAACTCCCATATTTGTGTTATTAAAAGCGTTCAATACTCGCTGAGTTCTATGTTCGCGAAGGCCTCGAATGACCCGGTTGCGGCCGTTGGGTCGAAATTGGGCCTTAAACCGTGTCGGTTGCCCGACAGAATACCAATCGGAACAGCACCTTAGGAAGGCACAACCAAGAAATATTATGAGCTTACGTTCCAAAGGGGTACAGAGAAGATGACGTGGCAAGGAGAAGATGGCTCGCACCTCAATCAAAAAGGAAATAGAGCCTATAGCGCGACGACGGCCTGCCCCAGTTTTTATTTTTAGGGATCTTCTTCAACGGTGACAGGAAAAAAATGTGCCAAGAAAAATATGACCAAAAAACGGTCAAAAGAAGCGCATTAACAATGTGATTGTAATACAACCAACGTCGGGTGTAGGCGATATGTATTCGAAAAGCTGTAGCACGCTACGCGTTGCGGGGCTTCCTTACGGTTCGTGAAATTACCGTTTACGCTGACTGTGCAAATTGCGCGCAATTTACCAAGAACACCCAGAATGCACCGCAATCACCGAAAGTTGCTTGCGGCGTAATCACAGACGAGACCATGGTGACGGGCCGCAAATGGGTTTTTTCGGCTCTGAACCTACCCGCCAATTGACGAAAAATCGCGACATTTTAACGTGGAAGTTGTCCTGATCGTCACGATATCCCCCTACGAGGGGACGGACAACGATGTGCAACTTCCCACCTCGGAAAATGTATGACTGATGTCCCCAAAAGCCAGAAATCCACCAGAACGTGCTTGCGCCTTGCGGTCTAGATTACAGCTCGCTCTTAATTGCGTGCAAGCTAAAAAGCCGTACTTGCGCGCAATCACGGGTTACGCCGTAATTGACCGTTATTACTTACACATAAAACGGCGTAATCGCAAAGCACTGATTCTGCCTCTAAGTGCGGCCCCGGATAAAAGAAGCAAATAAGCATTGTGGTTTTAGTGCATTCAAAGTCGGGTGCACGCGATGTGTATTCGAAAAGCTATTGGGTTGCGTGGCGATGACATCTCTCGCCGGCCACCCACCCAAGCTAACCGCCTGTCAGTGTGTCAGTCGCTATCAGAGAGAGGGAGGACACTTGCCCAAGATGCCGTACTTTCGCGGGGTTTGGGAATAAACAGGCAAACTTGCTCAGCTTCGATTCCAATGTTTTTTGCTAAATGCCATTCGATTCATCGAATCGGGGTGGGTCTTGGCGGGGGACTCAGGCGGGGTG